>CAIGQQ010004837.1:22413074-22441215 GCA_903798035.1 Danio albolineatus | reverse complement strand
TAACATGTTAACATTATATATATATATATATAATGTTAACATGTTAACAAACGTGATGCTGACTGAGATGGTAAATTGATACTGAATTATTTATTTAACTGTATTCAGTGAAGTCATACTTACGAATTCCACCACTGTCAAATCGTGTCTACAGTAATGTCATGGTGAAAAAATCACAACCATTTATGGCATTCAAAGTGTATGTTACATTCACAGACAAAAAACCTGAATGACAGCATGCTTATCATTTCCCAGCAGGCTTCAGCTCAGGTTCCACAGCTTTATCATTAAAGGAATTTTACAACTCCTCTTGAGTTAAACTGTTGAGCTTTACCATTTTCAGTTCATTCAGCCAATCTCTGGGTCTGGTGTAGAGCACTTTAATGCAGCCTCTAAAAAATAGTTCTCTGACTATTGTCTTCATGATTGTAATTTGTCCAGGCACTGTGTGTGTATACAGTGTAAATACAGACGAGCCAAGCTTTAAATGGGAACATTTTCTCATCTCTTTGCTGATTTTTGAGGGAGATGTTAATGATCTGATTCAATCATCTGTGTTAATCTAAGCTAAATGTGCTCCCACCAGACCTGGACATCAGATAAATAGATACAAAAATAATAGAACTCAACAGTTTAACTCTAGCGAAGTTGTAAGTGTGACTTTTAACACATACACAAACCTTACTAAACAACTTGATAGATCCATTCTGTGTCATTATACTGTTGTACATATATAATTATGCTGGACATCATTTCATATTTAACCAGTGTATATGACTGAAATGCTCCAGTTCTATATTTCACAAACCTTTGGGTAATTTAACATACTCTCTTGTGACACAGAAAAAAAGTTGTAATAAGGATCCAGAGCTTTGAAACAGACCTCAGAATATCAGAAACACTTTCTAGCAAGGCTCTGACTTTTTTCCTCGAGTGATTATGTTAATAAAACATCAATCATGCCTCGCGAAGGAATGCGAACACATGCAGCCCACATATTGCTCTGCAGCTTATATGCTGTACATTACATGACACTTTAAATGTCTCATTAAATTGTGCACGATAACAAAAGCTGTGAACAGCACAAATTGATGAAACTTTCACTGATGTGCACTAATATAGAACTTTAGTTTATCTGCTTTCATGTAAAAGCATGTTTCTCAGGCATTTTCTCTTGCAGAGGGAGCTTACATGGGATTAAAGCATGTGGAAAATAGATGGGAAGGATTGTTTACAGTCATTTGTCTAATTCTAACTGAGGAAAATAATAATTAGCACATAATTGTGCTCAGTGGTGTATGTGTGCTTGTTTGAGCATGTTTACGCTGTAAAACAAAGGCAGATTAAGAGAGGGCTTCCCACAGTGTTATTTACCCTTGTTGGATATACTTAATTTAATGTAATTAAATAGTTTTTAGTGTTTGGATCCTGAGAAAAATCTGTGCAAAGACATTTTTTTCTTCAAAGCTTCAGAACCTTCATAATACCAGAGCTCAAAGTGTTCCCTGTGGACTATTGTTAATGCACCAAAGAGCATCATATACGCGGATTAGGTTTAAATCTCCACAGCAAATTTGATAAAAATGAATTTATACACGGCTGCACATCCAAAGAAATGTGCTGAAAAATACAGTACCTTCTACAGTACATCTAAAAGAGAAGATTTGAAGTGAAGTATGACCAATTATTGCTCTGTTTGACTTTCATTACTTTTGAGTCCTTCAGGCAAGCACATAGATAGCTTTACTAATGAGCGGTTGATTAAATTTTACCACCATGCACCAGAAAATGACACCGTCGTCTCACTGTGAACACATTATCCGTCGCCATAATAAACTCAGACTATTAAAATGGTTTTGTTTACATTGTATTTCTGTAGTAAAAAGACTACATTGTCTGCCATTTTTCACACAATGATGTGGATTTGTAGATCTGCAAATTCTCTTTGCATTGCCAAATGGCATATATTACCCTCTAATTTCAAAGGGTACAACCGATGGACACTTCGGGACCCTATGATGCTTTGTGCAGAGACGTTTAGTGTCCATTTGGTAGGCCTGATGCCTTTGAAGGGCATAATCCGAATGGAATGCAGTGAATGTGTCGAGTTTGGACTGATTAACAAGAGTCCAATCTCATCAGTTTTGCCAAGTCCACAATTTTCACTGAGAATTAGGATGCTTTAATACCATTGCTGCAGGATTGTCATTTAGTTTTTTTCAGTCCACGTTTTTAGGTACAGAGAGGCATGGAGAATTAATGGTTAGCAATGTCAGCTAACAAGGTTGCTGTATTGGGTCCCAGATGGTGGCTTTTCTGTGTGGAGTTTGTATGTTCTCCCAGCGAGGGTTTCCCCCACAATCCAAACACACGTGGTATAGTTAAACTAAATTGAATATAGTTTATGTGTGTGTGAATGAGAGACTGTATGGGTGTTTCCCTGTGCTGGGGTTTACAAGTTATTGTACTCTCAGTGCTGGGTTATGGCTGGAAGGGCATAAAAACATATGCCAAAGTAATTGGCTGTTCATTCTTCTTTGGCGACTCCTGATAAATCAGGGAAACCATGTATAAAAATCAGCTTTTCTGATGATTACAGTAATGTTA
The DNA here is from genome assembly GCA_903798035.1 of Danio albolineatus. NCBI lineage: Eukaryota > Metazoa > Chordata > Actinopteri > Cypriniformes > Danionidae > Danio > Danio albolineatus. The sequence goes on along the minus strand of CAIGQQ010004837.1, from coordinate 22,438,608 downwards.
ATGAGAGCAGCAGTTAAGAAATCTTCTGCTCAAAGCAATGTGCGCATGTTCGCACAAGCTCTGCAATTCACCAGCATCTTGTCAATAAATGAGGTCATTAAAACATGTTGATATTTTTATAAATACAGTTTAAAGAGTATATTTCAGACTAGATGCTGATCTGGCTATGGAAAAGAGTTTAAATTACCCCGTGTTCAGTTACAGATTTGTGGTTAGAGGATAAAAATACCAAAAAGAAAAAGAAAGACAAGTATATCTTATATATTAAGTATTCAATAATACATACTGTATATTTAAGTTGACACAGGTTATCACAATTACACTTAAATCACTGTTGTTTTTTTATAAACTTTGTTCAAATTCAATCATTTTCCTTCGGCTTAGTCTCTATTTTAGAGGTCGCCACAGCGGAATGATCTGCCAACTATTTCAGCATATGTTTTGCCCTTGCAGCCACAACCCATTATTGTGTAACACCCATACACACTCATTCACACACACTCATACACTACAGACAATTTAATTAATTAAATGCACCTTTAGCGCATGGACTGTGGGGGAAACCGGAGCACCCGGAGGAAATCCCGCCAACATGGGAGAACATGCAAACTCTGCACAGAAATGGCAACTGGTCCAGACAGGACTCGAACCGGCAACCTTCTTGCTGTGAGGCGACAGTGCTTACCACTGAGCCACTGTGCCACCCCTCTTTGTTGAAATAGTTTTTAAAATCCTTGTTTACAAAAGAAAAGAAAAAAAGAAAAAAATATTGCCCAGAGTCCTTCACATTATAAAAACAGTCTACAGCCTAAGATGTTGGAGGTTGGTCATTTTATACATAAATAAAAAAATATCCACACATGATGATTCTAGCATACAAGCCCTTACAGTTAGCCCTCCATTAATGTTACATCGTACAGTGTGTAAAGTACAGGAGCACACTATAAATCAACATCCTGTACAGATTGTGAAGCACAGATCACTGTCAGACCTCCCAGGGTCATTCATATAGACATGCACTGAAGGCCTTAAGATGAGATTAAATCTGGGGTGTTTGACCCTCAAAAGCAGGAATGCGTTTGCGGCACCAGTCATTCATTTCCCATCTGCCAAGAACATTTGTCACCCTTTCAACATTTTTCACTCGTCTTCATTCCAATCACAAATGTAGATGGATGTGTGAGTACAATCAGTTCGCCCTGAAAAAAAAGACACTCGAGCAAAGTAAACTCCACACTCGACTTTTCAAAAGAAGCAGATTAAGAACTTCAATGTATTCAAGCCTCATTAGCTGACTAAATCACCTGTTAAAAATAACTTGTTAGCGAGTGAGAGCAGCCTGGTTAATTGCACTAAATATTCCTGAATGGAATACACGACATTCTCTGTGAGAAACGTCATGAATCTGGACAGATACTAATTAACCAAATTGCTCCTTTGATACCCAGCAATCAGGGCTATTTTTCTTGAGAGTCGGAGGAGGAACAAATGCTACGACAGGTTTCAGCGTTCAACAACCCTTGATTGCCGTCAGCACTTAACTGAAAGCGAAAGAGGTCACGTGGGTGATATATTAAGTCATTTTTTGAGATGTGACAGGTGACGAGGGAGGAAAGGTAACATTTATGAATCATTTGAGGCTATTCATGTTTAAAACAGCTGCAAATGGCACATTCACCTTCCTAATTCAGGCATGTATGGAATGTTTTGGGCTAATTTGTCTCTTGAAAACAGTATCCAGGGCTCTTGTGGACTGAACTCTATGGGCTAGAGATGTTAGGCTGAAAATGAGTAGTTGAAGCAATCGGTTAGAAAGAGAGAGAGAGAGCTAGAGAGGGAAAAGGAGGGAGGGTGTGAGGGCTCCCACAGCGCTGATGCTATAATCACTTGCTTGGCACGGTTACCCCCCCCCCCCCCCCCCCCCTCCTATGAGCCCAACTAAAGAGAATTAAGCTGGGCCAGCTGAGCCACAGGCAGGTGCTGTGTTTGTTTTTCTGATGTGTTAATAAGAGCGCTCCTGCTGCCCACTGGACCACACGCCACACACCGCACTGACTCAAACCACACCACGCTCATTCATTTAACAGGGCTATGCTGTCAGGAATTGTAAATAGAAGTCATTTGTCCGCACAATTATGTAATTATTCCTGGAAATAGCATTGAACCAAGTCTATCCCATCGCTTCGGCTCCGAGTAAAAGCCTTGTTTTGATCTGAGGAGAATTCTGATCGACTAGAGGAGCCACATTTACATTTCTTTTCTAAGTAAACGCTTGTTCACTGAAGCAGTCTGCAGGAAAATGTTTTTACTAGAATGGGTTGATGGCCCCCTTAAGAACAATGTGAGTTCAAAGTTTAAATAAATTTGAATTGTAATATTTAGGCCATGATTCCTTTGCACTTTTGAAACATTGAAACACACAGACATTTACACTGTAAAAAATGCTAATTCCACAAAATTCCTTCATGAATTGTTTTTAAAAATTTAAGTATATTAAACAAAAACAATCAAGTTGTCCCAAAAAAACTTAATTGTGCTGTTTTATGGCCCATTTCCACTGAGTGGTATGGTACGGTATGGTTCGGTACACTTTTAAAGCCGTTTCCACTGTCTAAAAGTGTACCGAACCGTACCGTACCACTTTTTAGTGACCCTTTGCAAAGGGTCCCAAGCGTACCAAAGGGTAACTAAAAGGCGGAGCTAGATGCGCAGCTGAGCGCTATTGGCTTACAGAGATACGTCATTTGCTCGCGCAACAAGCAGAATGAAAACAAAGGACCCGACAAGCTTAAACAAACCTTGTCGTCGTCTTGAACAGCCACAAAGCCAAGAGAAGAGCAGATTCTTATGGGTTACGAGCCCATAAGCGCGAGAGGTTTCCCTTTGTCTCTTGCACTCGCGTACGTGTCAATATTTAAAATAACAAAGTTCTTAACCTGGACTATTATAAACTCGGAATGACGGAGTTACGCTCTAACGAGAGAATAATGACGGAGAGGCTGCATGTACTGGTGAAGATTAAAGACACAGATGAGAGGTTTGCACAGACGGGGCTCTATTTCGTATTGTTTTTGAACCTAAATAAGGCATACATGTCTGCTGTGTCTAGTTTTTCTGTAATTTGGTAACATCGGAGACTATGTGGGGCTGTATGTGTTCATATATGCTGCATTTATTTATTTATTTTATATAATCGCGGACCGTAGGCTATTTCGCATCATTGATCTGCAGTTGTAATCAGATCATGTTCAGTCAGTAATGAACATTTATACACCAGTGTTTATGTGTATAGTAAAGAATCTGTTTTGTGAGAAGTGCTTCTCGTATGATTTGTGAACGACCTGTAAAGCTTTACTGTAGACATTTCCTCGAGCGAAAATTTCATCAACTGAAACTATCTGTTATACACCACACCCACCAAAAGAGTACCCTTTTGCAGTGGAAACGCAAGCCTGATAAAGGTGACCTGTACCGACTCGTACCGTACCGTACTGTACCACTCAGTGGAAACGGGCGATTAAAGAACTAACCTAAACAAGCAAAAAGTCTTTTTTTTGTAATATACAGTATGTTGTCAAAATGATCCCACACACAAAATCCATCAAAATAACTAAATAAAGAGCTATATTCTGTATTCCTGGCCAGCAGTTAGCGATAGGCATGGGACCGTTTTCAAGGTATACCGCGGTTTGGAACTGCCAAAATGATTTTGCTATACCGTTCCTAAGGTATGTGTACTGTAAGTCTTTTTTAATCTACTTTTTTGTAGTTTTTTTAGGACAACAGTATCTCCAGGAGAAAAGATATCCAAAGATTCTGTTGTAAATTGTACAGACATCTGTGTTTTTCAAACAAATGAAGACAGCAGAAGTCAATGATTCACTTGAATTATTTAGCCTGACTTGTTTACTGTCCCTAAATATTTAAAATGTTACCCAAAATAAAATATATTGCGTTCAATGTTGAAAAAGTTTTAGTTTTTTTACCCAGACATTTAAAAAGAATATATTACAGAGCAGTAATCAAAATATTGTCAAACCGTGATATTTTTATCCAAGGTCATCATACCGTCAGAATCTTACACTGGCCCATGCCTAGTTAGCGATGATACTTTCTGAAAAAAAAAAACATGGTTTCCCTCACACATATGGTCTGCCATTGTTGTTTTAAGCACTCAGGTCTACAGACTGAAAATATTTTTGTAGTTTAGATCAGTGGTTCTCAAACTGTGGTACGTGTACCACTAGTGGTACACAAGTTTCCTTCTAGTGGGACGCGGAGGAATCGCTGAATAATTTAAGTAAAAAAATAAACACACTTTTTACCCTTTGACGTGTACGATAACACCGATGTGATGACAATAATAAATATTCTCAATTAGAAGAATTAATCTGCCTAATTTTTGAACTGTGCAGTGCTGTAGCTGCTCAATTAGGCCTACTATGCTACTGTACTTCAATACCGGTTATTATGGTGGTACTTGGAGAGACTATTTTTTTTGAGGTGGTATGGAGAAAAAAGCTTGAGAACCACTGGTTTAGATAATAACAGAGTTGTTTTTAGAAATTTGATGTAAGAAAACGGTTGTCAGAAGTTTCTGATTTTAGGCCCTTCCGAAAATATTGTTGTCATGTTGATTAACCGTGAGTCAGCCAATAAGTTCTTAGGCCTTTTTTTTTTCCAGCCCATGCTCATTGGAAATGCATGACTCTGCCAACAATTCTGCAAAACCTAAAGTACTTGTCTCAGGGCATGTACTCATAGTGTACATTTTTTGTTGTACGCATCACCTAGACTAAATCATACCCTTAAACCTAACCAATTTTGTTAACAAAAGCTGACATGATACAAAATAGCTTTTTTCTGAAGCCAACATAATGTTTTATCATTTTGTTTTTTACACCTTATCACAAGTACAATGCTGTTCCTTAATTGTGAGCAAACTGATTATGTCAGAAATATAGTCCAAATGGAGAGTTGTATGACACAAATGTATTAGTTTTTCAAATCATGCGCATTCTTAAAATGTTTTGAGGTCTTAATATAGTATCATGCTTACTCTACGTTCGGTAACACAAACCTGGCAGCCTTGTTCAGTAGTGTGCTTTGGGACATATTTATTTAGGATTTAGCAATTTGTAACATGCCACGATACAGCAACTCATTACCAGTAGATACCCACAGGGATTGTTGTTTCCACTAAAACCAATATTACTCACATTATTACCATTAAAGCCATCACAAATTATTTTTTTTCCCACAGGGTATAATGAAACTGTAAATATAACTATTTTCTAATTTAAAATAGACCAAATGTATAATTTTACAACCGTAAAAACCTGGGGTGGAATGCCCCCTGTGGGACAAGATTGTGTCAGTTCATATACAATTATAATAGTTTTAGCTTATACTTTACACAATCAGAGAGGCGATTTATTTGAGTCATAAAACACAGATATAAAAACGACTTGAATGTGAGGTCTCAACACTCAGAACTCGTTAAAAGCAACAACAACAAAAATCAAACGATGATGTTCCTCTTTAGATTGGCATGACATTTTGTTGCAGCAGTTCAAATAGCAGATTGATTTAACAGCTTTTCTAGACAACTGCGAAATAAGCAAGAACAAATGAATATCCAGTGGTGGGGTATGGTATAAGAAACAGTAAAACATACTTACTGAAGTATTAGCTTCTCATAATTGTCCAGTCATTTCAAAGAACACTTTGAAAATGTGTCATGAAAACAACAATTAGCCTACATCAGGAACTCCATTAATTTCACCTTAGCCTACACACTACTGATGCTGATTTGACACATATGCATACAAACACACACACCCCTACCTAGATAAAAGTCAGTTTTCACACAAAAAAACTGTTAAATTATGTTAAGTTAATTAAGTCCTACTCTTCCACATAAGCAGTATATTATTTTAAAGCATGGTGAGAAAAGGGAAAATGGTGACTGTCCTTTTGAATGGCTTATTTATGACAACGTTTGAATAAAAAAATATATATTTCTGACATTATTTTTAGAAGTTGCATTCAAAATACACATCAGAGGGTGTACATTTGGACGGGCATGACACTTCTGACAGCGAGCTAGTCTCTGTGTGCGATAAATGTCAAAGGCAATGATTTGATTCTGGCAAATGTGAGCAGTTGATGGACAAACCTGAAAAGAAGAATTTCTAGGAATTGAGAAATCCTGCTGGCAAGAAAATCTTTGTATGCTCAGATGCCAGAAACCATTTCAAAGTGAGTCACAACAATATATATTGCATTGATAGAAGATCTGTAAAAAGCAAAACAAAAAAGAAATCTAAAGAACGTGAGAAAAGTGTGGAAAAACGTCCGTTATTTTCTGTAGCATGTGAGCAGATCAGTGAAGGCCAGTTGGTTGTCTTGGGGAAACTGTAAAACTCCAATATTATCAACATGGGTTTGTAACGAAATTTGGCGTTAACCTCATTCTCTCAAGTTTCAATGTTAAATGAATAACAATGGTGTAAAATGTAATCATTTGCATATCTCTAAGGATTCCTTAATAGCATGTAATATTTCTTGCATTAATATTGCACAAGCCCTCACAAAGTTAAATTCAGTCAACATGATTAATAATCTTTAAACCATCATTTTAAACTACCACAACATTTGGGACCGAACCCTGCATCAGCACCTTTGGTCCTCAATACACTACTAAAAATGTGATTCAAAGGTTTGTAGATGACTGATATTGTTTGGTAGAAGCAAAGGGCTACTATTGGGACTAAACGATTCTAAGCAGCATCTAAAGATCCTTGGCAACACCAAAGGATCTTTAATGAATTATGAAACAAGTACATATCATTTCCTTTGGCACTTAATTTAATGATGTGTACATAAAATAATAAATATAATGGTAATTGTAGCCCCGTATTACCCGCTCAGATTATTCCTTTTAATATCTTTTCTATAAGTAAACTGTCTGTTTGAGAACATTTTATGTTAAAATTATTTATTGTTAGTAATTTAGTAGGTATAACCTGAATAAACGTATTTTTTTAAGTTAAACCCCTAATGTTCCAGCGTTCTGCATGGAGTATGGTAAGCCATTAGTTATAAGGATCCAGGAAAGGGTGAAGTGGGTTAAAACAGCCAGTTTAGCTAGTATAAACTATCTAGTATTTTTTAAACTGCAACTTCAGATGAGGCAGGACAAAGATTTTGAAACTATTATGACAGGTTTCATCTAAAAACTTCCATTCCAGCATTCTAAGCCATCAAGGCATGTCCGAATCACTTCCTGTCTTAAACAATACCTTCTTATGATCAAATTTAAAAAGCAACAAAGATGTGTCCTTTGCTGCCTTTGCTATCCCACCATCCTGTGCATTCCATTTCAAACAGCTGAGGTAAAAATAAAAAATAAAAATAAACGTGGCATCTCGAATCACTGTTTTGGTGTCAATTTGTGTGGAAAGGTACGCTTTTGACCAACTTTTCCACTTTTAATAACGAGAAATTCTAGTATTGTAGTAAGGAAATTCACTTTTAGTTATCAAAGCTCTCTCTTTTTTTGTTGAAAAAGGCTCAGAAGTCTGTCTGAAATTGGTTTCAGGAGTTCACACTTAGAAATTGCTTGATACTAATAGCAGGTTTGGCATGCTGTCCGAGGAGAGAACCCTGAGCTCGAAGATAATTGAGCCCAGGTCTCCTGCCTGGTCAATTAGCATGTAAGGGGGTCTGAGATTAGGAAGTTCTTGAGAGCTCCCCCTGGTAAAGGAGGAAAAAAAGGGGGAAATGGGGGGAATTCTTCAAAAACGAAGATAAGGGAAGTAATGTGAAATGGGCTTTTATTGTGGTTTTTGATTAATCTGATTAGTTTATCGAAGATTGTGGATGAGAGACCAGCCTAGTTTATCAAACTTCCCTTTTTCAGGTGCTTCCAGAGTCACTACCTCATAGAGCAGCAAGGCAACAAGGTAGCTTTGTTGTGAAATTCTCTCGCTTGGCTCATGGCACCAATACTGTGTGAAATTCTAAGACGAGCAAAAAACCAGGGAGAACTCTCGGTTGTCTACAAAGCAGAATAAACTAGTGCATCCAAGCACTCAGTTTAAATACATTTTATAGACATTGATACATGTAGGTGGAGACAGTCTAAAACAGGGGTGTCCAAACTACGGCCCGCGGGCCATCTGCAGCCCGCAATCAGCTTAGTGGCGGCCCGCGAGGTTTTTTATGAATATTAATAGAATCTGGCCGCTGTACAAAAAATAAACGTAATTATAACATATAATATATGTATATGTATATATGTAATATATAGTATAATAAATAACCACCGGGTGTCGCTATCACGTGCCTTCAATTAGGCAGCATTTTCTGTTATGACATAAAACGAACCGACCAAACTGAGGGAAACATAATTCATAACCTTGTTTTGGTGAGCCATGGCACAACCAAGAAATGGAAAATCAACAGTGAGTGCGGGAAATGTTCGAGTTTTACAAGAGTTCGCATTCATCCAAATTTCCCCTGATGAAAAGCCATTCAAAAAGGTGATGAGTCTGTTTGGCTCCTCATATATATGAGCAAACATTTTCACTGATGAATCTAAACAAAAGTTAATTGAGAACCAATCTAACTGACAGCCACCTCTGTGATTTGCTACGTATATCTACTACACAACTCACTCCTGACTACAGCACAACATCACTGTTCACATTAACAGAGTTTATGGTGAGGAAAATATATATTATGATTTTAAAATGTAGAAAAGATTTCCATAATGATACCACGCGCACACACACACATACATACACATACATATATATATGCGTGTCTGTGAAATTGTAAAATTTGGCCCACGACCACGTTTTGTTTTTTGCATCTGGCCCTCGGCCCAAAAACTTTGGACACCCCTGGTCTAAAACAAAGCATGCAAATGAAGACTGTTGTCAGCAGGGTAAATTGCCCCCAACCCAAATCTCATCATAAGTATAAGTACCCATTCATGATACCCTTTAGCATGAAAACAAAGTGTGCAAAATGATATGCTAGAGTCAAAACCAGTCTGGCCAGTTGACCAGTTTGAAAGTATCACCCAAAGACTAAAGAAGAGTCGTTGAGACTGTGCCTTTAGCATTTGCATCATTTTGGCATAGTCAGTGCTCAGGAAACCAAGAGACTTTAAGGTCTGTCACAGCCTAGCTAGAGTTTTGAATGAACTGGGCTAATTAAAAAAAACACAGAATATAACTTTTCAGTTATATATAGATTATTGCTAATTTGGAACTAGATTATATACATTTATATTCCCACAGCTTCCTACATTTTTGAACGTAGCCACTGTTAGCAAGCCTGCCATGATGATCTAATGTATATCTTTTGAAACACCAGGTTTGCTATATCAAGCAGGGGTGGCAGCTTTTCCTCTATGTCCACTGCTTTAAATACTGTATATTATGCCTTATGTTTGAAAAGATCTATTGTTTATCAACTGGAAAAATAATTGTTTTGAAACTGAACCAAACTATAAATGCTCATTGCTGTATGTGGTAACAACTCTGCTATTGTTTAATTGATTTTATATCTGTTTAAGTATATATAACCCTGGTTATCAGTCGTAAAGCGAACTGCTCTAAATGGAAAGGTTCCATAAATGTAAAAGGCATAGTTTTCTCATTTTCTCACCCTCACACTTCCGCTCTGATCCTGTGTACTATTTCTTTGTTCTGCTGAACACAAAGGAAGATATTTGAAAGAATGTCAGAAACCAAATGAATATTACCACTCATTTACGGACACAGCAGGAAATAAATCTTGTGGGAGTAAATGAGTTGGGCATCTGCTTGTCATTCCTCCAAATACCTCTTTAAAGGTTCAAGAATCCAATTAAGGACTATTCTTTTTTAGAAATATTGCTCCCGGCAGCATGAATGTAATCAGTATGTTCCTCCTATAGAATTTCTAACTTGTTATTCCCAATTAAAGGACAAAAAAAGTCCTGATCTGACATTAAACCACTTTCAGTTCACTTGACAGCCAAAATTCTACATATAATCTCTTTAATACGATAATAAATATTGTTAAAAAACAATATTTTTTAAAAAAAGTGTTTGATTTATATGTGAATTACAGTTTTTATTATTAAATATTTAAATATATAACAGTTAAATATATTCAAGAGTCAACATGAAAGTGGACCCAGCATGGTTGCAGATGTTATCGGACTTTAATGTTATTCCCATTGATTTTTTTATTCTTACGATGAAGCTGATTCTGATTGCAAAACAGACACGTGAATTACTACACAAAGCTTATGTACAAGTGAGTTTGGCAGTTGTTTGTAGTGCGGTGGTGTGTGTTGATCATCAGCTGTGTCCACAGATGCTTGCCATGGGGCTAATGTCATCGTGTCGTCCGTCCGCAGAGCATGTTGTGCGCCACATCAGTCGAGTCACCCCTCGGGCCAGAAAGCAACTTTGTTTTACGGCTCCAGTGTTCCTATCCTCCATAAAGTTTGCAGGGAAGTCTGTGCCAAGAGTTGTCACAAGGTTTATGAGGATGAAATACATTGATATTGATATCGGATAGCAGACACTGTTGCTTTGTATCGCTAAAAACATCTGTCATGATACAGCAAGCCGTCGGTGAACAATTACTTTATTCATAAGCTTATATCAGTGTGCGACATACATCTCATGAGAACATGCATTACATTGCAACGGCAGGCCCATCACATTCAATGTGTGTCATTATAAAGCATGAAAAGCTACGCGTATGAACAGGAAAAAAGAAACCTTAAATGAAATTTACACTCATTTTGCTGACATGTTTTTTTTTTGCACGCCTGGCCGATGCTCTTTGCTGTTCACACAATCCATTCCTCAGGGATATCATACAGTTCAGCCTTATCCTCTCCTTTCACTCCGTCACTGTTATATTTACTTCCTCAAGGCCAAAAAACAAGGAACTATAATGGGTAATGCCTCCATTGGGAAGGCTAACTTACGACTGTCAAGGTTATTTTATTTGAAAATATCAACGTTTTACTGAAATTGTGTTTTATTCTTTGCTTAGTTGTCTTTTTTGGTGTGAAATGTTAAATCCACTTTGCTGAAGATGTGGCATAAATGCTTTGATATTCTTTAAGAAGCTACAGCTGGTTACAGTCAGTTTGCTCAATGTGTTATTTAAGTTCTTTAATGTGTTTTGCTGGATGGTGGTTGCAGAACATCTAACAAACACATTATAAACGTGAGACATAACATCAGACATGACTGGCGTAAATAGGCTTTTCATCAAAAAGAAAATCAATTACAACCTCCATGCAATGCATGGCTTATTGGACAAATCATTGGACACTCGTTTGTTATATCAAGGGGTGTAATGGTACATGTATGCATTCTGAACTATCACAGGTGTCACGGTTCGGATCATGTACTCTGAGAATACAGTCAGTCCAGTCCAGTCACCGAAGCCATTCACACAGAACACGTGTTTGCATCTGAAATTGTTAGATGGAGCTCTCAACAATGGTTTCAGAAAAAGCTACCTCTCTGCCATATTCATTCATTTTCCTTGAGCTTAGTCCCTTTATTCATCAGTGTTCGCCACAGCAGAATGAACCGCCAACTTATTCAGCATATGTTTTACACAGCGGATGCCCTCCCAGCTGCAACCCAGTACTGGGAAACACCCATACACTCACATTTACACACATACACTACGGCCAAATTTAATTTATTCAATTCACCTAAAGCGCATGTCTCTGGACTGTGGGGGAAACCGGAGCACCCGGAGGAAACCCACACGAACATGGGGAGAACATGCAAACTCCACACAGAAATGCTAACTGACTTGAGCCAGCTTGAACCAGCAACCTTCTTGCTGTGAGGTGACAATGTTAACTACTAAGCCTCCGTGCCACCCATTCTCCACAATGTTGCTATCAAATAATGTAGTTGTTATGCCAAGTCGCTACTGCTCCTCAGTTCTTCTGAATGGGCCACTGCTTTGGAACCGACATAATGAGCGGTTCTGCATGTAAAAGTTAGAATTGCGTCTAAAAAACACAGCAGTCGTGTACGAGGCACTGCAAAACTTCCAAATGTATAACCAGACATTACACCACGCAAAAACTCATTTAAAAAACTATTCAGTAAACATTTTTGAGCTCAAGTTTGAATAATTTTCAATATAGACATATATCCATTTATTGCTTATGTAATGCGTAAAAATGTAATGTATTGTGCGTATTTATAGATTAAAATAGAAATATAAACTTTGTTGTAACTTAAGTTATTTATTCATCTTTATGTGAAAAAATAAGTAAAATACAATTTTCAGCCAAAGTTTTCATGAACCCCTCTGAATATGTGGGAGACTCAATCATGCGCGTCTGTCTAACATGTGTTTACATAGAAAAAATATAAGACACTCATTGCATCCCAAATGACATACCATACACTATGCGCTTATCCATTATACACTCAACCATGTAGTGTATGAGTTTAATGTTGCCCCAAGTAGAAGATCAATGTTTTTTTTTTTACAAAATGTTTAATGTTAGTGAAATAAAAGACTAAACTACCAATAGAACCTGTCACGTGTGAACCCGCATTCACCTTCAGAAGATGGCATAATCACTTGCGTTGGAGGATTTTGCTTGATAATTAATCCAGAATTAATTAATCCAAAATGAATAAAGTAATCTGACCTCAGCACCTCAGATAGCGCTCCACGAGCAAAGCTGTGACCGTTGTGTGTTTCCATTTGTTAAACATTTCTTTTTGGTTAAATATAGGCATCATCGAGTGTCATAGTGGCGCAGTGGGTAGCACGATTACCTCACAGCAAAAAGGTTGCTGGTTCGAGCCCCAGTGGGATCAGTTGGCATTTCTGTGTGGAGTTTGCATGCTCTCCCTGTTTTCGCGTGTTTTTCCTCCGGGTGCTCCGGTTTCGCCCACATTTCAAAGACATGCGGTGAAGGTGAATTAAAAAAGCTAAATTGGCCGTAGTGTGTGTGTGAATGCAAGAGTGTATATGTGTTTCCCAGTGTAGGGTTGCAGCTGCAATGGTATCCGCTGCGTAACACATTTGCTGAATAAGTTGGCGGTTCATTCCGCTGTGGTGACGATGAATGAAGAGCATCATCTGGGTATTTAGAGCACACTTATTCCTTGTAGAAAATGGTGTAAAATAGTGCATAAGTATATGATTTGGGAGCACCCATTTTGTGTGTACAGTACGTTAGCTAGTCTGTGTCCCACACGCACAAGGACAGTCACTGATCAGGAGCTGTCCCCTGCACACTGTAAAAAATACAGGGTTCCACACAATTCAATCATGTTGTTCCAACACAAGTCCATTAAATTAGCGTAACTTAAATAAACTGAACATAAAACAATTGTTTCCCCCAAATATCTCAAAATCGTGTTTCAGCTCATTTTAAATTTTGAGTGCACCCGCTGCTGATATAACAACAGACCAATAGACATCCCATGCTAACATTTTCAATACAAGAGATTTCAGATTTTAAGGTTGTTGGATCTTAAGTTGGGGGTGGCACGGTTGGCTCAGTGATTAGCACTGTCACCTCACAGCAAGAAGGTCGCTGGCTCGAGTCCCAGCTAGGCCAGTTGGCATTTCTGTGTGGAGTTGGCATGTTCTCCCCATGTTCATGTGGGTTTCCTCCGGGTTCTCCGGTTTCCCCCACAGTTCATATACATGCTATATAAGTGGCTGTAGTGTGTGTGAGAATGTCTGTGTATGGGTGTTTCCCAGTACTAGGTTGCGGATGGAAGGCCATCCTCTGCATAAAAAACACTTGCCGGATTAGTTGTCAGTTTATTCCACTGTGGCGACTGCTGAAATAGAGATTAAGTTAAATTAAATGAGTGAATCTTAAATTTAATGTTCAATTAATGTCTATTTGTTATTTCATTGGAGAGGGTTGAACTTATTCTTTAATAGTTTAATACACAGCCTCCTAATTATATACGTTTTGTGATTCATTATTCTATTTATTTTGTCCTTTTATATCAGAAGAAGGTTTTCAGATCTGTAGCAGATTGTGACACTTCTGACTGTTCAAAATAAACAGAAAAAGCAAGCACTGGGGATTTGTTGCTTATTCCGGTTTTATCAAACCTGTATTGAACCGTGACCTCAAAACCGAGATACATACTGAATGGTGACATCTGTGTACCGTTACACCCCTACACAGTATTGTTTGTATGCTGTTTTCCCCTAGTTCCTTGTGGGTTTTTTGAGCAGATTTAGAAACATAATACTGACAAACAGATAAGGAAAGCCATTGCTTGAAGTTGTACAGTATCCCAAACAAGCGTTTTTGTCTGTGCTGAAGATACTGATTAAAAAGCCCCATCTCCCCCAGGGTTTTTTTCTTTCCATTTTTGGATGATATGATCTTAGAACAAAATGATTTTTATAATACAGTCAATTTATATACATTCTTTTAGTTGTAATCTCAGTGAAATGCAGGAGATGTACAGTAGCCTCCAGGCCCAAGTCCGCACGGGATGCGCTTATGATTCTTCCACTGAAGTTTTACACTGTGTCCACTGCAGATGAGGTATCATTTCCATCCTTTTCTGCTCCACCGAAGTGAGTTCCGTCTCAACAGTGCAGAATCTTAATGAAGGCTTTGCGAAACTCGATGTTGAAAGTGGTGTATATGATGGGGTTTACAGCACTGTTCACATAGCCCAGCCACGTAAAGGCAGTGTAGAGTTCAGGAGGGACTTGGCAGTAAGTGTTGACAATGTGCGTGATGAAGAACGGCAGCCAGCAGATGATGAATACACCTAAAAATAAAGCAGAGGTGTTAAGGACAAGATGATTTTTCAGCAAGTTGTTAATTTTGATTGAGTATTTCACAAAGCGAATAGAAGATAAAAGGCCACAAAGACTGAACAGTAAAGATATTTATGTTACAAAATATTCAGTTTTCAAACTAATTTTCTGTTCAACTTTTAATGAATTAAAAATGTATCACCGTTTCCATAAAAAATTAAGCAGATTTTCTTTAACACTTATTATAATAACATCAGTAATAATTGATGATGATGATAATTCTAATTATGATTACAATGATTTCCAATGGATCGTGTGAGACTGAAGACTGAGGTACGTTCATTCATTAATTTTCTTTTCGGCTCAGTCCCTTTATTAATTTGGGGTCGCCACAGCGTAATGAACCACCAACTTATCCAGCGTATGTTTAAGGCAGTAGATGCCCTTCTAGCTGCAACTCATCACTGGGAAAAAGACTGGGGTAATGATGCTGAAAATTCAGCTTTGACATCAGAGGAATACATTAGACTATAAAATATATTCAAACAGAAAACAGTTCTTCTGAACTGTAATAAATATTTCACAAGTTTGCTGTTTTGCTGTATATTTGATTTTTAAAAATGCAGGAGAAAAGACTTCTTTCAAAATCAAAACGTTAAAGTTTCCAAAATTGCCAAAATGCAAACTGAACTGAAGGATGCTGGATTTATATTTAAACGTCATGTACACCCATTCCACATTAATCAGTGGACTTAATTAATTCATGTAATTTCAACTTCATGGAATAAATTTGTTTTTAAGTGACTCAATTAAAGTGATTTCATATGGTCCCCTGAAAGATTTGATTCATTTAATTTAACATACATGTATTATTGCACAATTAACTGTAGTTTTATACATTAAGTTGGCCAAGTTAATTTAAACAGTTTTAATGAGTAAGCAGTACACTATTAAACACTATCAAGTCTTTCCCTTTGTTCATCTTGCTCAAAAACACATAAAAGGATTTTTTTATTACATCTTTTGCTCTCCTCATTGAGTCTAAAGCAAAGTGTGTATTCAGCAAAAATGATTTTAGAGTACATCATTGGTTCACATTGGCTCAATTTACTCTAGTACAGTGGTTCTCAAACTGTGGTACGCGTACCACTTGTGGTACGCAGGCTTTCCTCTAGTGGTACGCGCAAAGAATCGCTGAATAATAAAATATTAAAATGAACACTTTTTTAACCCTTTGACGCGTACGATAACACGCACATCAGAAAGCATTGGCTGTTCCCTGAAGCGTATGATTACACCGTTGTGCCAAAAATGTTTACTTTAGTGTATCGCGTCATCAGATGTTAAAAAAATCTGCTTGGCGCTGAGGATGAGGCGCGCGGCGCTTCCAGTGTGTGCGGTGCTGAGCAGACACACGCGCGCCAGAGAAGCCCTTCTGAGACTAGTCCTGCAAAATTCAGGAAGTGCCCCATGCTGCATCATTGGTAAAATAATTATTACGAACGTGTTTAAATGAGTGCTCTTAGTTTGTGTAAAATAATGCGTGCTTTCGATATATAATGTTATTTGTTTGTAAAGCAGCGTGGCTTTCGGTTTAGTTTGTTACCTCAGATTTAAGCAAATTAATTTGGATGTGATTCAAATCGTGCGAGACACAGAACAGGCTCAATAAGTAACTTTTCCATGCTTGAAGCTTAGAGGTAGAATATAATTTAAGTTACTCTCTGCGTACACAGACGGAGGGACTGCGAACTGTACCCGAGGCAGCTTAAAAACAGTGGCCGGTGTGCGGTTAACGCGAATCTCATTCGCACCAAATCACGGAAATACGGCACGTATGAATTGGTCAAGCACTGTATATATGCATTTAATCACTCGCTTTTCTGACACACACAGGCCTACTGTAAATGACGAGCAGTAAGCAGATCTCATTTCTAATTTAAATATGTAATTCCAAATCATATTAAAGTACAAGTTAATGTTTAGATATCAAAGATATACAAATATGTCATCTGTACATACAATATATATATATATCTCAAAATGTATTAAAAATGTGTTTATATATTTATGTGACAGCCATTATTCATCTGGTCCAAGCAACATTTCCAGGTTTAGATGAAAAGGCTCCTGCAGCAGTTTTCTTTTTTTACTTTAATATCAGTGCCTTTTTTAACTTCTAAAAGCACATTTTAATTTAAACTGTAAAATTGTTTTTTGTATGCAAGCACAGTTAATGTTCAAACTATTTATAATGTTTAAAGTGGCTGACAATAATACATATTTTTAATATGTAAATATGTATTTTTAAACAATCTGCCTCGTTTTTTAACTGTACAGTGCTGTAGCTGCTTAATTAGGCCTACTACGCTACTGTACTTCATTACCGGTCATTATGGTGGTACTTGGAGAGACAATTTTTTTCCGAGGTGGTACCTGGTGAAAAAAGTTTGAGAACCACTGCTCTAGTATACTGCCCATTGTAGAGAAATACATAAACTGCAAGTAAAGAAAGCAAGTTTAGAAGAGAAACACAAGTTTGTTGCATATGATTTTTCTTTTTTTTTCAATAGCAATTTGCCACCTGTCTGCTATTGGTCTAGAAACAGATTGTCTTGTCCAAAAGTCACGCCATTGGCTCAGCCAATGTTGCTGTTGTTGGGCCGATTGTGATCCAGCAAGTGTGTTTTTTTTTTTGGAAAGGGCCAGAATGTTTGCACTTCATTAATAAATAAACCAGCATTTTTTTATACATAAACTATACTTTAGTGTTAATGTTCTTGAAAAGTACTTACCAAGGACAATAGCTAACATCTGAGTGGCCTTCTTCTCCTTCTGCTGGGAGATTTTGCGTTTGTTCAGAGTTTTGACCGATGTCTGAGTTTTGCCGGTGGGGGAGACCTGGATCTCGAACGCTTTGGCCCCTTTCGTGATACTGCTGGTGTTGCCATTTCTTTCAGGCTTGACACCAGCTTCAGGCGATGGAGGTGATATGTCAGTTTCTCTTAGATTAGAGTTAACCAGCCGGCTGTTTTGTTGACTTCCACCAGACTGATCCTGCTTCCTCTGTCTCGAAGGGTTTCGGTTTGTGATCTCATCCATCTGGATGTCGTCCCCATTGTTTACGACCTCTTTTATGAAGATCTAACCGAAAAAGAAGAAGAAAAGTCAGTTTGGCTGAGGGTATGTTTACATAAATTTAAAAATATAAAGCATTTTACGTGCTTTGGCCATTCATTTATAAAAAACAGTTTTCTGGGGGGTATTTCTGTCATCACTGGCTTGCTTGGTTTGGCACTTGTGGAACTGAACATCAATGGATTTGCTCTTCAGTGTTTGGACTTTCAGCAGTGAAAAATAAACCACACTAAATCAAACTAAACTTCAACTCTGAAAACTGGACTGACACAGCTTCAATTTACTAGAATGTCTGTGTTAAGCTGCTTTGACACTATCCACATTGTTAAAGCGCTATAGAAATAAACATGAAATGAATTGAATTTTACTCAACAATGCTCTCAGCCAAAATCAGGAAACTTTTTATACGTTTTTCCTCTTCGTTTACATGGCAACATCATTTAAATGCATAGATTAAAAAGAAATGGGTTTCAAATTATATATTTTTAAAAATGTCATGTCCGTGTAAACACCTGAAAACAGATGTCACAGACTTTGAAAACAATGATGTCATGTGCATGCGTATGGAGATTAATGGCAAGCACAAATAAACATAGGATACACAATGGTGCATGGTAATGTTGTTGTGCTTAAGTGTTTGCTAATGTTTCATCAGCAGAGTGTGGATTTACTTCACATCCAAACAACCACAAGCAGAGACAGCTTACTACACACACAGGGAATTCTACATAGACATGAGCCCAGAGACACCAACGACACGCCATCCCTAGCTCACAGTTGTTTACTAACAAGACGACAGTGCTAAATACTTGCCTGACATACATAATACAGCATTTTTGGCCATTTTCATTAATCAATTTAAACGCATATAATTTTAAAAACACTGTCAAAACAGTCTGAAAATGCTAACTTTGCTATTAAGATTTTGAAAACTTTTAGCATTATTAAAAATGCTAATATTTGTGAAAATAGTGACATCGATCCCTCGCTTATAAAAACAAAAACAATGCTTTATGTGCACAGACAAGTGTTTCTTTATTACGAGGTGGCCTGACATGCAAAATTAAGTTTTTAGTCTTTGTAGATCCATGTGAACAGAAATTGCTTTGACAGCTTTGTTGTCTGTATGCTAACCCAACTAGGCATGGGTGGTATAAGATTCTGACGGTATGATAACCTTGGATAAAAATATCACGGTTTCACAGTATTGTGTTTACTGCTCTAATATATATATATTCTTTTTAACTGTCTGGCTAAAAAACAAAAACTTTTCCCCATTTGAACTCAATATATTTTATTTTGAGAAACATTTAAAGGATTTTGGGGCAGTAAACATGTCAGGCTCAATAATTCAAGTGAATCGTTGACTTATGTTGTTTTCATTTGCTTCAAAAACACAGATGTCTTTACAATTTACACCTAAAAAACAAACAAATGTTTACACAAACCTTAGGTACGGTATAGCAGAAAATTTTGGCGGTATTAAAACCTTGACTTTTCCGTATCGCGGTACACCTTGAAAACGGTTATCGTCCCATGCCTAAACCCAACACGATCCCTTGGCAATTCGTAATTTTTTTGATTAAGTAACTAATTCGTATGAATTCATACGATCTCATTTGTACATTTTACTGTAGTATGATTTGCTCATTCCCTAATGATGGTTGGGTTTAGGGAAGCAGCTTGAACCGGAAAGGGTCAGTATGTCTGGAGGTATTATAAAAGTTGATGAAGACAACATTGCCATAGCAAACTGTCAGATATGTAAACTTGGGATTGTTTGCCGGGTATTTTAAGTTGAGGTGCTATTTGTTTTTATATTAGATTTTTATTTTATTTAATGTTGCACTAAAGTCCAAAAGTGAAGAATTTATGTTATTTATTACTTGACTGTTCAAGCTACCTCACGGAAGTGCTCTGATTGTTTACAGAGTTGTTAAAATAAGGTGAATTAGATATAAAAAAACAATAAACATCCTGAATTAGTTTCTTTGCTCTTCTTTATTCTTTTTTTAATGTATTATAGAAGTATCGGATCAGGTTTCGATATCTGTAGATACTCAAAATCAAATGACTTGGACTCGAGGGCAAAAACACCTGATGGGGACATCACTAGTTGTAAGGCGAAGTAATGAATCCACTATCTGAAATGGTTTACTCCACTTCATGAGAACTTGCTTCAGTCAATATAACTTTATATGAAGTGTACAGTGAGTACAGAGATTAACATTTAAAATTTGTTGACACACTGTCATTTTTCAAATATCATCTGTCTGAAGTACTTCTGGAGGTTGCGAGCACAAAAAAAATCTGGTTGAGTGCGATAACTGGGAAAACAACAGCGAAAATGGATGTACCACATTTTTGTTGTTCACAGGAAAATTCCCACTGGACTTGACGATCACAGTGCACAGTTTCACATCATCGGGATGGGTGCATTTCTGAAACACACATGGGAGAGAAACACCAGACTGTTGTGACAGATTTAGACCAGAAAGGAATTAGTCGTCTCGCCCAAGGTTGAGTTTAATTTCATTGCAATTATAGAAATTGGAGGAATATGCAAGCTTGGTAATTCCAGTCGGTTGCAGCGATATTTTTAATGTCAGCTTATAGATCATATTTATAAGTAATCCTTTACCATTTTAAATGACCTGTTCTGCATAAGGAGGATTGCTAAATCATTGCGTTCTCCGTCTACCAGGTGTATGTTTTGGATGCAGATGTGGCAAATGTAAAGATCACTTCAGATCTGAATCCAAAAGTTCTGCATTTCGGAAACAAGACACTTGCTCTATAGAAGCATGAGGAGGAGTTTTGCACTTCAAAATGAACCGCTCTCCTGAAATAAACATGATGTTGATCTAAGCCTGTTTTCACATCAGAATGCTTTGGAGGAGACGCAGCAGTGACAGAAACCACTGATAGGAGATGCGATGTTTACTTTCGCCGTCAGGACACAGCATGAGAACTCCCTAACCACAAATGGCTTTCAATAATGCACTGATGCCCTTGCAGAAGCTTAGGATGGGTAGATAAGCTATCGGTTTCTCTAAATAATGCTATATTGAATTTATTCTGCTGCGGCGGCATGTGCTCTACGGTGAAGCCTAGCTGCATCTGTGTAAAACAATGTGCAGACTAACTGTTTATTATAATAGCGGTGATATGAAGCTGTGGCCATTTCCTGCTCGTCTCACATTGATTTGCTGTATGTTGGGAGAATCAATACAGCAAGAAAAAAAAAGGTCATTCTAGACACACTTCCATTTCACAGATGCGCAACCATGTACTAATATCCACTTCTATACAGCTGCTCATTACTGCTTCACTGCTGATGGGAATTTCAGCACTGACAAATTACTATGAAATTCACTGACACTGCAGTTTTTTTAACAATCCCAATTCATTAAACTCTACTTGAGTGCCGAGTAGGTGCAAACTTTCACAACTAGTCACGAAACCGCTGATCTCACCTTTATAGTCGAGCTCATATCCATGTCTGTAACTGGGCATGTGCGTTTGGTGTTGACACGTTTCCGTCTTTTTCGCAGTACCACGTAGATCTGCACGTACACTAGCAGAGTTATGATGAAGGGAACGTAGAAGGACACAATGGAGGAGTAAACTACAAAGGCAGGGTTCGCAATCACACAGAGAGCATCGTCATGAGTGACTGGAATAGAAAACACAGGGAAAATGAGCTAGTTAGGAAAACGCTAACATTGTTGTATCTATAATGATAACTGTAATTTATAATCATAACTGTCCACACTCAAATAACGGTACAAAACATGTCACTGCAGTGGAACCTTTTCAAAATGTACACATGCATACCAAACAGGTATATTTATATTGTTTACCTAAAGATATTGAAACCTAAAAAGTACAAATGTGTAGCCCATAGTACTTTAAACACAAAGCTGTATCCCAAATGTAAAACTAAATATAGTATTTAAATACTAAATATAGTATTTAAGTACTAAATATAGTATTCATTCATTCATTCATTTTCTTGTCGGCTTAGTCCCTTTATTAATCCGGGGTCGCCACAGCGGAAAGATCCGCCAACTTATCCAGCATATTTTTTACGCAGTGGATGCCCTTCCAGCCGCAACCCATCTCTGAGAAACATCTATACACACACAAATTCACACTCATACACTACGGACAATTTAGCCTATCCAATTCACCTGTACCACATGTCTTTGGACTTGTGGGGGAAACCGGAGCACCCAGAGGAAACCCACGCAACCACGGGGAGAACATGCAAACTCCACACAGAAATGCCAACTGACCCAGCCAGGGCTCGAACCAGCGACCTTCTTGCTGTGAGGCGAACGTGCTACTCACTACGCCACCGTAGCGCCCTAAATATAGTATTTATTTTATAAATATAGTATAATAACGTTTACCTTTAAGGTACTGTAGCAATATGCATACAGCTGAAATGTACCTCTCAGTTTATGGTATCTTTAAAGTATCTAGATAACACCCCAGTTTTGTACCTTTCTTTCTGGAAGTGCATTAAGTAATTCATTCATTCATTCATTTTCTTTTCAGCTTAGTCCCTTTATTAATCCGGGGTCACCACAGCGGAATGAACCGCCAACTTACCCAGCATTTGTTTTACGCAGCGGATGCTCTTCTAGCTGTAACCCATCTCTGGGAAACATCCATAAACACTCATTCACACACATACACAACGGACAATTTAGCCTACCCAATTCACCTACACCACATGTCTTTGGACTTGTGGGGGAAACCGGAGCACCCAGAGGAAACCCACACAACCACAGGGAGAACATGCAAACTCCACACAGAAATGCCAACTGACCCAGCCAAGACTTGAACCAGCGACCTTTTTGCTGTGAGGTGAACGTGCTACTCACTACGCCACCGTGGCGCGCATCAAGTAATACATACTTAAATATAATATATGTATTAATAAAATGTCATTATTAAATATAAAAGATTCAAATAAGCATTTTTAATTATAATAAAATAATTATGCATATTTTATTAAACTTTTATAAAAAAGCTGTAACATCCATAACATAATACTGTAACATTCATAAATTATTACTGTATATAATCACAGCATAATATTTTAATCAATAATGCTTTAATTTTATTTTAAGGAATAAATCAATAGAATAAAACAAACCAATGCAAATTATAATACAAATGAACAATAAAAAAATATCTAAAATATATCAATAAAATATATACAGAAATTACTTAGAAATAGAAATAATAAAATAAAATTTTAGATCCACGTATAGTATTATTTACATAACAGAAATCAGGTCTTTATACACCAAAATAAATATACAATTTAGAATGGTGATCCCTTTCTTGAGAATGATCATATTTGGTTGGTCACCTCGAAGACTGAAATCTAGACTATCAAACATAGGCTATCAACCCTCAACTTCCCAGTATCTTACATTATGATTTGTTTTGTTCATGCTCACGAGTGCCTGACCCTCGTCCACCCACTGTGAGCATTCAAGCAGAAAAATGCTGATTAAATCACTTCCTCTAACATAACTTTCAAATGAAGCAGTGACCTAACTTAATTTTAGCTGCCCCTAACACCAGCGTGCATGAAAGATAAAGACGCACTAGTACTCTTTAAAATCAGCTCTTAAGAGCAAGCTGTTACATTGTACTACAATAACATTTCTAAACAGAAGCTACTTATTTAAGCTTACACCAAGAGGATCCATTTAAATTGAGTTTAGCTGTCATAATCCTTATTAAATCACTTGTAGGATATGCATAAAAGAGACCGAAGTGAACAATGGTGGATACTTTGCAGGAGATAAGCTTATAATTTGCTTCTAAAGCTTCATTTTAAAAAACGTCAATCATTTTCTTCTCGTGTGGCACAATTATTTAATGCCTATACCATCATTAAAGAACACATCTCAGCAAATGCATCGAATTAATTACATTAATGATTAATAAATCAGCATAGCATGGAATTAATTGGATCACAGTTTAATCAACAGCCCTATAAAACATATACACTATTGCAGTGGTTCTCAAGCTTTTTACTCCAAGTACCACCTCAGAAAAAAATGGTCTCTCCAAGTACCACCATAATAACCGGTATTGAAGTACAGTAGCATAGTAGGCCTAATTAAGCAGCTACATCACTGCACATTTCAAAAACAAGGCAGATTAATTCTTCTAATTAATAATATTTATTATTGTCAGCCACTTTAAAAGGTCTAGCCTATTCAAATCAATGTAATGATCACATCAGTGTTATCGTACGCGTCAAAGGGTTAGAAGTGTGTTCATTTTTTTACTTTAATTATTCAGCGATTCCTCCACGTACCACTAGAAGGAAGCTTGTGTACCGCTAGTGGTACACGTACCACAGTTTGAGAACCACTGCACTATTGTTTTGTTTAAATAAGTCATTAAGGCTTTCTTTCTTTTAAAATACAGACTGTAATTGTGTGAAATATTATTAGTTCAAATGTGTTTCCTGAATAGAAAGTCATTTGAAAAGTACTAAACTAAAGATTTGCGTAGCATCTTACTGCTTTTCCTGATACTTTGGGTCAATTGCCTGTCAATTTTTTATTTATTTTTATTTTGGCAGTCAAAGTATTCATTTTTATTCTGTTCATTCAGTTCAGACTTTCGAAAAGCGATGGACTAAATATTTTCCCCATACTTACCAGTGTTATTGAGTCCAAACAGCAGTGGACATGATATAGCAAATGACAGAATCCAGACAACAGAAATCATGACGGTGACTCTCCTCTTGGAGCTGTAGCGTGTGTTATATAACATAGGCATGGCTACGGCTGTGTACCTGTGGAGATAGAAGACAAATATGAGATGTTTGTTGTCTTGTTATATATTTCTCCATGTCTTTGCGCAATTAACCAGTATGCCTGTGTGATCATGTGACATGATGTACAACACAACATACTGGTGTTTCCCATGACCTCTTGTAATCCACTGAGGCCTTTCTTTCTAGTATCTGATTACTTGCTGTATAAATGAAGGAGACGTTTAGCATGAAGCACTATTGATCTTACAAGTATTCCTTACTATTCTGAGCTCATTTAAGGGATGGAGTACAAGGAAGTTTATTTTTTTGTCTTTAAATAGCTAGCAATGGGAGCTTTTGAAGTGCTTCTTTGTGAAGCTTTATAACCATTGTGAATAATTTTATTCAAACTGTTTGTAGCGTTAATCAAATTGGCAAAGCCATGTGATTTCAATAATTGGAGCTTTGTTCGTCCAGCGGCAATTTATAAATATTGTATGTTTTTTTGTTTTGGTATTTGTTCACCTGATGGTTATGTAAAAGAGAGAGTTCTCCCAAAAATACAAATTCTGTCATCATTTACTCCTCTTTGACTTTGTTTCTTTCTTCAGCATAGCACAAAAGATGCTGAAAACTTGTAACCACTGTCTTTCGTAGTAGCATAAGCAAATAATATGCAGGTCAGTAGTTTTCAGCATTCTTCAAAATATCTTCTTTTGTGCTTTACTGATGGAAAAAAAAACCTTATAATGGTTTGAAATAAGTTAAGGGTGAATAAATGATGACAGAATT
>CAIGQQ010004837.1:22366098-22412674 GCA_903798035.1 Danio albolineatus | reverse complement strand
TATATATATATATATATATATATGAGCAATTCCATGCAAATGTCAACCTTGCCATAAAAAAATTAAGTTGTCATCTTAAATAGCGAAACTCTTTTCATTTTTTTTTTGTGTGTATCCTTGTATTTTACAGTGCTGTTCAAATACTCAAAAATGTCTCGGCCAATGTTTTCAAACAATTATATTTGATTTACCAAAATCTCACAAGTGGAAATTTCCCATCCGTCACATCCATAACAGAAAAGTGTCACATCCATAACGAAGCTTTTTCTTCATAAATGCAAAAATGTAAATTTAAAATAAAATCACCCATGTTTGTTCTATAGAGAGCCGACACTTATCCTTGTGATTATCATTATTTCTTTTGGATTTTGCAGTTTAATTCACAGAATTTCTACAATGTTGTATACTGTAACCTCGCAGATTTTTTTCGTCACATCCATAACGCGTGTTTATTTTCCTCATTTAAAGTATAAAATTAAAGTATGAAATTATTTATAAAATATAAAAGATGATTCAATATAATGTTAACATATACCTTATCTATCTGTGCATTTAAGTTTTGAGTTTTGAGTTATATATATATATATATATAGATGATCAGCATGTGGCCTTTCTAGTTCTTTGAAACAGTGAATCATTTTGCAAAGCATTTGGAGTCACAGCTTTGAAAAGCTTTGTTTCTAACATCGCTATATATAACAACAGCCTCAGCATCAAATCTGGTTTATTTTCAGGTGTGTAAAAGCTGAGTAGGTCTCACTTTTTGAGCTGAGCAACCAAATTACGTCTCGCTCAGCATTCGACCAGTCCTGAGATGGCGATGCAGAAACACCCACCTGTCGATACTGATGGCACATAGATTGAGTATGCTGGCTGTACACATCATCACGTCCAGGGTGACGAAGATGTCACAGTGGATTGTGCTGAAGCGCCACTCTCCTACCACCTGCGAGGACAGACACAGATAACTAAACACTCCGCTAATTGTAGAACAAATCATCTGAACGCAAAACCTGCACTGTTTGCCTGCAAATGTGCAAAGTCATTTACTTGCCAGAAGTGCTCCGAGTCTGACTAACATCTTTCAATTGAAAATATCCATGGTAACAGCACAAGCACCTGCTTCTCTGGCCTGCGAGTCGATCTGCAACAGCTTTGGCTACTATAATAATGTTTAAAGCAATAAAATATTGGCATTTTCTCTGGTTTATGTGATCAAACTGGCAGAGAGAGGCAATATAGCACAGGTCAGCCTCGTCCACGCTTTGCATCTCCTGAGTTCGCTGGCAGAGCTTTCTGAGCGGCCTCTGATTAATGTGTGTCCTCAGGCAAGCCGAGGGACTGAGAAACCTCTTGATGGTCTTAGGTCCCTGCCTCTGGAGTTTGCATCGCTGTCATTGATTAAAGAATTATTTGACACCGCTAATGAAAGCGGCTGTGAGTTGCCGGAATCAGTTCATCACCATATCTCTAAACTCTGATGAAATGAGTCTCACCGCTATCATTCTCAGACATCGCCGGTGATCAAAACACGTCCTTGCACTAATAGAGGGAGAGAGAGAGAGAGAGAGATGCACGCAACAAGCTTTGGAGAGAGAAACTTTTTAAATTAGAGCGCATAGAAAGAGCTGATCGGAGTTATGTGGCATGAGCTGAAATTGCATTTAATCAATTTAATAAAAGGTGATGCTATTTTATAGGATCCTAATTTTGTTTTGGAGGTCTTCTATAATTTAAATCTATCCAATGTGAAAAAGCACTATCATTTTCTCAAAGAAACACATTGCAGCATCACCTCTTTTTTTCTCTGGGTCTACAATAGTTCATTTGAGGTTTCCAGTCTCTAATGCATGCCATTCACTGTGTGAATTCTGATGGTCAGAAGTTCACACACACATCATGAGTGAGTTTATTAGAAACGATTAATCGAAGGCTATATATCTATGCTTCATTTTAGCAGTAAAACTGGCTCTGATCAGCAGCAAACCTCCAGCAGCTACTTTCAGATGGAGCATTCATTCATTCATTCATATTCTTTTCAGCTTAGTCCCTTTATTAATCTGGGGTCACCACAGCGGAATGAACCGCCAACTTATCCAGCATATGTTTTACGCAGCGGATGCCCTTCCAGCTTCAAACCATCTCTGGGAAACATCCATACACTAAGGACAATTGAGCCTACCCAATTCACCTATACCATGTCTTTGGACTTGTGGGGGAAACCGGAGCACCCGGAGGAAACCCACACAACCACGAGGAGAACATGCAAACTCTACGCAGAAATGCCAACTGACCCAGTCGGGGCTCGAACCAGCGACCTTCTTGCTTTAAGGCGAACATGCTACTCACTACGCCACCGTGGCGCCCTCAGATCAGTGTTTACTTAACAGAGACATAGTGCAAAAGATCATGGAAGATTTAATCAAAATAAAATATGAGTCGTTCTGGGATTTGGTTTTATTTTCAGTGAACTAAAGCTCTGTGTTGTCGCTGATTGAAAGCATGTGAAAATTCATTTAAAATATTTTTACTCCTAACTCCACTCATAACTTCAGTTGAGCGTTTGAAATGAATCAATATGAGATGATTCCATAGTTGTGTTTATTAGTCACGTTGAATCAATAAAAGCAGTTAAATCCTCTGCTCTGTTTGATTTCCCGATCATGGATCTTCTTTGTTGTTGTATCGACAGTTAGAGCAATCACATGAAATTCCAGCTAAAAACATGGACTGACATTTTTTTCATTGTTTTTAGAGTCTCTCTCTCTCTCTCTCTCTCAGTTATAATGTAATATTAATAAGGGGCATGAAGAATATCCGAAGAGAAAAATAATGCATGTCAGCTTGTACAACAACAAGAATTACACTGTGTGCATCCACCTTAAACGTTAAAGTGCCTGCTTTGCTCTGATTGGTCAGATGGTCCAGTCTTCTGCGATTGGTCTACTGCTTACAGTTGTGTTAAAACCAAACACTCATTACCATATCTGAATTTCAACTTTCCTCATCATCACTTATAAACACCATGAGCATCAGTGCTGTTGGTTTTACCAAATATAAGTGCTTTGAAAGTGCATGTAAAATGAATTTGTTTGGCACAGCAGACAAAAGAGCCTACTTGACACGTTGATTTATACAAACTTTTCCAGGTTCTCAGCAGCAAATATAGAGTTTGAGGGTCACATTAGACATTGTTTGTGTACATCCAAGGAAGACCATAGTCTGCAATTATGCAAATTTGTTACAAACCTACAGTATGTAGGTCTGTGCAGGAAGTAAAGGTAGAGTTATTGAGGCTTCATTTCTGGCTGTGCAAAATCTGCTCTTTCTATTGGGTGAACACTGCAGCCACATTACACACTACATGAGAGCTTTTATTAAAGTGGGGTACTTTAAAAAGAATGAAAAGGTAAAAAGGTACTTTAATCCTTTAATTAAAGTAAAGTAAATGTACTTTAATTTCCTTTAATCCATCAACCAAGAAACTATTTGTGTTTGAGTGAGGCTATCTTTGTATGAGTGAGACAATTAATAAATCATATGATTCTTTTAGCACCAATTCATTCAGGAAGAACAAACAAAGTATAATACCTGTAATACCTGAAGTATTGTTCTTAAATGTAAGTAAAATTATCTTGTTTCTAGGGCTGCACTGAATGCTTTTGGCAGATATAGATAACTCTTTATTATTGAAGTCTGATACTGGAGAAATGGGTCAATAAATACAAATCTTTCTTCCAGATTCATATTTTGGTCTAAAATCTAAAAATAGTGTGTTGGACAAAAATTTAAAACATTGTATATCCTTCAAATCAATTGACATCATTAGTTAAAGTTAATTTTGTAATAATTTATCCAGTCGCAAAGCTTGAATTGGGCACTTATGAAATCCTTGTTGAATTTACATTTTCAGTCAATTTTTCTTTTATGATGTGGCCAATTCAATTCACATTTTAATAAGTGAAAGGGTTCTATTTCTACTTCTTAAATTGTGAACTTGGCACAACCAATCAAGCTGAGGCACTTGCTTATATTGGTATCTTTTGTTACGATAATTTGTTTTTTTCATGACTCATTTTAAAGTGAGAAAAAAATGATCTCAATACACCTAATAAAAATACTGAGGACTTTTAATATTGCAACATACCAAGAGCAATTTTATGAAGTCAATATACAGACTCCTCAGTGTAACAGCATTTCATTTCAATCTTCTCACAGTAGCACTCTTTAATGTTCTGTCTACGCGTTTAAATGATTCAAACTAAATAAATTATGATCTTAGCCATTGACTGAGAATGCAATTACTCAGCGCTGCCCTTTAGGAGGAAAAAAAACAACACAAGATATCAAACTCTAATTTAATATGGCGAGTTTTAATAATGCTGTAAAATAGACGTGCTTACTTAAGTAGTGCCACTTTTTTTGTTCTTCAGAAATCACATAATTAACCAGCTCACATTCACAAAAGAAGGCCAGATTCATGTCTGCATGTACATTTCAGCCTATGGATTTTGCTTGCAATCTGATAGCTTTGCTATATGTATGGCTCCTTGTCATGCACAAGGGAGGCTTCTTTTAGTTGAAAATAAATACTAACCCTTGGCTAGGATCAGATTTTCTTGAATTAGACATGGGCTAGTGGCTACTGCAAATTGATTGGCTTGAATGAGGTTTAAGACACTGGTGCCTGCAGCTCTTCTTCCTTAATTCTAGCCCAGATTGACTTAAATGAGTTATGAGGAAGACGGCAAAATAATTTACTATCTAATCAGTTGAGAATAATCCATCCTCGCATGATTACATACCACAGCTGATTTATGGGTTAAATCATTTTAGCGTCCCCAACAGAGAGCGACAAAACCTACCTCGAGGTAAACCACCCATGGCATAACAAGCGTGGCAACCAGCAGATCAGCCACAGCCAGGCTGACTATCAGGTAGTTGGTGGTGGTCTGCAAGGCTTTCTCCCTTGACACGGCCATGCACACCAGCACATTGCCGAAGACAATGACAAAAATGAGCAGCGTGAGAAGCATGGCATAGTAATTGTACTGGTGCCGCCCCCCTTGTTCCGTGGCATTGAAGTCCCGTGATCCATTTTCAAAGAAGCTTTCATTATAGGCATACGCTGTGAAGACTTCCATCAGATGGTTGAAGCCAAGCTGAGACCCTAGAACCAAAAGACAAGACTTATTTTATGAAGGAAATCCAGTATTTTTTTTTTTCACTCACATGTTTTTTCATCCCGAGCTGTGTCTTATCACATCAACCAGATTGCACAGCATGTCCCGCTAAGTTTTGGCATGAAAAATCTATTTCTTATTGGAACACCTGAGCAGTAGCTTTGACTAGAAACCGCAGGGCCGTGGCCTTGCGCTGCATGGTACACTGTGTAAAGTCTATCCTTTATTTATGGGTGATCATTCGCACAGCTGTCCTGAAAAGCCTGTCTTTGAACTCTGGATGTGACTTGACTAACTAGGACAGAAGTCTCCTCCCTACCCACTGTTTCCCTTGTACGACGTCCAAGAATACAGACAGAAACATAAGCAGTATCAGCTAAATAATAAGTGGACGCAGGGAGGTGAGTGTTTTGTGAAATATCACAACAAGAGGGCTTGTAGTATATACTGTCTCTGCAAATTGACAAAAAAAAGCAAACTGCACAGTGAGCAGAGTTTTTCCCCTTGCATATCTAGCAGGTTTTCAGAATTCGTGTGAGCTCAGCACAATATTTATTACAGCTATAACGAGGAAATGGGGGGAATTAATTAGCATTTCATGACAAATGAACCCATTCTGGCCATCTAAATTATATCACACTCTGAACAAAGGTCTGCTTGTCATAATAATAGATTAGAGAAGTTCTTATACAGTAGCCTCTTAAAACTGTACATTGTCCTTTTTGTCTCAAAGCGGTGTAAGAAATTTGCAAGACATTTGTGAACAACTTTAACAAAACAACATTTTCCTTGCTTCCTAGGTTGTTTATTAAAGCTCACAGAATGAGTTTAACCAGCAAAATAAAAAAGAGCGTTTGGGTACCCTATATGATACTTTTCATTTACTGCTACAAACTGACAATGGTCAGATTTTTATAAATTCACATTACCAATGCAATAGCATCATTTTTAATCTAATCCAATTAAAAGAATTCTATTATCAGTGGTCTCAAATGGAGCACTAACCTAACTGTTATCACTTTTTTATATATTTCTTTGTTTTATTATTGATAAAGCACATATTTACATCTTTTTATTAGTAGCTTTCATCTTTAATTTGAACAGAGTCTGGATGTTTGTTTATTTATTTATTTTTACTTCTAATCAATGATATGAATACATTTGTGTTGTATCAGAATCACAATGTCAATTTTGTCAATTCAAGTCATCTTTATTCCTATAGCGCTTTTACAATGTAGATTGAGTCAGCAGCTTTTGTTTACGCAATCCAAAACAACACTGTACATACCGGTATACATAATTTTTTAATTTACAGGACTATACTGTATGACATGAAAATGTAATGAAAAATGTCAGGCTACGAATCAAATTGTAGCATATAGCAAATTCAATGTGATAAAATCACATTGGTCAATTCACACTGTCTTGGCCCACGTGATGTTAATTAGAAAGTTATGTAAGACGGAGGCAAGAATGCTTGAACCTTGCCGCACCTTGAATGCAACATCACTCAGGGTCTCAGCAGCGCCTCGTCGGCAGTTATACCACGTACAGTAAATGAACAACTGTTACAAGGCAGTCGTCACTTAAGCCGTTCAATATGATAAAATATACATTTTGCTGGGGGAAATAACCCCAAAACACCACAATCATTAATGTAACCCAGCCTCGTGTAAAGGGACCACCACTTATTGGTTTTTCCACATAATTGCCTCTTTAGCCTTCTCAGTGTCAGTTTTGATCATGAAAGCTGTCTCAGAGTTGACACTCCCTGCAGAGGAAGAAACATGCATCACAGCTCAAATAAATCATGCTTTTTCATTATTTTTTATTTCAGCCAGTGGAACAGTGTGATTGTGTTCTTAATGAGATTTTGAATTCGAACAACTGAGGATGTGTATTTATCTGTAAGTGTTTATCAATTCAGGCTGAATCAAACCTAAGAATCAGGTTCATTCCATTTACTTTAATATTTAGTGTGGTAACACTTTACAGTAAGTTTTCATTTGATAATGACAAGAAAAATATGTATTCCTAATTCTTATGAATTCTTAGTTTTATACATCTTTACTGTTTTTATGATTAATAGTCTCATCGAGTACCACATCATTAATATTGAGAATTTAATTAGTTAACATTGATTAACAATGATAACAGCTCATGCATACTAATTTGTTTTATAATGTTATATTTTCTTACAAATGAAATATCTACTATGCCCACACTTAAAAAAAAATAATATTATGTGTTTTTAACTACTATTTTTATTTTAAAAAATATAAAGCATTTGACAAAATCTATTTTTGTGTGCAGATGTACATGCTGTTTTCAAGAAATTTGCGTTCACAACTCCAAAGGAAGAAGTTAAAGTTATAGAAATGGTTTGGGGTTAATAATTGCCACCGTGAGACATGAATATCTACAGTGCTATTTTCCTTCAGTGTGTGGAGTGTGTTGTATGTGTATATCTGTCTCTCGGTGTGACAACACACATCACCATCCTACGCGTAAATCACAGCAATTTAGTCACTTTAATTCGCGGGTGAATTAATGTCAGAAGATTACAACCAGAGCACCTTTACACAGTAATCTGAAACAAACGCTTGTTTTTTTTCCCCCCTTTACGCAGTGGAATAAAGTTTGTCTGAAAGTGTCAGCATCAGCGAAAACATGGTAATTAACAGCTCTACAGTGCTTCCTAATTATTCGTGAGCTAAAATAACTCGCTCACAAATGAGAGAAGATGCCTGGCTGTACCTTCAAGCCGCAACTTTCATCCAAAGAGCGTAAGTATCCCGTTCCCTATATTTTAAATCCACTTTTCTCCATCGGATACACTTGTCCATCCGAGCGACTGTAACTGTATTCCTCTTCTGTCTCAATTACAGCTCCACGGGTGGAAACAGCCACTGTAAACCGGTAAACGCGACTAATTCCATGGGGAAATTTCATTGTGGTGATTAAAAGAAGGTGAACATGAGGTAAATACGCTTTTCCTGGTTTTGTGGAGGTGTTAAACTACACTTAGCAGGCGCAGCGCATATCCGTTTGAGTCCAGGCGAAGTCTGAGCAGCGCGTGCGAGCGCAGCATCTGAGCGCGCGCTTTCCGCACGCGGTAACCTTCAGCATCCACTGAGGGACAATCTCAGTCCCTCCAACACACATTGTGAGGGGTGGAAACGAGGCGGGGCTGTTACATAAACATCAGTGAGAATAAAATACAAGTCCATTATTCAATCACACTTTAAAAAAACGTTTTAAAAAAACCCCGCAATTAGTCTAGCAGAATTGTCTTCCTCTTCTCGTTTTTCCTTCTTTCTTTGAAGACATTATTCATAATTTAACTTTACACTGTAAATTACCAATTATTGGAATTTATTCAGTCTACCTTGTGGTTTGGTTTTAATAAAAAAATTTTTTTGAATTCAAGTTATTAAAGTGTGGGTGGGATATTTTTAAAAACTATATTTTATTTAAATACAATCTTTTTCTCATCTTATGAATATGTGATCGTTATAGATTGTGATATGTTTGATGTTGTTAAAATAGCATATATCAAAATTATGAGTTTATAATTTCAAGGGCGTCACGGTGGTGCAGTGAGTAGCACGATCGCCACACAGCAAGAACGTCACTGGTTCGAGCCTTGGCTGGGTCAGTTGGCATTTCTCTGTGGCGTTTGCATGTTCTCCCCGTGTTCACGTGGGTTTCCTCCGGGTACTCCGGTTTCCCCCGCAAGTCCAAAGACATGCGGTATAGGTGAATTGTGTGAGCTACATTGTCCGTAGTGTGTGTGTGTGAATGAGTGTATCGGTGTTTCCCAGTGATGGGTTGCAGCTGGAAGGGCATCCACTGCGTAAAACAAATGCTGGATAATTTGGCGGTTCATTCCGCTGTGGCGACCCCAGATTAATTAATTAAATTGAATGAATGAATAATGAGCCTTCTGTAAAAGTTCACATTGTAATCATGACTTGAAAGATTTTAAGAGCTATGACTTGTACCAAGTGTCCACTATTTAATGAATTTAGCTGCTATATAAGCAATGACAGAGGTGCCATAGAAATGTTTGAGGACATGAACAGCACTAATAGCAATGTTACAAGTAGTCTCAAACTTACACTGTTATAAATAATGGTTCTTTGTTGGCAACAATAGTTCTATGAAGAAACTTTAACATCCATGAATCCTTTTCACGTTTATTTACAGTGGACAAAGGTTCTTAAGGTATGACACAACATTTATAAATGGATGCATGAAATGAATTTATAATCACATTAATTACTGATGCAAACCTGATGAAAATTCAACTTTTCGACTGTTGATTCAGTGATAATTCAATGAAGGTCTGCTGTCAGGGAAAAAAAAGAAAAACCATGCAAAGATTGCCTTACTTTACTGAGCAATAGGCATGGTACATTTTTGGGTCCCCTTAAAACATTTCCATTGTGTTTCGTGCAATTTGCATGCATTGTGGGAAAATGCAGAGCGTTTACATTATTTGTTTGCACTGTGAAAAAATGCAACATGTTTTTTGTGTGTTTGCATTGTAAGGATTTGCAACACATACTGTAGCTGTCAAACCAATGAGGATTTTGTCTTAATTTGCTGGTGTTTTCGCGATTGCATGTGTTTTTGAACTTACACTGTATAATGGTTCTTTGTTGGCAACAATAGTTCCATGAGGAACCTTTAAAGGTGCAGTATGTAAGTTTGACACCCAGTGGATGAACTTGCTATTGCACTCCTGGATCAAAGCAAAGCGCAGGTTGCCAGATTGAGGACAGGAGTGAGTGATTTAAACCTTGTTCTAAATAAAAGCAACGGCACCTGTTAGAGGGAATATTTTCTAAATTAAAAGGAGTTTTTGTCACAACCACACCTCTAATTGATATTAGAAACGGCTTCCATTTCTCACAGGTGAACAACAGAAAACAATGATCTCCTCAGGTACACCTCATGTGTTTTATTCAGTGTTAAATGCTAACAATGTGAGTTTGAATGCTATTTTACATGACATTTATTGCCATATACTGAAAGCAGCAGCAGATAGTTCACCTCAGAAAATTAAACTAAACACGTGATTCAGCATATATATACATTTAATAATGTTAATATGTATTAAATAGATTATAAACCTTGCCATTTTTGTGAGTGAGTGTATATTATGTGCTTCTGAATGGCTGTATTTACATTTCTGTCATGTTTTGTCGGGTGCAAACAGCCAAATTGCTTATCCCTGCGTATCTCGTCATGAAGCGTGTTGTTAGGACACGGGGTTACAATGTGACCTGCTCACCTGTTTAATGTTCTTTGAAGACATGTTTACTGTAGGGTTCTTTGGAGAATATAAAAAAAGGTTCTTCTCTGACATCACTATGTAAAACCCAATTTGTGTTTAGTTTTGGCACATTTTCTTTAAGTGTAAAGTAATTACAATATGACATGAAGAATTTCAGAAATTACTGTGGTACGTTAGTTTTTTCCCCCCACTCAATTCCCAATGGTCAAAGTCAAGTCTCAATTCCCAATGGTCAAAGTCAAGTCTCATGCTACATTTTATTTACATTTTATTGAGAAGCCATTTCACATACATCATAATACAGAAAGAACACGCTATTGCAATTCTTGTTTCATTGCTTACTTTAAATTGACTTCATCTGTCATTTGCTCGATCCCCCGAATCTCACAAACTGTAGTTAATGTAAGTCAAGTGCAAATCTTTTAAAACTAGATTACATGCCACGTTACGGGCAGATATGAGCGAGCATCACTGATGCTCACAGTATATTAGTTGTGTGCCTTGTCTTGAGGCAAGAATTGAATTATATGCCCTCCTATGGCCTTCAAGACTTTGGACTGAAAAAAAAGCCCTCACTACCCCTACAGCAACAGAAAGCCGCTTTGAGGATTGGATCTGAGGTAGACATGGCGGGTGTGGAGTTCACAGAAAAATGGATTTGGTGCAATGTGTGGTCTCAAGCATGAGTCTGTAATGATGAAATGAAACCATGGTGCAGGACTGATACCACTTTAACAACATAGAGATGATCAGCTACTCTATATATATGTCCAAGGCGGTGGCAGAAAGCATATGTAATGCCATCATCACTGGTAGGTACCATCTTGCCCCGAAAAGGAGCATTGAGTTTGTGAAAGCTGGTGAGCAAATGAAAGGTAACGGTTAAAGTACCAGGAGCTAGTAGAGAGAAGCTGAAAAGGGGGCTGGAAGATCCACCGTGAGCCAATAGACGTGGGCTGTGGTGTATTTGCAGGGCGTAAAGTCTGTAAAGTCTTCAGCCAACTACGCCTAGCAGTAGCAGCTAAGAACAGGGCCAATAAGTCCATTTGTGATGCTGCAGAGAAAGCCACAAGATGGCTATGGAAAAAGAGGGCTGATCCATGGGTGATGGCTACTGGGATGCAAGCTGGGGTCTGATCAACCTCAGCTGGTTCACCTGCGTGATGGTGTCTGATGTTGAAAGACCGATCACTGATGATACGTCCCGGTGTATTTAGATGATATATCTTGAACAATTTTATAAATGCATACATGTCATGGATTTATGATCACATTATTTATGGATACAAGTTTCAACTTTTCAACTGTTGATTCAATGATAATTCAGTGAAGGTCTGCTGTCAGGGAACATATACAGCCATATCGTACTGCTTCTCGTGTAACATTGCTTTTATAATAATAATAATAATAATTCCTTACATTTATATAGCACTTTTCTAGACACTTAAATTGCTTTACACAATGGGGGGGATCTCCTCATCCACCACCAGTGTGCAGCATCCACCTGGATGACGCAACAGCAGCCATTTTGCGCCAGACCGCA
This sequence comes from Danio albolineatus, assembly GCA_903798035.1. NCBI lineage: Eukaryota > Metazoa > Chordata > Actinopteri > Cypriniformes > Danionidae > Danio > Danio albolineatus. The sequence goes on along the minus strand of CAIGQQ010004837.1, from coordinate 22,400,646 downwards.
CACCACACACCAGCTGATTGGTGGAGAGGAGAGCGAGAGATCAAGCCAATTATCATATGGGGATGGTTTGGAGGCCAATGGGCAGATCTGGCCAGGATGCCCTACTCTTTTTTGAAGAACATCCTGGGATTTTTAACGACCACAGAGAGTCAGGACTTCGGTTTAACGTCTCTCACGGTTAACGTCGGTGCTCACTGAGCAGTATAGAGTCCCCGTCTCTATACTGGGGCGCAGAGACCAACACAGACCGCAGGTTGAGCACCCCCTGTTGGCCTCACTAACACCACTTCCGGCAGCAACCTAGCTTTCCCATGTGGTCTCCCATCCAGGTACAGATCGTGCACAGCACTGCTTAGCTTCAGTGGGTGACCATGTGAGAGTTGCAGAGAGCTAGCTGGCGGCTTTTATATTAAATATTTAAAGTAATTCATGCTTCAGTTGGGACAACTCGCCATTGGTTGTTGCACTACTTGCAATTGCATCCCATCACGTTAGGGGACAGTGCTACTGTACGAAATTACAAGCCTCTCTGCTGACTCTCACATATCATCAGAGGTGCAATTTAATCAATCTATTGTGCTGTGTCTGCCCACGACAATAGAAAGAAGCTTTGAGTAACCACCTACCTGACTTGCAGCATTCATCATTACACCAGTGCTAACAGAATATGAATATACATATGAAAAAAAAATATATATACACAATATATATATATATATTCTTCTCAATATTCTCAAATATATTCTTCTCAATACATTTGAAAGAAATCTATTTGCTCAACAGCCCACCTGAAACAACTGCAGTAAAAAGCAACAACAGAAACCACCAACGTAACCCATGAGCACTTAGCCAAAATTAATCATTTTAACAAGTACATATTTGTCATTCTTACGGATGACAATAATACGAAAATAATATTTGAAAATATGTAAAATATTTTAAAATATATGTTGAATATTTGTGTGCACCATCTATGTGCATTAGTCAGCCAGCAGATAAGTTACTCTCCTTAGAGGAGGCAGATAAGGTGTGGGTAATTAAAATAACCCTGTTGCCATAGAAACTGGTAACAACAAATGCCCTTTGGTTTTTTTCACATTTTACAGATATCAGATTGATAATTTACTGTCACAATGAAATCCTGCCTATTCACTCATGCTCATCTGCGGATCACACTGACTTTCTTTGTGTGGATAAAAATATCTTCTCTTGCGTTCTACAGAAATAAAGTAAGTCATACAGGTTTGGAATGACATGAAGGTGTAGCAAGTGATGTTAGAATCCTCACTTTTGGGGTAATAATTCTTTTTAAAGCACAGTGATAAAAAGACATATACTGTAGTTGATCACAGCTCAAGGGCCACTGTGGATACTGTATGTTTACACCAAAGCCCTATATCGTAAACTATTCAGAAGCGGCTTACAGTGCTCAAGTTGAAAAGTTCAGCGCTCAAATAGCCTGGTGGAAAATGTAGGAGTCAGCATTCATTTGGCTCTAAAAGTCAAATATGAAAGTGACTTCTGGTCTGTGCCATTGGCATACGCGTCTTCTCTGAAAAGGTGATTCAGACCCAAACATCTGTCAGTTATTCAAATAAGTATGAAGGAAGAGCTTTCTTTTGATTGAGTTTGTACTCGGTGCATAAATTCATGTTGTAAATGAAAGGATGTTCTTCAAAAGGCCAAATTGTCAGAAATGTGTGGACGAATTAAAGGAATTGGTAAATGAAAAATGAGAATGCTGTCATGCTACTTTACATTAGCTAGCTCATTCATTTGCTTGAAGTCCTTCATTTGAAGTTTTATGGACTATTTTCCTTCAACTCTTATCAATCTTTTTTAAGCTTGACAGTTTTGTGATCTAGGACATAAAGAAAGTTATAAGCCCTGCTACAGTAAACTACTATATAGAAAGACTTTGTGATCAGGACCATTATATAAACACCCATTAAGTAGTTCATGCAGTTCATTAGTATGCTGAAAATGCCAACAGGCTTTAAGATGTCTTAAATACATTTGTAATATGCAGTTTTTATTACACTTGATGGCGTGGTGGCTCAATGGTTAGCATTGTCGCCTCACAGCAAGAAGGTCGCTGGTTTGAGCCCCGGCTGGGTCAGCTGGTGTTTGTGAAGTTTGTATGTTTTCCCCATATTCACCTGAGTTTCCTCTGGGTGCTCCAGTTTCCCCCACAGTCCAAGGACATTTGGTAAATGTGGATTGAATAAGCTAAAAAACCATAGTATATGTGTGTGTAAATGAGTGTGTGGGTGTTTCCCAGTGCTGGGTTGCAGCTGGAAGGGAATCCGCTGCATAAAACATATGCTGCAAAAGTTGTAGGTTCAGGGCGCCACGGTGGCCTAGTGGGTAGCATGATCGCCTCACAGCAAGAAGGTCGCTGGTTCGAGCCTCGGCTGGGTCAGTTGGCATTTCTGTGTGGAGTTTGCATGTTCTCCCCGTGGTTGTGTGGGTTTCCCCAAGTGGTAAAGACGTGATATGTGACAAAGGCCCCGTTTACACTAGTGCATTTTAGTTTTAAAACGGCGTTTTAGCATGAAAACGATCCGCGTCCACACTAGCGTTTCACCCAAGCATCTCTCACAGATCTCAGTCCACACTACGCCACCAAAAACGTATATCACGTGACCATTCGCGCACTCTGGGCATGCACGTTCAAGTATAAACAGGAAGCATGCGTCTCGCTCGGCATTTGGTTATTGTTATTGTTTGTTATAAGTCAACAAACGCTGGTTGAACGATGAACGCGATGGCAAAGAAAGCAAAAGAGATCTTTTTGTGGACAGACGACGAGGTCGAGTTGTTACTTAAAGTAACAAATTAATATAAAACATCCATGGCTATCGAAAATACAGTGTTTACAGTGAAGGCTGGTCTGCTGTCTTCCGGTGGCGTTATAGTCATGTGCGCTTGATGAATAAGGGAAGGATATGCAATGACCCAAAGCCCCAATCACCTAGCGAATCTCAGCAGCCACACCTCCATTTTCAAAGGTCTCTGTTTTCCTCCATCTACACTGAGACGCAGCAGCAGCATTTTAGAATGAAAACGGCCTCTCCAGCGTTTCCAAAACGCTCCATTTTTGCGCCTCGAAAACTCCGGCGTAGTGTGGCCGGATGGCGTAACCGTAGCAAAACTTATGCGTTTTAAAATGAAAACGCACTAGTGTAAACGGGGCCAAAGACAGATGAATTGGGTAGTCTAAATTGTTGCTAATGAGTGTGTATGGATGTTTCCCAGAGATGGGTTGCAGCTGGAAGGGCATCTGCTGCATAAAACATATGCTGGATAAGTTGACGGTTCATTCTGCTCTGGCAACCCCAGATTAATAAAGGGACTAAGCCGAAAAGAAAATGAACGAATGAATGAGTTGTCGGTTCATTCCGCTGTGGCGAACCCTGATATAAAAAGGACTACGCCGAAGGAAAATGAATGAATGAATGAATTTCTTATACTTCTGGTAATACAGAATAACTTAATTCATTATATCTATGCAATTATTTTGCTATGTTTCATTTTGCGAATCGATATACATTGTTGTACCTTTACTTGGCTACTACATGTAAAGCTAATGTAAAATAATGGACACAAAATATTGATTTCAGAGAAAATACATTATTATCTTACTGAACACAGCAAATATAAACAAGACTGGGATAAAGGGATACAGTATTCATACCTCTGATTACATGGCTATTAGAAACTATTTAGATTTTGGTGTTTACAAAGATGTTGATTTAAAACTGTTTAAAGATCTTGCCTGTTTGTCATGCAATAAACCACGAAAGGCTATCCAATATTCTATCAGTATATCAATATGGAAACAGTTTCGCCTATTGTTTCACTCTGCCTGCAGCATTTCTCATTGCGAGTGTCATGGTAGACCAAAAGCACTTGAAGTTTACAAATACTATACTGCCTTTGTTTTCTGGACTATAATTTGTATGTAAAAATGTAAATCATCAAAATCAAATCTGATTCGAAATGATCACTGAATTTAAATTCATGGTTGATCTTATTTTTAAATCCCCATAATAATGTCATTGGATTGACAGGTACATTTAAAAAGTTATTTTCAAATAAAGTTGACTTGGCATAAACTGCCAAGAATAGACCTGAACATATAGACAGCTATTTTGTGTCAGTTTTGACATTGATATGTGTAAGGAAAGTCACCTGGGTGTCTAAGGCTCCATCACAAGTGTAACAGTGAATTCTGGGCTAATTTTTAAAGGTCAGCTTGTTTAAAACTTTCCAATAGATCGTTTTGGTGGCTCAAATTCGAAAATGCCATCCCACAATGATGATAAATCACCACGCACAACATAAAGCTGCAAAACTTTCCGTGACTAATGTCCTTTAAAGTATGTGAGGGATGGCCTTACATTACCCAAAAACGACTTGTTTCCATCCCTTGGGAGAATACAGTACAGTCTGATCAGGAACATTTCCTTCACTTTAAGGGCTATATCATAACAATGAAATCTCCTCGATTTAAATAAGTGACCCTGGGTTTCTGCAAATCGAGAGAGTGAGCGAGAGCCACAGGGCTACCATTATAAGTCAACTCAGACTGAGTGGCCTCTATTAACTCCTGCTGATGAACAAGCTAATATAGAATGCAAAACAAGTCATGCTGGCTTCAACAGCGGCTCCTATGAAATGTGACTTTAAACTTTATGTTAAAGTATTGATGGCCAGTGAGTGCTTCTGGAAAGACTCCATTAATAAGCAGACTTGTGTTGATGCTGTACGCTCTAGATGAAAAGCTGCTAGTTCTCAGGAGAACAGATGGTAGAAAATGTTTTTCTTTCTGACTCAGAGGATGTGAAGCTCTGACAATGGCACCTGCAGAACTTGAGAGTCTGTCTGGCAAGTTGAGCTTTTGGCCGAGACGTCTTTGGAAAAGGTGCACTGAAGCATGATTGCTTTCCCCATCCCATCTTTGAGCAAACTCTCCGTCTAGTTTATCTGTGAATGGGACTTTAAAGCACCATTATACGCTTCAGTCAACTCTCAATCAAATGGCATAGCAGCAAAAGCACTTTAAATAGATTTATTGAATATACATGCTTATTTAATGTGTTTGAATAGTTTTAATTAATGTTTTTGAATCTTTTCACTAAGAGTTCCATACAACTACAAAATTCTATTCCCTGCACAATAACCCTTTTTGTCGAAATTAATTAATTAAATGTAAATTTTAATTTGTTTAAATGTTTTAATTAATTATGTTTAGTCAGAAACTACTAGCTTCTCAAATACAAACTAATACAGTGGTGTGAAAAAATGTTTGCCAAAATCTTTGTGATTTTTGATTCATTATTGATTATTGTAGTGGTAATCAGGACAGGTTGTTGCTGAAGAAAGTGAACTCAGGTTTGATAAACCAGAGTAAAGTTATATTTTAACAGGGGGCAAACACATTTGCACACATGGCTATGTAGTTTTGTACTTTGTTTTACCTTAATAATAAAAACCTTCATTTTAAAAATGCAGGATACATGAAATGCATGATTTAATTTGATAAATTGTTTAATGATCTGAAACAAAGTGAGTGCGACAAATATGCAATAATAACAGTATATATATATACATGAACTCTGCACGAAAACATCAACTGGCCGAGTAAGAACCAGAGACCAACCAGAGACATTCTTGCTGTGAGGCAGCAGTGGTAGTCGCTGGGCCGTGCTGTCCTATAGAGGAAAAAAAGGGGGTGGAAGGGGGGAATTCTTCAAGACGAAGATGCTTTGGTTATTTACAGTTAGGAATCGTCTAACTGGTGAATCTTACATTTAAGCACATGATCCTTTCGAAATTAGTTTATAATTAAACTTCACTAAATGAATAAAATTATTAAATAAATAAAAAATACTGAAAATGTTTGAAATATTGAAATAAATATAAAAAAATCAATTATCGTTTATCAAATATATAAAATCTTCACCCTAGTCTAAAAATTGAAAAATATATAAGAGTTAATAAATCTGGCAGAATATTCTTTAAAAAATATAAAAATATTATGTTCCACTGACATAAGAAAAAAACAATAGAAATGTTCCCTTTAAGCCACAGCAAGATGCACAGATGTACACATTATTAATCTTCCATGTTCTGTCATCAGATGCATTAAATGCATTTTACCATCATTGCTGATCAAGCCTCATTTTTGATTGACATTGATTTGCACCATTTTACTTCACTACACTGCTCTTTTTTAAGTCCTAATTTTAAGCTGATATGGTGGTACATCATTCTTATTTTTTTCTTCAATATTTTGTGATAATACACATAAAAATGCTGCCTGTTTTACTGGAATAATAGACCCTTGACAGTGTAATAAAGATAAATGACACACAGTATGAGAAAATAATTCCAGTATTTGGCTCGAAGGTGACTGAAATGAATGTTTTCAAACAGTATTACTCATCTTTATGAAGAAACTGGTTAATCTTTCTCGAGGTTGAGGTCTGATAGGGCCATGCTGACCTTCAGTATTTAGCTAAACAGGAATATTGCTCTTATATTGAAGGAAATGATTCATCATAATGAATGCTCAAACTTCAGCAACTAGTTCTTGGCTTTCGACCAGTTATTACAGGTCAACTATTTTCATCAGTAAGTGCATCTAGGACAAAGAGCATCCTATAACTGAACGATGCTATATTAACTACATGCAGCCAGTTCATGGGTTCATTGATATACATTAAGCGTGAATAGTTTGGATCCTTGTTGTCTGTTTGCAAAGAAAGAGATTTAATGAAGTGATATAAATCCTGTTTCTGTCAATGAATCATTCTGCTGACAGAACAGAATAAAATGGGGGAACTGATAGACGGATAAGATTAGAGCCCGAATTAAAAAGGCAAATATTGATTTCTTGGTGTTCTTCTTGTCTTTTCTCATTCACAGATTCAGCTGGTGATTCGCTGTCTGATTGCTGAGGGAATATATGTGTTATATTTGAATCTGAGTTATTTTAAAATAAATAAAGAGTTAAAAGTGGATTTACCTTCAACATTTTTAGAGCCAATACCATTGCAACATTTATCTTTCAAAACGTACATTTGCAGCTGTATTTCTAGTGCACAGTGCTAGCTAGGATTGATGCACTCAAGGCTACGCGATCAGGGTTAAAATGAAAAATGTATATCAACCTTTCTGTATGTAACAAACTTTTTGTTTGGCTTAAATGACCTACTGTGTAGTCTATCATTCTGCAGGTATTCCCACTATGGGTCCACCCTAAAGAACATTTATGTTTATCCTGGAAAAACATTCCAATCAGCCAATCAGAATTAAGAGATAAATTTACAGTTATGATAAGATTAGGCTTACAGTTAGGGTTATGTACATCTAACTATTTGTAACCTCTGATTTTGGGAATAATTTGCAGTTAAGGTTGGGTTTAGGGGTAGGGATTTGTATGGATTACATTTTCGAACAAAAATTATGTTCAAGAATCAACATAGATGTTAATCCAGGATCGCATTACTCTTGGAAAAATCACACTGACCATCATTCTAAACCAGAAGTTTTTTAAGTTGTTGTTTTTATGAGTTATTAAAACTGAACCCACAGAACTTCCACTCACTGGATATTTTTTTTCTTTTTCTGACAATTGTCTGTAAACCCTAGAGATGGTTGTGCGTGAAAATACCAGTCAGCAGTTTCTGAAATACTCAGACCAGTCCATCTGGCACCAACAACCATGCCACATTCAAAGTCACCTAAATCCCCTTTCTTCCACATTCTGATGGTCGGTTTGAACTGCAGCAGATCGTCTTGACCATGTCTATATGCCTAAATGCATTGAGTTGCTACCATGTGATTGGCTCATTAGAAATTTGGACCTAATAAAGTGGCCGGTGAATGTATAATGGCCATACAGGCTAACTTAATGGATAAATGACAGCTGAAACATACAAAATTGTGCATCTCTTTTGTGCAGTCATTTATTCTGAGTACATAGCATTACTTAACACTAAAGCAACAAAACTTGCACATTGTGTCTGTTCCTGTGATTAATGTGAGGTTTTGTGAGCTGATTATTTTGTAGAGATCTACTGAAAATGAAATGACATGAAACAATTAGTTGAGTGTGAAGGAGAAGGAAAATTGTAAAGTTGTGTTAGAAGAATAGTTCATTTTTAAAAATTCCATGTCCTGTCCATGGTCCCTGACCATGACTAAATAAATAATGCATGTAAAAATGATTGTCAACGGCATTCAGATAAAGTACATTTACAGTACATATAACAAATATAGTAATGCAGCACAGTATAAGGCAAAAACCTTTTCTTTGTCAACAGCTAGTAACTTTTCCTTATTTAAAACTGGCTTGTGTGATATATAATGTAATTACACGTACTGAATTAACTAATAACAATACAAATACAGCACTGCGCCCCCGTGGTTATGTTTAGGGGTGGGCCTTCATTTTAAATATTGTAAATGATTTAATTAATGAGATCATACACATTAAATGAATTCAATTAAGTATGTGACGTAATTAAGTAATAATTCACGGGCGCCACAGTGGCGTAGTGAGTAGCACATTCGCCTCACAGCAAGAAGGTCGCTGGTTTGAGCCCCGGCTGGGTCAGTTGGCATTTCTGTGTGGAGTTTGCATGTTCTCCCCGTGGTTGCGTGGGTTTCCTCCAGGTGCTCCGGTTTCCCCCACAAGTACAAAAAGACATGTGGTATAGGTGAATTGGGTAGGCTAAATTGTCCGTAGTGTATGAGTGTGAATGAGTGTGTATAGATGTTTCCCTGAGATGGGTTGTGGCTGGAAGGGCATCCGCTGCGTAAAACATATGCTAGGTAGGTTGGTGGTTCATTCCGCTGTGGCGACCCCAGATTAATGAAGGGACTAAGTCGAAAAGAAAAGAAATGAATGAAGTACACACCAAACTAGTAAGATTGGGGCTGTGTTCTTGTTTGTTTTGATATGGATACTTCCTTTAGTTTAGTTTGTTCCACTTTGTTTAGTTGCTGTCCATGTTGTTTGTTGTTTGCTACCATTTCTACAAATCATTTGCACCTGTTTCTCATCTAGTTCAATTTGTTTGATCCCTGTACATACAGCTGTTAGTCTTCACTGTGAGTTTAGGTGAGTTCACACCACATTGTAATCACTGCTATATTCTAACTAGTAAAAAACATTCACTTCTTCGTAGAACAAAAGCCCTTGACCACTCCACCTCTTGCCCATCATAGAGTAATTTTGGTGCTATTTAGTTGTTAAATAGATTTGCCATAGAAATATATAATTCCAAGTCTGATGATGATGTGAACAGCTTCAAGTAGAACGACAGGAAATTACTGTAATCATTATGTGACGTGAACATAGCAGTGTGTTTTCGATGATTACTATTCCTCGTGACCTCCTGCAGTTTCTTTTTTGTGATGGTTGAAAGCAAAAAAATATATAAGAAAAAAATTATTTGGTAACACTTTCTGAAAAATTTCACAATAAATGTATATATGTTTTGAACGTTTTTGTATTAAAGTCGTTTTTATATTGTATTTTCATAGTATAGTATTTTTATATAGTATATATTTTATATTGATGTTGTAATTATTGACTTCCATAGTATTTGTTTGTTCTTTATTGGAAGTCAGTGGTAACTGGTTTCCAACATTCTTCAAAATATCTTCTTTTCAAGGGTGCATGAGTAAATGATGACAGGATTCCCTATAAAACAACCCCCTTTTCCCCCACAATTAAAGATGGTCTGATCTACCTGTATTTCCCAAGCCCACCCATACTGTATACTCCTTATATGTCCTCTCATCTCCACACTAAACAGCATTAGTTTGCTAAGGAGGGTTTTCAAAGGGAGATGGCTGAGTTTTTGATAAGCGAACATCTGCCAGGCATCCCAGATCTCCCTCATCACATCCAGGTCTTTGACCCAGAACGTGGTGATCTGGCTCTGCCCGTGCATCTGCCTTTTTTAAGCCTGTTAAGCTGTGCTGTGCTGTCAAGGCTGTGAGCCTGCTGCTGCTAAATGATAAGTAAGAGTTAGATAAAACTGCGCCCACGAAATACTTACCAGTCTTATCCTTCCTTTCTCTGATATGCAAGAATGAATCTGAGACAGCAAAAGCTCTTTAAACAAAAGATGAGGGGATGGGCTGATCAAGATAGTGTGTGAGATGGATTATTTAGATTGCACATTTTGAGATATCCTGAATTCAGATCTTATTTTTCACTTTGATAGAGGAGCATTAATGCATGTAAATAAGATGAATGTGATAGCGCAGAGTCAAAAGTGATTTCTCTGGCTTTGACAGTTTATCCGTGTAAGTCTGAAAACTCCATCTCTAGCACAATGTAAAAACTCAACCTGCTTCTCGAATGTCATTATAAGAATTCACAACCGACTGACTCACTATTCCCCTCCACCGGTCGGCTACGGGTGACTGACAGGTGTTGTCATCCATTTTTATAACAAATCAGACAGACTGCTCTGTTGAATACTTCTCTCCATACATTAACTTCTTTTCTCTTTCTCGGTGTCCCGCAGAGCGTTTAATGGTTCGTGTGTCAGCAAGAGAACTGCTGACATAGATCTTTCGTTTTCGACAGAACGGGAGAAAACTTTCAAGGTCCTATTTGAAAAACAACAACAGAAACAGACGAATATTACTCAAGTGACATTAATCAAGCACGGCTGGTCTTCTAAAAGTAAGATCCAACATTTGTCTACCCTTGAGGAATGTTGTTACTGCTACTCTCTGTTCTCAAATCTTACTTTTTGCTATCTAAAATGACCATATCATGATGTTTAAGTGTACAACGTCCCAGCAAAATGAGTAAAATATATTATTAATAGATTGAAATCAGCATCTAATGGGATGTTGAGGACAAAACCTGAGATTGTACGAAAAATGTATAATATATTTAGGGATGCACCAAAAGAATAAAATTAATTTCTGGATCCACTTGGCCGGAAAAAAATAATTTAAATTTTTTTTTTATAGATTTTTAAATGTTACTCAATAACTAAACTTATACTGAAAAACACAAGCCAATAAAATATCCACATTTTATTCGAAGTAAGCTGCAGTTTAGGAAAACACATGCAAATTATATATAAAAAAACACCAGCAAATTAAGAAGAGATCCTCTTCTGTTTGACAGCACACCTGCTGAAAATCTTCACAATGCATACACATTAAAAAACACACTGCATTTTCACACAACACAAACATTAATGAAAAGCACTGCATTTCTCACAGCATAAAAAAAGAATGGAGCACAATGGAAATGTTTCAAGGGGACCCAAAAACGTGACGAATGCCGTTATAGGAGATCTTTGAAAGGTGTGTTTTTTTGTTTGCTTATTTTAACATCCTGATCCCCATGTCTTTAGTATTTATCCGGAATAACCATAACCTCCAGGATCCGTCACGTTTTAGGGTCTCTTTGAAACATTTCTGTTGTGTGAGAAATGCAGCGTGTTTTATTAATGTTTGTGTTGTGTGAAAATGCTGTGTGTTTTTAATGTGTGTACGTTGTAAGGGTTTGCAGCAGGTGTGCTGTCAAACGAATGAAGATCTTTTTTTCATTTGCTGGTGTTTTTTATAATTGCATGTGTTTTCCTAAATTGCAGCACGTTAAGCTCTCTCGGCCACCGTACCTTTCCAGCACAGTAGCACCTCTGCACACCGCAAGAACAAATGTACAACGTTAAAATGTCTCGTCAACACATTATTTAGGCAAACTTTGTTTTTCTGGTGAACATCTGTGGTTCATCATAGATATATGTATATGCATGCATGAGCGGAATATCCACAGAGTGAAATATTGAGCTATTTTGAACTTTTACCATAGTGCCAAACTGCCCTTGCACAGCACAAGCCATTGAAATGAATGGGTTTCATAGCACAGTGCACCCCTATCTGTCTTTCTGTTTCAGTGATTTGGCAAACAATTTGTTTATACGCAGAACATTAGATTTGCAGAAAAATGTTAATGTTTCTCAAGCAAACACAGTACTTTTACAGGAAAAAGATATTTTTGTTAAAGAACACAAATATAAAGACACAAAGAAAAAAAAATAGAAAAAATTATGAAATAATATATTTTAATTTTATTTTTAAAAATATATAAAAAAACATTTTGCAAAACAAGTTCAAAGTTTTTGGAGGCAACTGAATATATGTGTTTTGTGAGAATATGATGTTTCTCAGATGAATGCAGTATACTTTTGTGAGAGAATACAATTATTTCAACATGATCTCACAGCAGCTCGTAATTTTGACTTTTTAAAAACTTTTTAAATGTTTTAACTTTGCTTCTAATTCACGACTTTGTACAATTTCATTCATGCTGATGTATTTGCATGATGTAACTGATATATTTGGTGGGTGGGGTTAGGGTTGGGGCCAGGCTGTATTTGAAAAAGTCATATGGCTGTATCCGAAATCACTAATTCATTATTCCCTACTAATATATACTTATAGGAGTTAATGGAATTAAGCCATGCACCAGAAGGGAAGCTGTTCAGTTTGTGCTTTGCTGGTTGATAAATCCATCAGACGATTTAGATTTCTTGGTCAGACCCTGTGACACTTAATACTTAGTGAGCTGACTTTTGGTAATGAAATTAAGTAATGCAGGACTACTAAAGTATTTTGATTTCTATCATGCACATAAACATGAATTCTTTTATATAATGAGAAGAACTTATTTAGAACTTTGGATGCTTTGAATGCCATCTTGTTGTCAGATGCAAAAACTCATGGATCATGGGAGTTATTGTTGCTAAGTGTACATGGGTTGTACATTTGTTATTGTGGTGCTTTATGGGATCGATTGAGTGCACTTCAGAACATCCACTACAGTTTCAGACACCCCTACAAATGGCTGCTCACTCAAATAGTGCACTAATGAAGTGTATTGGGGACAATTTTGGACACAACCTTACATTCATGTACAAATGACAGGTTAGTCATTCAAATTGCTGTTTTCCCATTAGATTGGGATGAACATTTGTGAAAGAATGCAAAGTTTCTACAGGGAATGCAACATTTTGAGAGAGAATAAAACTGTCTCCTGGGGCAATGTAAGATACTTTTGCAATCCTTTTGCATAAAAGCACGGAAATGTATTTTTTACTTACATTAATTTTTTTTCAATTACCATATCCCCTTAGGGGTGCCATACAGTTCAGACAGAGACATTTAAGCAGAGACATTCAAGCTTTTGATATTCAGGCTTTATTGAACGAAACTCTTTTGATTTAGGATCAGAATCTGCTTCACCTATTGCCATTTGAAGAGTTTTCTAGACCAGTTTCAAAAAGATACATTAAAAAGTAGGATTGCAAAGCTACCGTCTAAAGACACATTTTCCTAAAGTAAACCTTGAACCTTGAAGGCGAAAATACTTTAAAAAATGCCAGTGGTGTAAAATAAAAATCTTAAATGTACATTAAAAGCAGGTCTTGTGCTCTCAGTTAAATGTATTTATTGTAATGTTTCCTGGAAATTAAAAAGACTTTTCCTTGATGTGTGAAGCGAAAAACATAACTCTATTGCCTGTGAGTAGTAGGCTAATGACGATATAAAATGTTGTTTTTGAGATTAAATGCTGAAACTTTTATTATGGCATGGTATTATCTTTATATTGATGCAAACTACAAAAGTTTACATAGCAGGTTTATTTCTCCATGTCTAGGGAAAAACAACTACATAGGCATAATAAACAAAATGAAGTTGGGGTGGTGGATATCCTCCTTTACCTTCCTGAACATAAAGTCAAAAGTAATCAAAATAAGTAAGCGGTCAACTCTACAAGCTCAAACTTTAAAAAACTTTAGAAAATGCGTGGACATTCTCCTCAATGGTAAAGTCGTCGGCCGGAAGGGTGAGGAAATCCAGGAGCTCTCCACCCTCGGCAACAGTCGCACCAAAAATGAGCTCCTCGAACTTTGCAGCAAGTTCCTTTTTATAGTTCTCCATGACCAGCAGCCAGTTAGAAACTGGAACACATTAACATGGGAGCTTGTGGGATTATAAAAGACAGCACAAGAAGGCGGGACAAAGGAAAAACAATCATTCAATGCACAACAAAGCTAAATAAATAAACTTTAGTCGTAACACAGGTATAACAACAAATAATATTTAGTTTATTGCTGCATTGTATGCTCAGAGTAAACAAATGTTTCAACCTAATTCATTTGCAAAAGAAATATGACAAACTTTAGGTGACCATTTACAATAACGCCTCACTAGTAAAATGTTAGTTGATAGACTAAAATCAACAATGAAAAAAGGCCTAATTTATTACCTTTAAAATGGCACCTATGATGAAAATCATCTTTTGGAAGCTGTTTGGACAGAACTGTGTGTATTTATAAAAATTCCTGACGTTACAATCCCTCCCATTTTGAGGTTTCCCCACCCACGTGTGTGTGTGTGCTTGAACTTTGTAACGACATTGTGTGTTCTCATCCACTCATTAACTCCACAGCAAATACATCAAATAATCATTGGGAAAGTTCCTAGTATTTCTCACAAACGTTACATGAGATCTGCTTCCTTTATGTCTGTCACTGTGCTGTTTATCTAGCTCCATTTAATTATAAATTTAAAACAATTTTGTAATCAGATTATGACTACAGCTTTAATGTTATTAGACATGAACTAATAAATTAACAGTTGAATTAAATAATTCAAATTATTTGAGCTTTATTGCACAGTGTTAAAGGTGCTTTACTGTATGCTTGACTCTTCTAAAGCATAAAGATACCATAATATGCTTGCAGATATTTAAGAAACGTGCTAAGTGAACGTTCTTGTTTATCTGAAAAACAATGCTGAAGTCAGATATTCTGCTTTGAAAATGTACATTCCGTGCCGGAAGCCTCTCTTTTTTTTGGTAATTTTAACCTGCCCAATGCCAGTTTAACCAATTATATTTCATCTCCCTGGGTTGCCTTGTTGCAAAACAGTGTATTTCATTCATTCATTCATTCAGAAAGACTCTCAAAGCATGCGCCCATGACCGAAACAAACATTAAACATTAGTAAACATTAGTTGAGCAAGTTATATTGTAACCCCGTGTCCTTACCACACACTATGTGACAAGATTTGCAGTAAGCAATTTGGCTGCTTGCACCAGACAAACACGACAGAAATTTATATACAGCCTTTTAGAAGCACAGCACATGCACTCACTCACAAAATGGTAAGGTTTATAATCTAATTAATATATATTAAACCTCTTTAACATTATTAAATGTAGATGCTGAATCACTCATATGTGTTTAGTTGTACAGTTCAATTTCAAACCGTTTATTTTATTTTCAAGATCTGAGCTGAACTATCTGCTGCTGCTTTCAGTATATGGCGATAAATGTCATGTAAAATGGCATTCAAACTCACATTGTTGGCATTTAACACTGAATAAAGCACATGAGGTTTTCTGAGGTGATCCTTTTTCCGGTTGTTCACCTGTAAGAAGTAGATGCCGTTACTAATATTTCAATTCGAAGTGTTGGTTAGAACAAAAACTTCTTTTATTTTGGAAAATATTCCATCTATCGTGTGCTGTTGCCTTTTTTTATTTTGAACACTGTTTAAATCAGCTTTTAGGCTCGAGACTCACTCCTGTTGGTCATCTGGCAACCTGCACTTGCGTTTGTTTTGATCCTGGAATGCAATACCTTGTTCAACCACTGGGTGTCAAACTTACATAATGCACTTTTAACTTACAACAGCCCTATAATAGTTGCATCATTTCCATTAATAATTAAGCAAGCATGAGACCAGATTAAATGCAAAAACGTTCATCTTCACTGTTCTGTTAAGCTAACCAATTCAGTCTCCATGTCAGGGTTCTGCCACTCCTGTCTTGTTGATTCTTGTTTTGGTGGCAGAGTCCTCACACTAGCTCTGTCTAGTCCTGTGTGTTGTCATTGTGTCTCTGTATGAGTGCCAATTGTGGGCGCGCTTGGACCGTGCGCGCTTCCGCTTGATACGGGCACGCGAGGTCTGGGCGTGTTGGCGATTGCGCGCTCTCATCCTGGTGTTTGTTTGTTCTGTCGGCATCACGCTGTTTCACTCTCAGCGTCTCCGTCTAGTTGGTTCCAGTTTTGGATGGCGCTGGGATGAAGCACGTGCGTTGCATATGTGTGAGCGCACGGTAAGATGTTTTCATTTTATCGTGTGCTTGTGTCTTGCATTCAGTCTTCTGTTGTGGTGTATGTTTACATGTCGTCATGTGAGCACACAGTTAATGAGTTCTCTCATTGGCTGCGTGTTCTAGTCTTATGTGAGCACATGGCTTGTGTTGTCATGTGCTCTCCCGTCTATTGCCTAGCCCCACCCTCCTTGTTAACCCATTATTAGTCTATTATGTTCATCTGTTTGTTTGTTAATTATTTCTGCTTTAAATTCTCCTCATGTCTGCTGTCCTGTGCCAGTTCGTCGTCGAATTCCTGCCAGTCATGTTGTGTCGAGCCCTGTCCTGTCCAGCCCTGCCTTTTTTTCCTGACAGCCCAGTAAAGTTTGTTTTTGCCTTTTAATTAATGTTTCCCCCCTCGGGGTTGTTTGTTTTGCTGTTTGTTTTATTTTGTTATTAATAAATACTCATTTTTTTGCTGCAATTGAGTCCTCGCTCCTTCTCCCCAACCCGAACCTTGACACTACCAAGCATTTGGCACTTTAATGAACACCAAAGCAAATAAAATCTGAACATTCATAAAAAAGACTCTAAAAGTTACAATTATAATCATTCACGGTAAGTTGAAGTGCCCATGATTAGTCAATATTGTGCTTCATTATCATGATATATTGAATTATTAGATATTGCCATATGTCTAGTGAGCCGTGGTTTGGTGGCTAATGTTAATTCTCCAACAGCTTTCACACATGGTTGAAGTCTGCCAGGTGTGATGCACATTTACAGCAGATCAGTGGGACGCTGGCAGATTGGAGTAAGAGGGCAGAGTTTGGGAACACTGTGACCTTGAGCGCTGTGAAAGCTGGCCTGCTCAACACTTAACATCCCTGTGTAATTGGGAGGAAGATGAAGGCGCTCTGCCGTGATGTGTTCATCAAGTGCTGTTTGAGTCGAATCACACTTTTCATAGTTCAATGAACCCAGTAATTATTGAATAGTGAAATGAACTGCTGTGAGGAGCGGGGCAGAAAGCATCAAGTGAGCCGTGTCCGAGAAAGGCCATGCCGTTAGGATCTTGTTAAACACACAGTGGCTGAAAATGGACTTGAACAGTTCAGTGTGGCCAGTGTATGCAAATTGTGAGGTATTTGTGTCAACATTAGGGTTGAAGTGGCATGGTATAAACATTTTTTTGATGGAAATTGTTTGTTGTTTTTTTTACGTGAATTTTCTACAGGCTGTACAGTAAATGCTTGAAAACATTTATTATTAGTAACTTCAAAATAATGAAACTTTTTTTGTTAATGGTCTGCCAGTGTGCCAATTGAAATCATTTATAGTTGAATTAAACTTGTCTTTTAATTAACAAATTATGCAAACTTGTTTATTATTGAACTAAACTGAATCAACATTTACATGAATTACATTATTGTTTAATGAAGAGCTGCTTATCACTGTAAAAAAAAACATTGTTAATTAATTATCAGTTGCTCGTAGCTTGTCATTCAAGAGTGTTGAATTGCATTAAAGGACTTTGATCTCTGCTTATGCTACTTTTTTTGACGTTGGAAATTTTAATCATTTTAATTTGAAAATATTAATTTACATTTTAGTTGTTAGAAACAATGCATTGAATAAATATAGAACATGTCACGGTCACACAATGAGGACAAGGAGGGTTATCACTTTTCATCAATTTATTCAAACAAGTAGTGCACAAATCAGCAGGATAAGGTAATGGCCCGTTTCCACTGAGTGGTACAGTACGGTACGGGTTGGTACGGGTCACCTTTATCAGGCTTGCGTTTCCACTGCAAAAGGGTACTCTTTTGGTGGGCGTGGTGTACGACAAGGTTTCAGTCAATGTCATTCTCGCTGGAGGAATTGTCTACAGTAAAGCTTTATGGGTCATTCACAAATCATACGAGAAGCAATTCTCACAAAACAGATGCTTTATTATACACATAAACACTGGTGTATAAATGTTCATTACTGACTGAACATGATCTGATTATAACTAGATCAATGATGCGAAATAGCCTACGGTCTGCGATTATGTCAAATAAATAAATAAATGCAGCATATATGAACACATACAGCCCCACACAGTCTCCGATGTTACCAAATTACAGAAAAACTACACACAGCAGACATTTAGTCCTTATTTAGGTTAAAAAACAAGCCCCCAGTCAGTGCAAACCTCTCATCTGTGTCTTTAATCTTCACCAGTACATGTAGCCTCTCCATCATCATTATCTCGTTAAAGAGTAATTCAGTTATTCCGAGTTTATAATAATCCAGGTTAAGAACTTTGTTATTTGAAATATTGACGCACACGCGAGCGCACGAGACAAAGCGAAACCTCTCGCGCTCGCGCTTATGGGCTCGTAACCCATAAGAATCTGCTCTTCTCTTGGCTTTGTGGCTGTTCAAGATGACGACAAGGTTTGTTTAAGCTCGGGTCGACCATGGCTTGTTATTATATGCTTATATTTTTTCGGTGTATTGTCTCTCGGCTGTGTATTAAACATGGCAGGTCCTTTGTTTTCATTCTGCTTGTTGCGCGAGCAAATGACGTATCTCTGTAAACCAATAGCGTTCAGCTGCGTGTCTAGCTCCGCCTTTTAGTCACCCTTTGGTACGCTTGGGACTCTTTGCAAAGGGTGACTAAAAAGTGGTACGGTACGGTTCGGTTCACATTTCCACTGTCTAAAAGCGTACCGAACCATACTGAACCATACTGTACCTTACCACTCATAAGTGACAGTGTTTGCTTAGGAGCAGGGGAATAGTTGTTTACGTTGTAAACAGATAGCTTCAAGCTAACAGAGAGTAAAGTCACTTCCCTTAATAATAGTTGTGTTCATCCACAGGTTAAACAGTCTCGGAAGAGGGGGAACATCCACGGAAGGCGAGTCAAGGAGAAGGTGAGTGGAACCGTCAAACTTCGATCCCAGCCAAAGCATGACTGGTATCTTAGACTTTATATGGGGAGTGTTGATGAGGGGAACCAGGTGTGCAGGATTAGAACTCAGGTGATAGTGATTGGTCGTGATGAGAGGGAGCTGGAGGTGGAGCAGCAGGAATGAGCCGGGGATATGACAAAAACAAATATGTTAAATAACAGAAAAAGTGCTGCCAGCTCATTACCTGGTGTTTGTACCATTATTAACATGACCAACCAATAAAAATCACTTTTTTACCATCAAGTCTCATAATTCAGAACTGTAAATAAATTAATGAACTATATTTTATTTCCATAATTGGGGAACTTATTTCATTCACAACACACATAATCTTAATCTTAAATCAACTGCAAATTGTTCTTTCTGGGTTTGACTTCATAACCACAGCACTAAATTAAATAATATGGACACCACCAGTATATTATTTTGCAGCCACATGTAAATGCAGTGCCGTTTTAACATCTACTAATACCTGTAACTATGCTAACCACACCTTAAACTTCTACTAATGAAACATTCAGTATTATTTAATGTCCTCATGCACATGAATGTGCAGTAACTCATGCAAAATGGATTTTTGTACAAACTTTTTCCAAGTATGCAGGTTAGAAACAAATTGATTGCATATTTTATGCTAGGATATCCAGTGTGATCATTCTGAGTTTTTTTTTTTTTTGTCTAATTAGAGGTACTTGAGTGCAAGGTGACTGGCTGAATGTTTAATGGAGCTAAAGGTCAAATCTCAAGAAAGAACTCTATCTCATAATACCTTACTGAAGCAATTACAGGAGTTCAGCTTTGAAACAGGGTTAACCTTTCCTCAGAGAGTGCTTGAACCTTTTTTATTTTGAAATATTAAACAATTCAATGCATATTAAATAATTGCCTGAATGCATATTTGTGACATTTTTGAAATATAGTCAGATATGTTCCAATACCAGATGAGATGTTGACACATTTTGTGTGTGTGTGTGTGTGTACACTAGTTTTGTGAGATTGCCACCTACTTTCCACTTTTTATAAATTCTTTCTGTTCTTTTTTCAGTTCTAGAGACTTCAGTGGCACGAAGTTCATACGAAGCAGGGCAAATCACATGTACAACTGAAGCTGCAGACAGAGTATTCAAAATCGATACTTGAAAGAATAGTTCACTCAAAAATGAAAGCTACCCCATAATTTACCCACCCTTAAGCCATCCTCAGTGTATAGGACTCTCTCTCTCTCTTTCTCTCTGTCAGATGAACACAATCGGAGTAGTTTTACATTTTATCTCGGTTCTTCCATGCTTCCATACCATATAATGGCATTGAGTTTTTTTTCTAAAGCTTCCAAAAGTGAACAGTCCACCGTAAAAGTAACCCACACACCGACAGGGGGTTAACACATGTATTATGAAGCATATTGATAATTTTTTTTCCAGGTTTCCCATGGCTCAAGAAATTTCTGGAGTATCAGGGAATTTTAAAAAGTCTATTTCAGATATTGAAAGTCAGGGAATTTAGATACAGTTAAAGTCAGAATTATTAGCCCTCCTGATTTATGAGCCCTCTTCTATATTTTTTCCCCAGATTCTGTTGAAGAGAGGAAAGTTTTTTTTTTTTTACACAATTCTAAACATAATAGTATTAAAACTAATTTCTAATAACTGATTTCTTTCATCTTGATGACAGTACATAATATTTTTTAAGATACTAGTATTCATCTAAAAGTGACTACTGTAGGTTAGCTAGGTTAATAAGGCAATTTAGGGTAATTAGGCAAGTCATTCTACAACAGTGGTTTGTTCTGTAGACAATTAAAAAAATACATAGCTTAGGTGGGCTAATAATATTGACCTTAAAATGTTTTTTAAAAATAATAACTACTTTTATTCTAGACAAAATAAACAAATAAGACTCTCTTATTTGTTGGAAATACTGTGAAAAATTCCTTACTCCGTTAAACATCATTTTTTTAAATTTGGAAAAACAAACAAATTTTACTGGAGGTGAATAATTTTTACTTCAAGTATATTTTTTCCAAGTCATGGAAAACCCAACACCATCTGCACACAAAAGAAAAAAAATGCAGAGGCCGGAAACATACTACAAAACACCCAAAATAACACTTAAGTACAGTAATCAAATAAAATCACAATTTTGCACTCTGCCTTTCTGAAAAGTTGAAATGGAAAGGTGAACACCAGCACTGAACCATTGCTTGGGAGGCTTAAGAAGAGTTTCCCTCCTGCCAATATCCAAAACTACTTAGTTCTGCTCCACAAAGGAATCGAAGGCAAGGCAAAAAAAGCATCCCTGCCAAGTGTTTAAATTGCTTGTACTCATTTGAATGGCTTGAAATCCAGTATTTTCTTGTTAGTCAAAGTGAATCTCTCAACAATGATCCCTCAAAGGGAAAACTGGTTTCACATTCACTGGATTTCTCGGAAACTGGCTCATTTTGGTTGATGTATTTAGTGCATTTCAGAAGCCCGTAATCTATACGTTGTTTCTGTTTCTGCCTTTGCAAGGATTTGGTAGTAGGAATATGGTAAAGTCTTAGGTATTTTATTGAAATGCTAATTATTTAGAGTCATTGTACACTGTCTGATAAAATTGTTGTCGTCGATTCCAGTTGTAAGAGCAACAAATAATAACTTGACTTTTAATTGGGAAAGTCGCAGAAGGTAGATTTTTCCAATGAATCATCTGTTAAACTGCATCCCAATCATCATAAATCCTGCAGAAGACATACTGGTGACCGCATGGACCCAAGATTCTCACAGAAATCAGTCAAGTTTGGTGAAGGAAAAATCATGGTTTGTGGTTACATTCAGTGTTGGGGCGTGTGAGAGATCTGCAGGTGCAGTGCTGCATGGTTGACCAGCACAGTCACCAGACATGAACATTAGTGAGCATGTTTGGGGTAAAATAAACAAGCAGGCATTGAAGATGAATCCAAAGAATCTTGATGAACTCTTGGAGTCCTTCAAAAATGCTTTATTTGCCATTCCAGATGACTTTAGTAATAAGTTATTTGAGTCACTGCAGAGATGTGTGGATGCAGTCCTGCAGCCTCATGGGAGTCACACACAATATTAATTATTTTTCCACTGCACCACGATTTTATATTCTATACTGTACAATATTTCTGTGACAAGACTTTTGTCTAAGCAAAATAAGACCTTACTGTCCTAATTGAATAATTATAATCAAGGCATGATCGTATTTTATTTTAGGTAAAATAAGCATAATCTAGAGGCTATTGCCTTTCATATCAGCCACTTTTGATACCAAACGATCAACTAGAAGTCAAGTCAAAGTCAAAGAAGTCAAAATTTGTTGTTCCTAAAATTTGGATAGGCCGCAAGACTTTTGTCAGGCAGTGTATACATTATTTTTTCTTTTTCAGTCATTTGCTTTTTGAATGGCTATACATTGTGATTCTAGAGGCAAATGCCACAAAAACGCTGCCTAAGAACAAAATCATTTGGATAAAAATGATAAATCTAAATTGTCAAGACACCTTATTGTGACAAATGATGTCTACTGTGCAATAATCATAAAAACATTCAACAGGTGATTCTCATAAGCAAACATTATTTCAATTCTATCAGAGAGAGGCCAATCATCAGGCCAAGAGAATGAAAACCAACATGGCTTATCATGCTGTTCTATGTTTTCATCCTTCCTTGCAGACTGACAACCTTAAGGACGGCTAGTGAGGATAAATCACAAATAATGAAAAAAGGAGCTCATGGAGCATATCAAATCTATCACATAAGGTCTCCAATGGTTGAATAAAATCTGAAATCCAAGCATGAAAATGTGACACTAAATTTAATTGCTCATTTCTTGCAGCAAATTGGGCGTATTTCTACGACAGCATAACATGATTGCTTACAAATGAAATGTAAGCAGATGATGTTTGTTGTAATTGTTCCATTATGCTGAACCTGTTGTGTGCTGTAAACAGATTCAGTTTGTGCCACGGAAAAACCAAACATTCATATCTGTAATCCGAAAGATAAAATCCTCAGTCATCACAGGATAGCTTTCGGGAACAATCTGTCCCAGCTTCTCCACTGTTATTTATTATGCAGCATGGATAGGACTCTGCTGCAGACTGTTAAAGGATAGATATCTCCGACCATCTCACTTTCCCCCCAAAAAAGAGCTGATTTCAGCCAACTTAATGGTCCACACATAAACTGACGATGCTAATATTCTTAAGATAAGCTGAGAAGCGATAATGCAGGCTATTGGCTTGGGCATCTTGTCACATTTCTTCGCAATTCTGCATGCTATTTGGATGACAACCCCAATCAATGAGAGCACTACGCAGATCAGCACTTCAAAGGCTCCCTTAAAGCCAGCTAGTGTTGTCTGACAGATGCGATCATTATTTACTCATTTCCTCCTCATCGCATCTGACATGCTCGTATATTTGGGTACTAATTGAGTAGTGCACATATATACGCAAATGCTGCAATCCCACTGCAGTTTTGAAAAACTAGAGTGTATAAAATGATGCTATAATGCAGTTGTCCGATTTATTTTGCAATGACTAAACTCTTTTTAATGTGAGAGACTGGGATAGTTCATCCAAAAATGAAACTATATTCACTATTTACTCTCCCGCAAGTGGTTCCATGGCTAAAAGGCTAAAATAATAACAAATGGAGGTAATCAGTAAACCATTTAGGAAACAAACCCTAATTATTACAATACATTCAAGAAACACCATTTTGTGGTTAGCAAAAGCAAGCTGTTTTCTTTGTATTGCGGAAATGAAAGTTGTTGAGCACAGAAGTTTAACATATTTGAAGCACCTGTTAATCCAATATGGATACACTGTAGTAAAAATAAAAAAATTCTATAGTATAAATCAGTTTGTTTGATAAATCAAAGCAGCATACTGTAGGAGTGCATAAGAGATTATTTCCAAAACATTTTAAAACCTTATTAATCTCAAAATGTCTTACAATTTTGGGTTATTCTTTATTTCAAAGCATTTTTGTTAGAGTGCAACTATTCAACGCTATCTCATGGCAATTCGTAACTTTTTTTTAGTAGCTAATTCATATGAATTCGTCCGATCTCTTTTCTAAAATTTAGTGCGATTTGCTTTCCCCCAATGATGGCTGAAATGTGCGGTTTGGTGCCATGCCACCTTTTAAAAATTGTACATTTTTATATGAAGGAACTTGTATGAATTTTGTACGAATTAGCTACTAAACTGACTAGATTTAAAATACTTATGTTTCCTTATTAGATCAGGCTAAACTATTTATTTACCAACTGAGTAACATTAATTAATTAGATGTACTTACTGTATGGTTATGATTTCAATGCTGCTCAGGTTTAAAGTTGGTTACATGTAATTACTTACTTACTCCCAGAGCCATTTATATCAAAGCTGATATTTAGCTGCACCATATTAGTGATTCGTAACATCTAGCATTGAGTTGTTAGCCCAACGCTTGACCCTCAATCTGGAGGACCAGGATATACACACATACACTACGGACAGTTTTGCTTACGCAATTCACCTATAGCACATGTCTTTGAACTGTGGGGGAAACCGGAGCACCCGGAGGAAACCCACACGAACATGGGGAGAACATGCAAACTCCACAGAGAAATGCCAAATGACCCAGCCGGTGCTCAAACCAGTGACCTTCTTGCTGTAAGGCGACATTGCTATCCACTGTGCCACAGTGTTGCCCCAGTTACATGTAATCAGCTATAATAAATTGTAATTACTATTTTACAACCAGGACATCTTGAAATAACATGTTTTGTTTTGGTGTAAGTTAGTCTTCATTCATGGAGAAATAACTATTTGTTCACAAATTGTCAGTCAAACGTCCACACAAAACTGGCCTGTGCTAAAGTAATCAAAGGGGACCCTTTTAACAAGATGTAAAATAAGTCTCTGAAAATAAGTGTGTATGTGAAGTTTCAGCTCAAAATACCACACAAATACGTTTTTGCAACTTTTTGAAACCGAACCTTTTAGGCTTTGATCCAAATCGTGGTGTTTTGGTGACCATCGATTTACAGTTAAAATCAGATTGTGCTCTTTTCAAAAAACGGCAGAGCTACAAATGCCTGTGCATCACTATATTGACTGAAGGCAGAAGAAGGCAGTCTATGGGTTTGTTTGTGGATCCTAAAACTCCACATTTATAATTCCATTATCTTCAGCAGGTGAAAACTCTAAGGGCTGTTTATGCTAATGAGGCAGAGATCGTCACTAATGGGTGGGACTTTCCCACTCTGATGACATGTACGAAGGAAGAGTGTTAAACAAAGTGTTCCTGCATATTTTTATCATGTGCGATTTATTAAAAAATTTTAATTCATAAATTTTAGAGGCTGGCTATAATCACACACTGTTGCCACACAACTGTGTTTAAACACCTTACAAAACTGTTTTTTGCATAAAAGGCACCCAAACTATTTGCTCTCAAAGTATCACAGTTTTCACAGAAAGTATTTTGCAGTATAACTACATTCAATATTTGACAATATTTTGAAACTTTTGAATAGTAATCTGTATTTGTACTTACTATTCCGTACACTACATACATTAAACATCACGTTTTGAGCAAAATCCAATATTAAGGCAACAAACCAGTGTGTTTAATATGACAATAAATTTACATAATGTAATAAGACATGTCATGTTGATGCATCAGGTGCTGAGAAGCATAACAAGTGTTTTTTTTCTATCACAAAAAGGAATGGAAAGGTTGAGAGCGTATATTTTCACATATTCAAGTCACAAATGCTGTGCCCGTTTATATATGGGAAATGGTTGTTAGTTTTTAATATAATATTTAATAACATTCATCAAAATGTTTGCTAAAATCATTCAACCCCTTGGTAAGCATACGAAAAATCTCAACTTCCAAACAATTATGTTCTGTGTTGGTGCAAATTAGACTTCAGTGATGTAAATGTCTTTTCTGTCTACAAACTGTCAGTTAAATGTCCACACACCTGCTCTATGGAAATGACACACACACACTCATAAGCATGCACTCACGTATGCACATGCACACACAAACTCAAACTGCCAAAATGTTTTCAAGCAGGTTTCCCAGTAGCCAAAATATCAAATAAATATCAAATAAATATCTGTTTTAAAATCATGTGTTTCGTTTCAACGGTTCTATATATATATATTCATATATATATATTTATTTATTTATTTTTCGGCTTAGTCCCTTTATTAATCTGGGGGTGCCACAGCGGAATGAACCGCCAACTTATCCAGCATATGTTTCATGCATCTCTGGGAAACATCCATACACACTCATACACTACAGACAATTTAGCCTACCCAATTCACCTATACCACATGTCATATATATATAAACATTAAAGAGTCCCTATTATAAGTGGCTGAAAATGAGCTTCCATGCTATGTGTAACACAGCACTAAGTGAACGAAAACATCCAGCTGAGGTTTAAATCTGAAAGTGCACTGTGTTTAAAACTATTGATTTATTAGCAAAATAGTTGACTCAGAGTTGAATAAATGAATCGAGTTGGGTTGGTTCTTTTGCTTGATTGCATTGATGTCAACGCGGTACATCACCAAATATGTAGTTCCAGTTCTGGTAAAATGTGAGCATGCTTTCCCTTTAGACACTAGCGGAGGCATGGGGGATCGTGGGACTGATCATGACACGAAGATGACGATCACTCACAGATGGTGATTCGGCTGTAGGTAATAAAGGGTTAAAGTTCATTTTTACAACAATACCACAGTACAGCCAACCTAGTTCTGTGTTTGTTCCTGTCACTTTTCTGATGATTGATACAATAATCTATGCTGCAACGCAAGATTCACCGGCAGTTTGCTGTTGAAGGAGCAGCAGAGACTATGGGACTTTGTCAGGCTTTGACAGGGACTTTATCAGTAACTTTTACAGTTCAAATGGACTATTTACTTCTTCCTCCAGATAAGAACATATGAATGTAATTAAAATTGTTGCGTCATTTTGTGTAGTTTGCAAAATATTTGTTTAATTGTGTGTTAAAAGTTGTAATCGCCACCCCGCACAGCTTGTAATCACGCATCTATTATGGATCAGTGCTTGTACTGCATATCTCAGGGTACATCTTTATCAGTTCACATATCGTGTCCAAAACCACATTAAAAACATGATGGTTGCTTTTTCCTTTACCAATTTAAGTGTTTCTGAACTCGTGATCCTCTGCTGTTTGCCTTTGCTATGACCACCGTCAGCTGTTCCTCACACCCGCAGCACGGCCAGTTTTCAAAATAGTTCAACTTTTGCCACTGTGTTGTTTAATACTGAATGTGTGTCGTTATTACTAGGGTTAGGTTTAAGAGTAGAGTAATATGCCGGTGTTTAACTGCATTGCTTTATTGCATTCCTGTACTGGGCTCTCACATACTTTCTGCTACTTCATACTGTAGCCATGGTGGGCATTTCTCTCTGTCTCGCGCTGAACGCAGTCAACCAATCACAACAGACTTGGTCATCGGTCCAATCAGCACAGATTAGCTTCGCGCTAAGGAGTGGTTTGGGAACAAACGAATCACAGAACGAATCATATAGTAGTCGCTGGGATAATTAGCTAAAAATAAATGCATATTATTAGACAATGAAAGTGTTTTTTGACCTTGCACACATATCAGAATGTTTTTGAAGACCCCCAAAACCAAAATATGAACTTTTTTATGCAAAACATGGGCTCTTTAAGCAGCACATCTTCATACAAAACACTATTTCTTTTTTACAGTTTAACTTTGAACACCTTGTGCACATAACAAATGAGTCTTTGCATACAGTATGAAAACAAGACAATGTCCACCATTAAGATATCTGTGCTGGATTTGGATTTTATGGGGGAACACTACTCTTTTCTTCTATATGAGGTATAATCAAACACTCATCAAAGAGCAAACCCTTCCATCTTTCACTCCTGCTGTGATATCGGCTGCCTGTCGGAAAATGTGAAGGCGTAACTGTCTGAAAGTTTCATAATCTCTTATTGATTTTAATTGGTCCCATAAGTTTGGACGAGTTGGCTTCATAGGCAGTGGAATAATAAAAAGCCTGTTACCCGCTGCGCTGGAATGAGCCACATACTGACCACTGCCTCCACTGAATGATCCTAATTTACCTTCGCAGCAATTAATGAAATTTGTAATCAAGTGCAATATCAGCTTCCCTCAAGGAAAGCTTGTTATTTTTAATTATGACACTTAATGAAAGACTTGTGTGATAAATTATGCACATGCTCTGGCAGTCTCTGTGTAGTTTAGTTGGGAGAGTGGTGTTTGCTCTTTGAATATGGCTGATGAAAATTCCAGTAGCTATTTTCTGTGTTGGAGTAACTTAGGCCACTGTTTCCCAACCCTGTTCCTGAAGACACACCAACAATACGCATGTTCATCCTCTTCCATTTCAAATACACCTGAATCAACTCATCAGAACATTAGAAGAGACACAGAAACACAAAATAATGGTTAAGGGAAATATCCAAAAAAATGTACAGTGGGTGTGCCTCCAAGAACAGGGTTGGGAAACACTTAGGCTTTAATAATGGAAATGTCTTGTTGTGTCTTGTCCACAAACTGTGCAATGTGTTTATATGCAAGGGTACTTTTCATTTTGAATAAGCCAGCTCAGGTGCTTCCGGTGAACTGTCATGCCATTATAAACTCACCATGTTTATGATCTGGTTTGTTTATAATCAGTCATCTTTAATGACTGATTGAGATACAATTTAAAGTTTTAAGATTTATACAATTTAAAGTGGGTCTCAGACCAGACAAGAAGCATTGAATTAAAACCCATTGTTCTGCACCATGTGTTTAAAATATGGACTTTTAATTTACCATAGTATTTTCAATAGAGTTTCAATGCCCACCTGCTGCTACTGACTTTGTTTGCGTTTAAACTGCCTTTCTTCATGTTTTACGCTGAACAACTAAATGAAAAACTATATTTAAATTAAATTACATTATTGATGCTGTAAAAAAATCCTTATAAAAATTGAAAATTGTCACATCAACCTTTCACTGGAAGTTTATTGGTGGCTTGCCATACACTTGCCATACATATACAGTACAGTAGCCAATTTTTCTGCTGTCAAACGAAGCTGCTAAACTGATGATTTTCAGACAGGTATTTCAGTCAGAATACATTTAGTTCTTGAAAATGTGGCTGGAGTTACATATAGTGCATTGTACATGTAGTGCAACATACCGATTGTTCAGTTAATAGAATGTGTTTCTGAAAAAAAAAGAGAAAGACCTTTGAAATTTTAGAGAATTACTTGATCATTGAACTTTATATAGTGCATACCATTTTGTAAAGTGTAATAATACCCATACTTTGTCGATGCTAATAGGCTAGTGGTGAGAGCATCAACACAACACTATGGTGCTCACATCACCCTGGGTTCGATTCCCAGCTTGAAGTCTGTTATGAAGCAGACGGATAGACAGGATGATTGAAACTAACAGTTTATTAAGACAAGACTGAACACAAATGGGATTGCCAGAAGGATAGGGGAAGACGATGGGGATATGGACAGCACACACCAGATATCAGGACGGAGGACAGATGGATGACCCACAGACCACAGACTGAAGAATCAGGGGGATGGACTAACAGATGGATGGACACAGACTTGAGGATCGGGAGACTGGATCGACAGATGGATAACTGAGGGCAGACAGATGACACACAGTGTTATGAAGCGGACAGGAGACAGAGGTAACGTAACGTTAGTGTATTTATTAATTGACAATCAGGAGCACATGAAGGATAGCCAGGAGGATCAGGAGTGATGTTGTATCTTTTCCTCCGTGGCTGGGTAACAGGAAGACACGAGGATGGACAGCACACACCAGATACAGATGACAGATGACAACACAGACTTGGACGGACTGGAATACAGGATGCTTCGGGAGGACCAGGAGGACTAGGAGGAATACAAAGAGAACAGGTAAGTATCAAGTTTGTTTATCTGAGTATGACTACGCTGAGTGGTCGCTCAGTGTCCGCTTTCGTCGAGACGAGCCCGGACAATGAGCGACTGGAGTGCTGTGCTTTTATCTGGTGCACGTGAATGTGATGCAGCTGTGTGCTCATTAGAAGTCAGGTGATGGTGATCTTCGTGAGTGGGGATCGTGAGAGCCTGACCAATCCGTGACAGTACCCCCCTCCCCAGGGCCCGCTCCTGAGGGCCGACACCGCCGACGCCGTGGTGGTCTCCCTCTGCCTCGAGGCGCTGGAAACTCAGGGTGGCTCTCATGAAACTCCACCATGAGACTAGGATCGAGAATATCAGCTCTGGGAACCCATGTCCTTTCTTCGGGACCGTACCCTTCCCAGTCCACCAGGTACTCCAACTGTCCACCACGACGTCGGGAACGCAAGATCTCCTTTACTGCGTATACGGCTCCTTCTTCTAGGAGCAGTGGAGGAGGGGGTTCCTCTTCGTGGTCAGGCTCTGTGGAGGGAATAACAGGATCGTGATAGGGTTTCAGGAGTGATACGTGGAATGTAGGGTGAATACGGTAGTGAGAGGGTAATTGCAACTTGTATGTGACGGGGTTGACCTGTTCCACGATGGTGAAGGGACCAACAAATCGGGGACTTAACTTGCGAGAGGGCAGTCGCATGCGTATGTCCCGGGTGGAAAGCCACACCTTTTGTCCGGGTGTGTAACTGGGTTCTTCAGACCTTCTCCTATCGGCGGTTACCTTGCTTCGACGGACTGCCCTCTGCAGATGTTGATGAGCCTCGTCCCAGACTCTCTCGCTCTCCCGGAACCAGTGATCCACTGCGGGGACATCAGATGGTTCGCCATCCCAGGGAAAGAGCGGTGGTTGGAAGCCCAGGACGCACTGGAATGGCGTGAGTCCGGTGGAGGGTTGCCGCAGTGAATTTTGGGCATATTCTGCCCAGCCCAAATACTGGCTCCAGGAGTTCTGGTGACCACTGCAGAAGGTCCTCAGGAACCGTCCCACCTCCTGAATCTTCCTCTCTGTCTGCCCGTTGGTTTGGGGATGATATCCAGAAGAGAGGCTGACGGCCACACCTAGGAGCTTGAAGAAGGCTTTCCATAGACGTGAGATAAACTGTGGACCTCTGTCCGACACAATATCTTCTGGAATACCAAATGACCTGAAGACTTGATTGAAGATATTGTCGGCAGTTTCGAAGGCTGTGGGAAGACCTTTCAGAGGGATTAGTTTAACAAACTTCGAGAATCTATCTACTATGACTAGAATACAGGTATTACCTTCTGACGAAGGGAGGTCAGTGATAAAGTCCACTCCTAGGTGTGACCAGGGACGGTTCGGAATCGGCAAGGGATGGAGCTTTCCAGCGGGTAGATGACGTGGGCTCTTAGATTGGGCACAGTCCTTACAGCCCAGAACATATTGCCTCACATCCCTTGCCATGTTTGGCCACCAGAATCGTTGGGACAATAGCGAGAGAGTATTGTTGATCCCTGGATGTCCAGTGCCTAGCGAGGTATGTAAGGAGTGGATAAGAGCTACCCGTTGTTCAGGTGGTATGAACTGCCGATGAGGAGGGCATCCCGGCGGAGCAGGGGCTTCCGGAGTGGCAACGACTGGAGGAGCGTTCCAGGTGATCGGACAGATGGAGATGTGTTCGGGAAGGATCTTAGTTGGGAGTTCTTCATGATCGTGATGCTCGTGTAAACGAGAAAGAGCGTCTGCTCTTAGATTCTTGGGTCCTGGACGATAGGAAATGGAGAAATCAAAACGTGAGAAGAAAAGTGACCATCTGGCTTGACGTGAACATAGTCTCTTGGCTTCCTTGATATACTGGAGGTTTTTGTGATCTGTGATCACCTGGAACGGATGTTTGGCTCCCTCCAACCAGTGACGCCACTCCTCCAAGGCTAGCTTGATCGCTAGAAGCTCCCTGTCTCCTATGCTGTAATTCTGCTCCGCCGGGCTCAACTTCCGAGAGAAATAGGCACAGGGATGCAGTCGGGACGGTGTATCATGGGGTTGAGATAATACTGCCCCGACGCCGGTGGTGGATGCGTCCACTTCCACCACGAAAGGAAGATTTGGGTCAGGATGAGTCAGGAGTGGGGCCCTTGTGAACTCCTTCTTGAGAAGGCGGAAGGCTGCGGCTGCATCCTTGGTCCACTCCAGTCTTTTGGGTTTACCCTTGAGGAGATTGGTGAGAGGTGATGTAATGCTGCTATAGTCCTTGATAAACCGTCTATAAAAGTTGGCAAACCCAAGAAACCTCTGGAGCTCCTTAATGGAAGTGGGTTCTGACCAGGACAGAACAGCCTCAATTTTCTTCCCATCCATACGTATACCGGTTGGGTCAATGATGTATCCCAAGAACTGAATTGATTTCTGATGGAATGAGCATTTCTCCGCTTTGAGGTAGAGGTGATGTTCTCTCAATGTGTGTAGGACCTCCGCAACGTGTTGGCGATGTTCGGCCTCACTCCGGGAGTAAATGAGGATGTCATCTATGTACACTATCACACAGCGGTGAAGAAACTCCCGGAGGACTTCATGAATGAAGTTTTGGAATACGGAGGGGGCGTTGACCAGACCGTAGGGCATGACTTCATATTCATAGTGGCCAGTAGGGGTCACGAATGCTGTCTTCCATTGGTCCCCCTCACGTATTCTTATCAGATTATACGCGCTGCGGAGGTCCAATTTTGTGAAGACTTTGGCCTCTCGGAGCTGTTCCAAAGCGGCTGGTACCAGAGGAAGGGGATATCGGTATTTTACTGTACCGTTGTTTAAGACCCTGTAGTCGATGCACGGACGCAGCCCTCCGTCCTTCTTGGCCACAAAGAAGAAGCTTGAGGCGGCTGGTGATTTAGAGTGACGTATGTACCCCTGACTCAGAGCCTCCCTTATGTAATCTTCCATAGCCTGATTCTCTGGAAGCGAGAGCGGGTAGATCCTACCTCTAGGCAGCTGGGCATCTGGAACTAGGTCGATCGCGCAGTCCCATGGCCGATGCGGCGGTAGCTGGGAAGCTCTCTTGGGGCAGAAGACATCATGAAAGGAGCTGTACTCCTTAGGAATGTGGATTGATTGCTTCTCAGGAGGGCTCTCGACCGATGTTGCAAATAAAGAAATGGAGTTCCGACCTTGAAGAGGGAGATTTGGAAAACAGGCGGGTGTACATCCAGCTCCCCATTTCTTTATCTCTCCTGTGCCCCAAGAGATGATGGGATCGTGCTTCACCAGCCACGGGCGCCCTAGAATGATGTCCATATTAGCACCCTCCAGAACCAGAAACTGAATCCTCTCTTGATGTAACAACCCCACTTGAAGAAGGATGTCTTCGCATTGTCGATGGATACGGGTCGAAGATTGAGTGCACTGGGTTATCGGTTGTATCTGGTATATGTGCGAGGACGCCTCAGTACGGAGGTGGAGTTGACGACAGAGGGATTGGGAGATGAAGTTCCCTGCTGACCCGGAGTCGATGAGGGCTGTGACAAGGAGAGAAATAGAGGCAGTAGTTATTTGTACGGTGGTAGTAAGTGGGTTACATTGTTCAATATTCGTACTGAATACACTCACTGAAGTCCGAATGGGACGAAGGGGACACTCCATACGGGTGTGTCCACTGACACCGCAGTATAAACACAGACCCCGGGTCAGCCTCCTCTGTCGTTCCGCTGCTGTCAATCTTCCAGACTCTATGATCATGGGTTCTGGTTCTGGAGAGGATGTTGACTCAGGCGATTGGAGGAGTGCAGACGAGGGGGTGATGGTGTCCTGTTGATATGAACGGAGACGATCGGAACATCGTAGAGAATGTTGGATGAATCTCTCCAGACCCATAGAATCATCTAATGTGGCCAGCTGGATTCGGAGAGTGGGCTCCAAGCCGAGCCGGTACGTGGTCAACAACGATCTCTCATTCCATCCACTCGCGGCTGCTAGAGTGCGAAACCGGAGAGCATATTCCTGTGTGGATAGAGTACCTTGCTTTAGATGATACAGCTGCTCTCCGGCGGCTACTTCCCCATCAGAACGTCCGAACACCTCTTTAAAATACTCCGTGAAGGTAGTGATGGAATTCATGACCGGCCCGGCTTGGTTCCAGATCGTCTCAGCCCATTTGAGTGCAGGTCCAGAGAGTAGTGATACGATGTAGGCGATCTTAGACTTATCTGTGGGATATAGAGAAGGTTGCATCTCGAATATGAGTGAACATTGTAACAGAAAACCATTGCACTCCCCCGCTCCGCCTGAGTAGGGCGCTGGTCGGGCCATGGGACTGGAAGGAAGGGCCGAAGAAGAAACTGTGGAGGCGGAAGTGCTCGGTGCTGGTGGTGCGTTGGGAAGTGGAGCTGGTGGCTGTAGAATCCGCTTCAACTGGTCCACCAGCTCTTGGAAGTGATCGGGGGTGCTC
>CAIGQQ010004837.1:22249573-22282485 GCA_903798035.1 Danio albolineatus | reverse complement strand
ATCCAATTTTAGACTTTTTTCTTTACACGAACATTTCCTGTTTTCCAAAGTAAAATTGAAAAACTACATCTTGTCTAGCAAAAATGTTTTGTCGTTGATCCCAGTTGTTTATTTATTTATTTATTTAGGTTTTAATGCCATATCAGCAACATTAGCTATATTTATGGCAAAACATATACTAAATATACAATTTAATCATGTCAGTTTTTTAACAAACATACATTGTAAAAAAAATAAAAATAAAATAAAAAAACATACAACAAGAACATACAAATAGCAACAATACAGAAAAGAGTCATATACAATCTTTTGGTTTGATTAAATCTAAATATTCTAAAACTGCTCCAGAAGGCACCTTTTCAAACATTCCACTTAAAATGTTTCCTGAATAAAAACGCTCTCTAATATCATTTAAAAATACACATTCTATCAAAATATGTTTTATCGTCAAAATATTCTTACACGTATCACAAATAGGTTTTTGTTCCCCTTTCAATAAATATGTGTGTGTAAGTTTTGAGTGTCTGATTCTACGTCTCGTATGAACAACCTGGTCATGTCTTGATTCCAGTTGTAAGAGCAACAAATAATAACTTGACTTCTAGTTGATCATTTGGAAAAGTGACAGAAGGTAGATTTTTCCGAAGAATCATTTGCTGAACTGCATCCGAATCATCACAAATATCGCAGAAGACCTATTGGAACCCTCAAAGACCCAAGATACTCACAGAAATCATTCAAGTTTACATTCAGTATGGGGGCGTGCGAGAGATCTGCAGAGTGGATGCCAACAGCCTGAGGTATCAAGACATTTGTGCTGCCCATTACATCACAAACCAAAGGAAAGGGCAAGTTCCTCAAAAGGATAGTGCCCCTTCTCATACTTCAGTCTCCACATCAACAATCAAAATAATAATTATTTTTTTTGCTTGTTCAAAAACTACTTTTTTAAAATGAGCGGAAACAACTCAATTCTTGAGATTTTATTGGGACAATTTAATTTTATGTTCAATGTACATAAATTTATATAAAAGTGTTAACCTACAGTAATCGGTTTGTGTTGGGACAACATAAATGAATTGTGTGGAACCCTGCATTTTATACAGTGAAAGTACCTGAAAGCAAAGGTCAAGGTGCTCCAGAATTGGCTAGCCTAGTCACCAGACATAAACATTATTGACAGTTATTATTTGTTGTTCCTAAAACTTGGATAGGTGATAAGACTTTTGTCAGGTATATGTTTTTAATTCCCTAGCAGGTTGGTGTTTATGTAACTGACACCAGCTAGTAAGAGCTACCCTGGCCACGGAAATCTCACAAGTGTCTGACCCTAAAGGCTGTGGTCTTCACTGCTAATGTTAATGCATCTGTCAGAAATGCCAGTTTGAATTTCACTTAAAGAAGTAAGGTGAATCGATGTGAACCGGACACACTTACACTTGCTGTGGTGAGCTGTAGGTGTCAGACCCTTCAGGACAGTAGTATCCTGCTGGACACGGTGTAGGCTCTCCTGTCTGGGGTCTACAGTATGAACCCGCTCTGCAAAGGATCTCTGTCACTGAGCCTGTGTAATGGATCACTTTATTACACTTTACAGTTATAACTTGAATTTTACTGGTCGAAGTTCTGGGCATACAAATTATACACACCTGCAGGACATTGGTAAGAAGATCGACATGGGATCCCTGCTGTATTAGGTTGGCCTGTGGTACGGGGGTCTGGGCAGTGGGTGCCAGGTGGGCAAAGCTCACACTGGCTAGCAGACGCTGCCCCAGCCTGTGGCCTCATGGTTCCTGCAGGACAGAAAACTGGGAACCCTGTGCCACTGCACCAATAACCCGGTGGACAAGGGAAACTTGAGAAATCTGTGAGTCCTGGGGAGACCATAATATTAGTTTAAAGGGTTAAGAAAACAGTAATGTTTTAAAATAATTTTGCACTTTTAATTATTTTGAAACATTTTTAAATAACGTTCATTCGACATTTCTGTTGTGCAAAGCTGAGTTTTCAGCAATCATCTGTAATATTATATATTTTGAAAAATTACTGTCCCCAAACTGGTGAATGATAAAGTATATAATTGCGTAAATTTATAATATATAATAACATAGAGTATGTTTTAGATAGTGTGTCAGACCTGTGGAGTTACAGAAAGTGCCGGCTGGACAGGTGACACAGTCTCCCTTGCTTCCTGCCCCAGAAGTGGGCCTGTATGTGAACATGGGACATGCTCTGGGCCCGGGCCGCCCCTCAGACTCATAATCAGCTATGCCATCACAGTAATAGCCTGGCGGACACATGTGTGGGATGGGATCCCCTACAGGAGGATGGAATAAAATATATGTTTAAATATTATTTTAAAAATTATGCGAAGCTATGATATTAAGCATATGCAGTACTACTAGACAGTACTTTACAGCTGTGGAATTTTAAATACAATTTGTCATATTTAAAGATAAAATTCTTCAAAGCCATTGACTTACCCTCTTGGCACCAGTGCTTAGGAGGACAAGGCATACAGTCACGCAGAGCACTTGCTCCAGGGTTTTCTCTTAGAGTGTTTGAAGGACAAGATAAAGGTTCCTTAGTGCCCTCTGGGCAATAATAGCCTGTCCAAACAAACAGGACCAGAAGTAAACAAACCTGATGAATATCTCAGATAGAGATCATATAAAACAGTTCCTTCATCACTTTATTCATGTATTCTGGCTGGATCCATTGAAGGGTTTATAGGATAACAAATAACATACCGGCAGGACATGGTCCAGCGCACTGCGCTCCCCACTCACACTGGTCTCTGTTGATAAGAAAAGTGGACTGAGGGGTGAAATCTGAACTGCCAGAGACGCACAAAAATCCAGCAGCACAGAGACCTTTAACCTGACCAGCCCTGAGGAATAATCCGACACAAACACTCATTATATTCATAACTTTCATTACATTAAGAAATATTTTTAGGAACAAAGTAGTTGCAAGTAAACAATATTTTGTGTGTAAACAAAGTGTGTTCTAAGGGACAAAAGTGGTCATGGTTCACAAAACCCACTCATATGATCTGTAGACTTACTTGCAGAACTTTCCTGGTGGACATGGCAGACACTCTCTCTCCTCCTGCAGACCCCCGACCTCAGGTGGGGTGTATGTGCCATTGGGACAGGGCTGAGGAACCATCGTAGCTGCAATTAAACAGAATTCAATAATGTACATGCTTTAACATTAGAGAAGGTTACAGCAGCACGGGTTACCTGCAGGGCAGTAAGAGTGTGGCGGGCAGGGCCGGGGGTCACCAATAATTGCCTCCTCACAGTAAAAGCCTGGACGACAGGGGATGCAGTTGTCTGAACCCGGATTCGGCTGGTACTTTCCCGTGGGGCAGGGCAAGGCCAGGGGTGAACCCAAGGGACAGAAATGACCCTGAAAGAGCAAAACCTGTCAGTCAGGATACAGAAATCAGATTAACAAGAGACAGAAAAAGCTCAAATGAGGTTGAACTGACCTTGGGGCAGAGAAAGGCATGTGGTGTGGTGGAGGAGAAGTCCACAGGGCAGTAAAAGCCTGCGGCACAGGGCCCAGTCGGAGCATCCAGTCCCTCGCTGGCACAATAATGCCCTGCCGGACAGGGAAGACAGCTTTCTAGGGAATAACCCCCTGCGGGAAGGTCAATAAAGTGAGATATTATCAACACAAAACACTGTATATTAGTAAATAAAAAAGGTAAATGATAAAATATTAATGTTCAAAAGGTTCCGTAGAATATTGTAAGAGCCTGTGAATTATTTATAAGTATATTGTGTGTAGAGTGAATTTAAATGAGCAACTGAAGGTGAATCTCTGCAGTATTATTTGCTGCTTTAAGCAACAAAGCCTATAGTTTTTGATGGCTTGTTTATTTTGACAATAACCCAGATAAATTATTCATATGCATCTACATATTTTTCCTCTAGTGGTTTTAGAATGTGTATAATAACTGCCGGCGCCACGGTGGCCTAGTGGGTAGCACGTTCGCCTCACAGCAAGAAGGTCGCTGATTTGATCCCCGGTTGGGCCAGTTGGCATTTCTGTGTGGAGTTTGCATGTTCTCCCCGTGGTTGCGTGGGTTTCCTCTGGGTGCTCCGGTTTCCCCCACAGTCCAAAGACATGCGGTACAGGTGAATTGAGTAAGCTAAATTGTCCATAGTGTATGTGTGTGAATGAGAATGTATGGATGTGTTTCCCAGAGATGGGTTGTGGCTGGAAGGGCATCCGCTGCGTAAAACAAATGCTGGATAAGTTGGCGGTTCATTCCGCTGTGGCGACCCCGGATTAATAAAGGAACTAAGCCGAAAAGAAAATGAATGTATGAATAATAACT
This sequence comes from Danio albolineatus, assembly GCA_903798035.1. Lineage (NCBI taxonomy): Eukaryota > Metazoa > Chordata > Actinopteri > Cypriniformes > Danionidae > Danio > Danio albolineatus. Next base: position 22,278,134 of record CAIGQQ010004837.1, on the reverse strand, counting down.
GCCCTTTTGAACTGCTTTAATATCTTTCCTCGGAGGCTTTAAATGCGTTTTATATTATATTAAATGCTACATTATATTAAAATGAACATTTTGGCCTGTTCAAACCTGTGAGGTTACGAATGCTGCCTGCTGGGCAGGGTAGAGGCATTAGAGTTCCAGAAGGGCAAAAGTGACCCTGTGGACACGGGCCATTCCTGAGGTAGCCAGTTGTATTCAGAGGTGCTGGATTTGGAGACCCTCCTTGGCAGAAATAACCCTGCTGGCATTGGCCTAAAAACAAAGCAACAATTAGTCTATGTAAAACAGTCACAGAATAAAAAACATAAGCATGAGGTGAAATCAGACCCTGTGGCTGTGATGTTCCAGCTGAACTGCAGTAGAGGCCGGTTGGACAGGGCATACAGGCAGCTGCCGACTGAGCCCTAGTAACCCGTCCAAGCGTGCCCACAGGGCAAGGTACAGCTTCAGCAGTGCCAACTGGACAAAAATGACCTGATACAACATGGAAATAGCAACCACTATATTATATACAGAAATAATGAGCAATTTAAATCTAATTTATTTCATTCAGAATATGGCTAAGAAATATTTGTATGGATAAGTGGCTGATTTTTTTAGGACTTTAAAATTGTTGCATAAGATACAGCATAGCATGCCAGGTAACATGCTTGTCACTGCAACTGTGATGTAATGTAAATAATGCATTAACCAAAGCTATAATAAATCAATGCAATTGTTTAAAAAACAAAATAACTGCTAACTGTCAACACCAAAGTCCAAATCATTGAATGGTAGCGCATGATGAAAGAAAGGATTTGCAGCAGAATGCATAACATAATAAACATAATCACTCATGATCCATCACAATAATCTCAGCACAGGCCTGGACTTACCCATGGGACACGGGGAAGGCTCCTGTGTGCCAGGGGAAGGACACATAGTGCCTGCTGGGCATGAGAGACAGCGGGCGGCACCAGGAACACTGCTGTATGTGCCAGGCTCACATGGTACTTCCAATGGAGCACCAATGGGGCAACTATGTCCGCTTGGACAAATGTAACCCTGTAGTCCATCTACCGGTCGAGCACTACGACTGCCATTGATGCAGACATATCTGTAAGAGGAAAATAATTACAAACCGTATTTAAAGAAGTGGCCAAAAGTGGGACATTTGCTTTTATTTTTATGATCAAAATATGAGGAACATAGTAGTACTTGAGGAAAACAATATTTAATGTACTGTATTTAACAAAAATGAATAAAATCAATTGGGAAAAATCTGTTCATCATGAAATATGGATTTTAAATTTACTATGCAAAATAAATAAATATAAATAAAACAAATCCTAGTTCAGATATCCCGTTTGGCCACAATTTGTTTTATTTTCATGTTTCTATAAAAAAAAAAAAACATTATTTTACATGCATCCACCAGGATTTATATGCCTGTTGGATAATCCCCCTCCACAAATAAAAGCAAGGCAGTCGCAAAAGCACTGCAGCACCACTCCACAGTATATTTGTTTTCCTTCCCAGCTTCAATTGGATAGAAACATGATCCACAGAGTCGTTTTAATAACTTATCTTTTGGAGCAATTTCCTAACTCATTTGAACATTATGTAACATATCAGTAATGTAGAGTATCAATCAGTACTCCTCAGTAATGGACAATAAATCTTCACCATCTAAAAATCAAGCCACTGAGATCCATTAGCAATACATAAGTGCGCCCGGTTGGCTCAACTCAAGTGGATGTGGGTGTACAGTTGTCAGATGACTGTGTTCCGCTCCCGAAACGCACAGATATAATTACCCAGCATCACAGAGAGCTGCTTGTGATGGATGGACCATAGCGGTCTGCTCACAGAAGTACCCAGGAGGACACGGCTGGCACTGCTCTGGCCCACTCAACCCTGGGGAGCTGGAGAACGTGCCGGCGGGACATGGGAGAGGAGAGCCGATACCAGTTGGGCAATAATGGCCAGGCGGACACATGTTGTTGCCTGTGGATTCAATCTGCAGGATCACACATTGCTAAATGAGTTTTTCGTTTTCCACCAAATATGCAGTGTCTTTAGTAAATGACAGAACTGATTATATGGATACCATGCTTCCAGTGCCGTCGGGGCTTGTTGCACCAGACGGGCAGTGAAATCCATCCTGGCAGCGCCCTGTAGGCTCTGAAAGACCATGGCGAGCACAAAACATGCCTACATAGATGGAGTACAATCATTTAGATTTTATTTTACACAAATTTACAACCATGTAAAAGTTTGAAACTATGTTTTTGTCAGTAACATTGTACAGCGCCAAATATTATTACAATTTAAAATAACTAAAAGGACACTAATATACACAGTCAAGCCCGAAATTATTCATACCCCTGGCAAATTCTGACTTAAGATACTTTTATTCAACCAGCAAGAGTTTATGGTCAGAAATGACACAGGCTTCTCCTAAAAGATAATAAGATGATATATAAGAAGCATCATGTGAAAATTTGCCAGGGGTATGAATAATTTTGGCCTTGACTGTATTTGTTAATATGTGTTAAAGGGATAGTTCACCCAAAAATGATAAATTTCCCACATCTTTTCTCACACTCACAATTACTTCTAAATTTTAATGATTTTCTTTCTTCTGTTAAATACAAAACAAGATATTCTGAAAAATCGTAAAGATCGAACGCCCAATGAGGTGGGAGAGCATGCTCAGAGCCTGACGGCTAGTCAGCGGACCGATCATAAATAATAAATAACACCCGTTTGTTTAGTGATTGGGCCGGAGAGACACCCTTCTTAGAGAGAAGGAGCAGCCGAGGGAGGAGAGAGCGCACACATACACACACAGAGCTACACGTGTGGTGACCATTATTTAGAAAATAAAAACTTCTACTTACCTTATATTGTGGACCCTGTCTTCTTCTCATATAACAACGAACATTATTACAATGTTATAAACCAGCAGCCATCCACATCCATAGTGGGAAAATAAATACTACTGAAGTCTATGGCTGCTGCATTCCAACATTTTTCGAATATACTGTATTTGGTGTTCAACTGAGGAAAGTGGAGAGGGGGATGAATTAAGATGACATAATTTTCATTTGTAGGTGAACTATCCCTTTAATGTGTTTTAAAATGTAATTGAATTATCCAAAGACAAAGCTAAGTTTTCATCATCATTACTCCAAACTCGAGTCACACAATCCTTCAGAACTCTTTCAAATATGTTGTGCATTTCTTAATATGCATGCTTCCTTGAAATATCGCAAATGAAACAACTGCAATGAGTAACACATGCAAATGTTTTACAGTCTCAAGCATTCTGTAGCTATCCAATATGCTTAATAAACCTGCATCAACACAATATTAGGCATAAACACAATATATAAACATTACTAAGGTAGAAATCAATTTTAGCCACTATTTGTTTTATTTTCACATTTCTCCAGTTTAACCTGATGGGCATGGCAGACACTCCTCCACACTGGCCGTCCCAGACTGTGGCTGCACTGTTCCTGGAGGGCAGGGGAACTGAGTGCCTTGTGATGTGCTCATGGGGCAGAAATGCCCTGATGGACATGGAAGAGGCTCTGCTACTGCGTCCCCTGCGTTGTAATAAGATCTATTGTAATAGATTTATACCCGAACAGAAATGGCTTTAAACAAATCCTCTTGTTGATAGAAATGGTAACACACCCTGACAGTAGAAGCCTAATGGACACGGCTCACAGTTTTCTCTGTGGCTGTTGCCCATGACGGAGCTGAAAGTGCCTCCGGTGCAGGCCAGGGGCTTGTTTGTGCCAGCGGGACAGTAGAAACCGGCAGGACAGAGACTCTGTTCAGGACTGCTGGAGCCCCAGTCGCAGTAGTAGCCTGCTGAACATTCGCCTGCAGAGTATAACACAATTAGACAATAATGGAGTATGACTCAGGGTTGCATCATACAACTTCAACTGTGCCATCATTTCAGTGCTTTAGCAGCACTGTTTCCAACCAGGGGTATGCGAATATACCCTTTCTGCAAATGATAAAAGCAACAACTACTTTATTTATCATTTTAAATGTCCATTTCAATGAAATAATAAAAGTGCTTGATCAGATCAGGATGCAAAGAAAAGAAAAAAGAAGAAATAATATATTTCAACAACATTTTATATTTTTTATGCCTCTCTTGATTTTCCATGATTATTAAAATTTAATTTAATATTTCTTAACATTAATTTGAATATTCTGATTAATCCAACGTTTAATCTAATATTTAAATGATATTCATTCATTCATTTTCTTTTCGGCTTAGTCCCTTTATTAATCCGGGGTCGCCACAGCGGAATGAACCGCCAACTTATCCGGCATTTGTTTTACGCAGCGGATGCCCTTCCAGCCACAACCCATCTCTGGGAAACACATCCATACATTCTCATTCGCACACATACACTATGGACAATTTAGCTTACCCAATTCACCTGTACCGCATGTCTTTGGACTGTGGGGGAAACCGGAGCACCCGGAGGAAACCCACGCAACCACGGGGAGAACATGCAAACTCCACACAGAAATGCCAACTGGCCCAACCGGGACCTGCCCCAACCGGGGATCGAACCAGCAACCTTCTTGCTGTGAGGCGAACGTGCTACTCACGCGCCACCGTGGCTTAAATGATATTATAAATCATAAATTCAATTCAAATTACAAAAATGCTGCATTTGAAATAGGTCTTAGTTAAAGAACTAAACTAAACTAAAATTATAATAAAAAAAGAAAGAAAGAAAGGAAGACAAAGAAAGCTAGAAAGCTAGAAAGAAAGAAAGAAAGAAAGAAAGAAAGAAAGAAAGAAAGAAAGAAAAAGAACATAACAAAATTGATAGAAAACCTAAAACTAAAACTTTAATTTAATAATACAAATAATTTAAAATGGCCAAATGAATAAATACTATCGTGTCATATACTGTAAATAATACTGAAACAACACTGCACCACAGTGTACCTGCTCTTGCTCCCAGCAGACAGAACGCCCCTGGTGGACACAAACTGCCAGTGCTGTTGTCAGTGGGGTTGGGAACTGTTGCCTGCACAAAACAGAGGAATCCAGGAGCACAGGCACCAGAGGGATTGGAGAGCCCGTCTGAACCACAGAAATAACCCATAGGACACACCAGACACTGCTCTGCAATTATAAAGAAAAACAGATACCACAAGCGTTACAGATATGAAAATATACACGCTCTTTTTAACTGAGGAGAGAATAAGTCACCTGCTGAAACAAGGCCTACAGAATCGCTGTATGTGCCTTTGGGACAGGGAACAGGGTTTCCAGACTGGGTCTCATTGGGGCAGTAAAATCCTTCAGGACAGATTATAGGGCTGCTGACCCCAGTAGAACCACTCGTAGTGTTAATGCAGTGGAAACCAGCAGGACACGGTTTACACTCGCTCTGCCCCCGCTGATCCTGAAACTGACCTGCAGACAAACAAATAAAAAAGACCATATTTTGTATTTAAACTCCTCTAAAACACTGACCCATAAAATGTCAATGGAGCATTACCAAAATAGAGTATTACAGTACCTCCAGGACATGGCATGCAATCATCTGTGGCCTTTCCCCCAGAACCAGGGCGCCGGGTGCCCACTGGACAAGGAGCTGGCACAGCACTGCCAACCTCACAATAGTGACCTGGAGGACAAGCACTGCCATACAAGGCTGACACAGGAGCTGGGCTTGGAGATCCCTCACTGCAGTAATAACCTTTGGAAGTACAATGTGTCATTAATAATTAATCACCTTCAAAATGTGTAAAGACCTACTGTAGATGTTTGTATTCACACCTGGTAAGCAGGGTCCACTGACTGCAGTCAGGCCGGGCTCTGAGCAATAAAACCCTGGTGTGCAATTTTGGCACTGGCTTATTTTAGACAGTTGACGCAGATTGCTGTAAAACAATTATATTTCATTTTTTAAAAAATTATTAGAATGAACAGACAGCCGTTTTAAAGGGATAATGAACATTCTGTCATCATTTATTAATCCTCCATTTGTTCCAAACCTGTTTGATTTTCTTTTATTATGTCAAACGTTATTCAGAATATTCTTCTGTGATCAGCAGGAAAAAAACTGTTTGGAACCACTTGAGCGTGAGAAGATTGTAAGTGAATTTTCCATTTTGTGTGAAAATTGTGTAATAATTTACCCATTGTGATTTTTATATTTACATATAGCCCCTTAGTTAAACTGAAAAAAGCCAAAGATGTCCCTTTATTAGTCTGGAGTCACCACAGCGGAATGAACCGCCAACTTATCCAGCATATGTTTTTACGCAGCGGATGCCCTTCCAGCTGCAACCCATCACTGGGACACATCCACACCCACACATTCCCACACATACACTACGGACAATTTAGCTTACCCAATTCACCTGTACCGCATATCTTTGGACTGTGGGGGAAACCGGAGCACCCGGAGGAAACCCACGCGACCACGGGGAGAATATGCAAACTCACACAGAAACGCCAACTGACCCAGCCAAGGCTCGAACCAGCGACCTTCTTGCTGTAAGGCGACAGCGCTACCCACTGCGCCACCGCGTCACCTCTTACAAAATATCAAACTTTAAAACAGACATATAAAATAATTAAAATACGTATTAATCAGAGTTGTCGTTTTCTAATTTCCGAGACACGCTACTGCTTTATATTGTAATGGGTCACACCAGTACCTAAACGTGCCCTTGGGGCAAGGTATTCCTGCATAACTTCCAGCAGGACAATAAAACCCAGATGGGCACAGTATTCCAGTCTCATTATCATTCGTAGATGGAATGACAGCTCCTCCGTAACACAAAAATCCAGCACTGCAGGGGCCAGTTGGTGACACATTTCCTGGACAGAAAAACACAAATCAGCTCCACATTTCAGACCAAGAAGGATTAGCATGTTTTCATAGTGGACAGTAATAACTGTTCTTGCATTATACCTGACCCCATACAATAGGTCCCAGGTTCACACCGAGAGCATTCGGAAGAATTAGCCAATCCTGAACTGTTTCCAAAACCACCTGGAGGACATGGCTGTTGATTGGATGACCCAACAGGGCAGTAATATCCTGGCTGACATGGGAATGGGTGGATCATACCTGGGAAAGGAAAACCATCATAACGCAAAGGCATAAAGTACATATTAATGTGAAATGTGAAATCTCAAACGTACCATGCTCAGGACAAAAAAAGCGCGCAGGGCAAACATCACATCTGTGTTGGCCTGGACTGGGCTGAAAAGTACCTGGGAAACATGGCCTCTCCATGATGCTGCCCTGATAGAGAAACGATGACATGTGGAAGTTTTAGGAAGGTCACTCTGTCAATTTTATACTCATAGTCTTTTTATAACAACTCTGTAGAATGATAAATTAGGACAGTTGATATACAGTAAATGAACTCTTTTTCAATAAACGCATGCTTTTTTTAAAGGTCTTAATGTTTATTTAACTCTAATAACATATGCATATTCAAATTATAGACTGTAAAATGCACAATTGTATGACCTAACATTTTATTAAACTATGAAACGGTTGCATTTTACAATGGTTTACTCTGAAAAAAATTATTGTGTGTGATATAGCCTGACAAAGCATTTAAAAAAGATCTGAATCCATATTTTGTTTATTACTTTGATGGAATTCAAGCGAACAAACAATTAATATATAACATTATATACAAAGTTTTCCCCTGTATTCCATGTCAAGGTTTTCATCAATATAGAAACAGAAGTAAATAAATAAGTAAATATGTTCAAATAAATATGTTTAAACAAACACTGAAGTCTGGAAAAGAGCTAAATTAAACATAATACTTATACAGCAACAACAACAACAACAACAACAGAAACAACAACAATAATACAAATAAAAAAATAAATAAATAAACAATAATAATAATAAATAAGTAATTGTTCCTGTATTTTATGCCGTAGGTGTTAACTCAAGTAAATAAAATAACTAACTAACTAACTAACTTATTTTATTTATATATGTATATATATATATATATATATATATATATATACGCCTATTTTGTTTTATTTTATTATAGTTTAAACATGGAAGTTCAAATAATCAAATGTCGTAGGTGTCACTGATCGTTTAATAATTGAATAATATAAATATATACACAATATTAAAAGTTATCCAAACAATGATGTACAAGTGCACAAAAAAACTGTATTTCATAAACAATCAAACAAAGAAAGTTGTTCAAATGTGCAAAAGTTGTGTTTGAGTCTTACCCTTTGACAGAAGTGGCCCGCACCACACACATACTCTGCTGGTCGGGATGTGTTCTGTCCTCCAGGGCAGTAATATCCTTCAGAGCACAGGCCAGAGGGCTCAGTTAGGCCTCTCTGCTCACAGACATATCCCGGTGGACATTCAAGGCAATCGTCTGCACTGGATCCTCCAGCAGAGCCTGGTGAGCAATAAACCATAGAGCCATAAAGATACTGGAACAGTTCAAACCATAAAGTGCCTTGTCCTATTAGAAAGTGATTGATAAGTCTCCAGTCGCAGTGCTTTAAAAGCATTTTAATTGGTTAATGCCAAGTAAATTGCTAATAGGCAATACAATTAGACACAGGAGGTCAAACAGGATCTATTTTTAAACAAACTGTATTAGGACTTTAAAAATAGCATTCAGAGCTGGCAGATACTGAAGATTTGCTACAGAATATAATGACCAGGATCAATTTATTTAGTAAAAAAAATCTAAAAATAAAAAATAAAAAAATCGATGTATCCTTATGTGTATGCTTATTTTTTGTTTTTAATTTCACATTATTATATTCTTCAAACAATTTGAACTGTATGAAACAATCTTATTTTATTGTGCACTGAAGATTTACGAAAATAAACTAAAACATTCTAGTTTGTTTTGTGTATCACCTTTATTTTGGTGCAGTCTTAAAATTGTTTAAAGGAGATAAATGAACTGTTTTATACAAAACCAACCTATTAATTGATCCTAAAAAATAAAGTGAGTTGCTGGCTATATGCATTGAGAATTATTGCTGAATAGTCTCTGCAGCTCTCGTATGTTAACTTACTCCTCACTGTGCCCTCTCTACAGGACAGGGGGCGCGGTGTCCCTTGGGGACAGTAGCTTCCAGGAGGACAAATCACAGCTCTGGGGTTTGAGGAGCCTGTGGGACAGAAGAATCCAGCGGAGCAGAGTCCTACAGGAGTGTACAGGCCAGTCTGATTACAATACCAGCCTGAATCACAAGGCCGAGGAACAGATGAACCCACTGGACAGTAAGAACCTGCAATACAGATTTATTGAGCTTTAGCTGTCAACACATGCTCATTGTTTATAGATTTTAATGAATGCTGATAGCTGGCACCCATTGACTTCAATATTTTTTAGCCAGCATACAACATTCTTCAAATTATCTTCTTTTTTTGAAAAACAAAATTTTCCAACACTGTTCAGAATATCTTGTATTCAGAAGAAATTCATAACAGTTTATAAGCGTGCATAAATGGAGAGAAAATTTTCATTTTTAAATGAACTGAAATGTTATATATTAAATGGTGTATTAAATCACTCATACAAAGATCAGGTCTCTCTTGCTCACATTGTCTGTTGTGACCGCTTTACCAATTATAATGTGTGTTGGAAACCAAAAACCCGTTGCTAATGTATATCTGAATTTCAGCTCCAGAGGTTTTCTTAGCACTTGTATACATTGTTTTACCATTTTAATTCAAATCCTGATGCGTTGGACGTGCATGCAAAGCTTTGAGCTCATTGTCTTTTAGATGTTTAAAAACATGAACCAAACTCTTCTATGCCTCACACACAAACTACAGAGTTCGAGGGTAAAAGTGGTTTGCTTGTAGACAATGAAGACCATTGCCTGACATAATACACATTTTCTACAAACCTATGTAGGTTTGTGCAGAAAATAAAGCTTGATTCACTGACAAACTGTTTCAAGCTAAGGTTTTTTTTGGGGGGGGGGGGGGGGCATTAACATTCTTATATACACTATGACCATTGAGCACCTTTTACATTACACATTGTATGAGAGATAATATCCCAAAAACATTTAATAATAAATATACCAATGTGTGTACCTGTGGGGCACAAGTCTCCTTTGAAGCCGGTACAAGTTTCTGTGATTTGTAGAGGTGCTTCAGACTCTAATAGAGGTCCGGGATCCAAATCAGTCCAGACTTCACCATCGTCTCCTTGAAAAAGTGTCAGTCAGATTTAACAGGCCCATCTGTTACCTTAAGAATTTATTACCATATCTTCAATCCCACCTGCAATGTGGACTGAGCAGGTTCTGTTGTGCTTCAGAGGGCAAAGATCATACTTTTGGAGATGGGATGATGGTATGTGATTACAAAAACACGTCTGCTGAGACAGTGTGGCCTGAGGTCGGGCAGTATCTGCACCTCCAATACAATAGTGACCCGGAGCGCAAGATCCTGAAGAAAATTTCACAATAATAATAATAATTCAAGGTGTTTGAAAGTTTCAACAAGTCAAGTTAAGTGGTGTTTTTAAGACCATTATATAATAAATTTAAGACTGTATAACAATGTTGGTCTCAGTTGTAGTTGTAAAACAGCTAATTATGTATGGACTAGCAAAAACAGAATAACACCCCCACATAATTGCTATATTAAGTTTTGCATAAAGTACAAAGTTTGCTTATTATATAAATTGTAACCTAAATTAAAAAGTTTAATTTATAAAATGAGCCTGCAATAGAAAAAAAACACATTTTTAATGAAGATAAAGGTCCACACTTAATAACATGGTAAGAGATGTTAAGAGAATTATTGAAAATGTTTTCTGAAAAATGTGGTATTTTCATTTACTTCATAGATTGCATAATTATATTCCTACATGTTTTATCAAATACATGTTCTAATGTGGGGCGCCATGGTGGTGTAGTGAGTAGCACGTTCACCTCACAGCAAGAAGGTCGCTGGTTCGAGCCTCGGCTGGGTCAGTTGGCATTTCTGTGTGGAGTTTGCATGTTCTCCCCGTGGTTGTGTGGGTTTCCTCCGGGTGCTCCGGTTTCCCCCACAAGTCCAAAGATATGCGGTACAGGTGAATTGGGTAAGCTAAATTGTCCGTAGTATGTGAGTGCGAATGAGTGTGTATGGATGTTTCCCAGAGATGGGTTGTGGCTGGAAGGGCATCTGCTGCGTAAAACAAATGCTGGATAAGTTGGCGGTTCATTCCGCTGTGGCGACCCCGGATTAATAAAGGGACTAAGCCGACAAGAAAATGAATGAATGAATGAATGAATGAATGTTCTAATGTTACAATTAATTACCTCATTACTGGGCATTAGGTGGTGCTTTGATTTTGATTTGTCGTAGGTTTGAGTGGTTTTGAAGTGTCTGTTGTAAAAGCAAACATTTTCACTGGTGTCTTCTAAATTTATCCACAACCAACAAATGTATTAGAGAATTGATTTATTTAGAAACTCCACATGCACAGCACCACTGTTTCTTCATTATAGTTACTCAGAGTCGCCCCCTGTTATTTCAAATAACAGTAGAATGCAGAAGCATTTCCAGAATAAAACGCTCTTCTTTTTGTGAAGATCTGAATGCAGACATCATCAAAGGCTCGTGCTTTGGGGAGCCAGTGTAACTTTTACAAGTTTTACACATAGAAAGCGATAGTTCACCCAATAAGGAAAATTCTGTCATCATTTACTCTCCCTTGTTCACAACATATTTGAGTTTCTTTCTTTAGCTGAAGACAAAAGAAGAGGTTTTGAAAAATGCTGGTTGCTGGGACCATTGACTTTCATACATTTTTTTTCATACTAGTCCATGAGTACCAACAACCAGCATTCTTATATTAATATATCGTACATATCCTTATGAATATTACACATGTCTTCTTTAGTGTTCACGAGGGAGAGTAAACAATGATGTCACTTTCATTTTTGAGTAAACTATACCTTTAAATGAAAATGAGAAAAATAATTAAACGAAAAATTGACGCAGTTATTAAAAACCTAACAACTGATTTTTAGTTCTTTTTTAGGGGGTGAGTAGTGCTTTAGGATTTTGAATCTGAAATTAGGAAAAAGGTATTGAACCACTAAGCTAGAACATAACAGTGAAGACTTTTTAAGCCATAAAACTGTAATATTAAAGTTGTATACTTTTTAAGACCCAGCAGAAACCCTGGAGTTATTCTGTGGTTTATGGTGCAATATTAATGATCTGCCAACCTGAGGGTTGAGAGGAGCCTGGCTCGGCGCAATATCTGCTTGGAGGGCAAGAAGAGCAGTCATTAAAAGAAGTGGCTCCTTTGTCCTGGAGAATGAAACCAACAGGACAGGGTAACGGAGCACTGCTCTGCTCGGGGCAGTAATGTCCTGCTGGACATATATCTCCATACATCTGAGAGACTGGAGCAGGCTCTGTGGCTCCAGAAGAACAGAAATGACCTTTAATGGAAGGAAAACGACATGTAAAATTAAGATACACATCATTAGGGCAGACTCTAAATAGAATCTCTAGGATACTGACCGGCGGAGCAGGGTCCAGAGGGGCTGATTAGCGCACTGGTGTCACAGTAAAATCCAGGAGGGCATGGAGAGCAGTCCAGCTGAGACTGCAGTCCCTCAATCACACTCGCAGTGCCTGCAGGGCAGGGAAGTGGACTGGTGCAACCCTCCAAACAGTAAAACCCTGGAAGAAAAAAAGGTAAAGCATCCATGAGAACAAATAAAACAGTGCTTTTGTTTTAATTAGTAAGAAGGTTCAAGTCATGAAATTGAATTGATTTTGAGATTTGAACGGATCTATGCGTGTTGAGCATCACTTAAGACAACATTAGCACCTGTTTGCTTTAGTTGTTGGAAAAACTGGATCATTTTGAGCTTTTGTCTACTAATTTCATCTTCTGGGTTTAAAATGATCATTTGGGCGGAATAAAAATCTTTGAACTGCAAGTGGAGTGATGACGCATCGGTGTCTCAAAAGGACTGAGATTTCTTATCCTATGAGAAGACCCTGCTTCTTGATTATTCATAACAGCACATGCTTTCCATTATCAGCCAAGCTGGGAGACCGGACCGCGCATGCCATGCAGTAGTTAGCCGTTTATGAAGGGTCGTAGGAGTTTGTTTCTGTGGTGTACAAGTTTTTTGCATAGCGTTCCCGTGATGCAAACAGGGCCAGACTCTGCCTGCAGGCGGTTGACTGGCCATCAGCTAAGAGCCAAGCTTTTTTTGTGTAGCAAGCAGTTTTGTTGGGAGAGCTACAAGAATTGGAAAATGGTAGACTTTGTAAGTTTTCAGTTCATAACCATTCTGATATATTGACCATCAATCCTGCTGCATTAGCCTATGTTTAAAATCTTCAAGAGTACTGGCAGGGGCTCGTAGTTTGAGATATGGCAAGAGACCTGCTACATCACTATCCACTGTGAGTGCATTTGGACAAGAGGATTCAGCAGGAAAACAGTCCTCCACCTCAGCAGACCTCTGCGTACTTTCCTCACTACAAGCTTCAAAGTCACTGTCCACATTTATGATGAGTGCTCTCTGAGGGCGCGTAAATCTGGGCTTGTACATGCTGTTCTTTTTTTATGTGCATAACTGTTTTTACATTTTTATAGATTGTATACACATTTATAGTGTTTATATAAACATAATTATCTTTACAGTGATATAAAAATTGTGGTTATGTATATATATTTTATTGCAAATAATATATAATATGGCATTTAGGTGAAGTTTTACAAACTAATGATATACACTGATGATGCGCATCATATGATTGATCGCATCTGGTGTCTCATGTGTAATCAGCAATAATCCAATGAGATTTATTCAAGCCTCCAACAAAACCAAATTTGCCCTACTGCCTTATCTTTGTTTTGGAAGAATCCCCCCTTCCACCCCATCTCCTCCTTTTCCTCCTTTACCAGGGGGATCTTTCGAGACCTACCTGATCTCGGACCCCCTTATAAGTGCGAACTCTTGAATTACTTTAAAAAGGGTAGACTGTTTATTTCATTGCATGCAAGTATAAAATCATGCGTCTCCTCATGTTTTGTGTCTGATTTTTAGTCTAAATTGATTCGTCAATTGACAGTAGCTCAACCCCTTTCAATTTCCTCTGCTTTGCAAGCCATGCCCACTCCCCTTCCTTGTGTGGCAAGCTAAATGATTAAGGTAGACCTAATCTGAAAGAGGAGGGTCATGACCCTTTTAAAATACATTTTATTATGTTTTTTTATCCTAAGGATAGGCCACATGGTGGTATAGTGGGTAGCACGATTGCCTCACAGCAAGAAAGTCGCTGATTCGAGCCTCAGCTGGGACAATTTGTCCTTTATGTGTGGAGTTTGCATGTTCTCCCCATGGTCGCGTGGGTTTCCTCCGGGTCCAAAGACATGTGGTATAGGTGAATTGGGTAGGCTAAATTGTCCATAGTGTATGAGTGTGAATGAGTGTGTATGGATGTTTCCCAGAGATGGGTTGTAGCGGGAAGGGCATCCGCTGTGTAAAACGTGTGCTGGATAAGTTGGCGGTTCATTCCGCTGTGGCGACCCCAGATAAATAAAGGGACTAAGCCAAAGAGAAAATGAATAAATGAATAATCCTAAGGATTTAACAATTAAAAAATGACATTTTGTGATTGTTTACAAATCAGAAAGAATATGTTTAGCTTGGATTGCATGACAAAATAAAAATAACAAAAGCCAGGCATTTGTTGACAAACCTGAAAGAAACCTGTGATGAAATGAATAAAACACTGTACTGTACAGTACTGTACAACTACCAAAAACTAGTGCAAATAAAACTAATGCTGTTTTTAGCACCATTAGGTTTCTCAAATGTTATTAATTGTTATGTTAATTAAAAAGTACCGTACTGTTTAACTGAAAAAAAGGGTAATTCTAAAATTGTATGGTAAAACAGAATAACTATCTTAAAGCACACTTCAGTCAATACAAAATATGAATGCAGGTTTAATATGCTCTTTTCTTTTAACTGATTCTGAGGTGAAATATGTCCTAGACATTTCTAAACTGGCATTTGATTGTCTTAGCTATATAATATTTACCTGATGGGCATGGTTGACAGGAAGGCTGGGACGGCAAAGGTTGATAAGTACCAGGTAGGCAGATGGTAGGCTCGACACTACCATACGGGCACGCGTGACCAGACGGACACTGGCGCTCTGAACAGACAGATCATAAAGGTAAGAGACTGGCAGTATATAAATAGTGGATGTCTAGACATCTCATGGCACCAGCACTAAATAATTCAGACAGCAGTAGGGCAGCCCTGCAGAGATGCTGTGGTTAGTCACTAAGATAAATGGCAGGAGGAAGCAGACGCCGTCTCCCTCTATTTATGAAACCCGCTCTGTACATCCGCTAGCCCAGTTTAGCGGATGCCCAGAGGACAATATGGATTTCTGCCTAGTCAGTATTGCCTCCTACCGGGGTGATGTCCTATTGGAGATCCTGGCGGACAGAAGCTGCCCTCAGGACAGAGGAGCTCCGCTGAGCTCTGACCCCAGCCCGGACAGTAATATCCAGATGTACATGGATGACAGTCTGTTTCGGATACAGCACCCCGCTGCCCCAGGAAGAAACCTGTGATAATACACAACAACCAGAGATCAGTAGCTGTAAAAACACAGACATGAGATTATTTCACAGAATTCTGTAATTGTACTTCTTCAAAATATTACATATTGATATTTATATTTACTACATAGTTCAAGAAAAATGTTTGGGGCAGGTCAAAATGCTGGGTCCTTCATGTTGTCCCAACACAAAACGATTCATTTTCGAATCGATTAAAAAAAGATTTGTATTATTGTAACGATAAAGCTACATTTTTAACATGATTTCTCCACTTGACCATTTAGAAACATACTGTAATAATAAGCTGATTTGGTGTTCAACAAACATTTTATGTATTTTTTTACAAAATTCAAAAGAACAGCATTTATTTGAAAAAGCCATCTTGAACCCACTTTTTAAACCACTCTGCTGTGAGACAAAATTATTGTTTAGAACGAAACTCATGCTCCTCATTTCTATAAAATATAAAGTAAGAGCAACAATCTATATGCTTACTGTATATTGTTTGGGGGGAAAAAACACTGTGCATTCTGTTTAATCTCTCTCTTTTATTTAAAAGAAAAATGATTTGAACTGACATGAGGCTGAGTACAAGATGTAAGAAGTTTACTCTGAACATTGGTTAAAAACTTTACCTGGAGGGCAGGGTTCAGGTCGAGCACTGCCGGTGGGGCAGTAATGTCCTGCTGGACAGATATCACCAATAGACCGAATGTGAGAATAAACATCCGCCACTGAATGACCAACAGGTTCTTCGCAAACTGGAACAAAATTATTACCATTACAATCAACGACTAAAATGAACAGTCATCAAACACCAAATGAGAATAAAAACCTAAGTTGGCCAGGGTATGATAATTGGTCAATGAGAATGTATTATGGTTTTAAAAAAATGATAAGCCTGCAAAGATTACTTTGTAAATATCTAAACATGAAATCATGCGCTGAATCTGAGGTGCTGCATTTTGACATGAGCAGCTCATGATAAAAGTGTTGCCTATTTTAATGTTTGTAATGAGAATGCTTATTAATGTTTGTTATTAATAATATTTGTTAACAAAAGAGAAAAAATTAAAAAGAGGAATTTCCATTGTGTATAAGGTTTAATGAATTATTCATTTTACTGCTGTTACATGTAAATTATATAAAAAAGATTATGGTTATGATCATTATGATTGTTTTTTTTTTTTCAAGATTTGATTATCATTATCATCATGATTATTACTATTAATTAAATATCATTTTAGAATACTAAAATATATATGAAATGAATCTAACAATTATAACCAGGGTGGTAATATTATTCATTCATTCATTTTCTTTTCGGCTTAGTCCCTTTATTAATCCGGGGTCGCCACAGCAGAATGAACCACCAACTTATCCAGCACTTGTTTTACGCAGCGGATGCCCTTCCAGCCACAACCCATCTCTGGGAAACACATCCATACATTCCCATTCACACACATACACCACGGACAATTTAGCCTACCCAATTCACCTGTACCGCATGTCTTTGGACTTTCCTCCGGAGCACCCGGAGGAAACCCACGCAACCACCGGGAGAACATGCAAACTCCACACAGAAATGCCAACTGACCCAGCTGGGGATCGAACCAGCGACCTTCTTGCTGTGAGGCGAACATGCTACCCACTAGGCCACCGTGGCGCCCGTGGTAATATTAGCCTTTTGAAATATGTACAATTGAAGTCAGAATTATTAAACCCCCTGAATTATTAGCCCCTCTCTTTATTTTTTCCCCAATTTCTGTTTAACAGAGAGAAGATTTTTCTAAACATAATAGTTTTAATAACTCAACTCTAATAACTGATTTATTTTTATCTTTGCCATGATGACAATACATAATATTTTACTAGATATTTTTCAAGACACTTCTATACAGCTTAAAGTGACATTTAAAGGCTTAACTAGGTTAATTAGGTTAACTAGGCAGGTTAGGGTAATTAGGCAAGTTATTGTATAACGATGGTATGTTCTGTAGACTATCGAAATATATAGCTTAAAGGAGCTAACAATTATGACCTTAAAATGGTTTTTAAAAAAATTAAAAACTGCTTTTATCCTATCTCCAGAAAAAAAAATATTATCAGATATACTGTGAACATTTCCATGGTCTGTTAACATCATTTTGGAAATATTTAAAAAAGAAAAAATTCAAAGGGGGGCTAATAATTCTGACTTCAACTGTATATATCTGCCAAATACTAATGTCAATACATTTTTCTATTCTAATACCTATTTCATGATATATGGCAAATAGAGTTAAGGTCCCAGCCATTGCCAGATGTGCCAAAATGCTAATATCACTGCCCTGCGTACAATTTTTAGATTCATTACACTTTGGTAAGTGAAGAAATTACCTGTGTTGTTGTAGTACTGTGGTGCAGGTGTATGTGATCCTTGAACACAGTAGTATCCTGGACTGCAGGGCCCAGAGGGTGAAGTGAGGCCAGATTCAGCGCAGTAATGTCCCGGAGTGCATGACTGACACATCTCTACAGATGCTGCTCCTATTCAAAAACACACACAATGCTAGTTTCAATCATCCATATTTAACAGCGCGAGCTTGCTACATCTGCTGGAATAAGACCTTCTAATGAGCTGAATGTGCCCAGAGGACAGGGCTGCATATGGCTGGCACCCGCTGGACAAAAGAAGCCAGGTGTACATCTGCCTCCCGTTGAATCTCCAACTGGCTCTGAGAGCGAGGCACCCTGGGTACACACATAACTGCAAAATCCCTGAGATGAGCATGAGGAGACAGGCCTGTATTATTTGACAGGACATTAATAAGCCCGCTCACCCTGGAGAACAGTTGCCTGTAGGGGCGTCCAGGCCAGAGGAGCTGCAGTATTTACCAGGAGGGCAGGGGACACACTGATCCTTGCTGGACAGGCCCGACTGACCATTAAAAGTGCCCACAGGGCAGGGGAAGTGCACGCCAGAGTCTGAGCCTGTTTAAAATAAAATCAAGTATAGATTGAAGAAGTGTTGCGGTGTCTTAGTCTGGCACTGGTTTTGTCAGTACCTGGAGGGCAGTAATATCCTGCAGGACAGGGTACAGGTACAGAGGTTCCTCCTGTTCCTGTGTCTGAAGCAGCACAAAAATATCCAGCAGTGCACAGCAAACACTCTGCCTATGGATATAAAGCAGATCATTTTAATCTTTAGGCCTGTGGTGCTCTCTGGTTTACTTTTTGCTATATTGACCTTATTCTTCACGTGAGAGCGGACGCAGCCATTGGAATCTTTTTGGCTTGAGACTTCCGGTCTCATTCACTTTCATTAATTTTTTGGACTTGCTATGCTGCTTTTTTATGCTGATATTTTCTTATTATTTTATTCTTCTTTTTAAGTACTGTATAGTCAGATTCTGTTCCTCAATTTAAGACATGGTTAACTTGTCTCACTCAAATATTGCACATGCAAAGAGTCTGTTACGGAGTAATTGATAATCTTGCTAAGTTTTACAATATATGGCAAACATTTCTTGATCACCTGGACCAATATAATGCAGATTCTGAGCAGCAGTGTAATGCTTAATATGCTCACTACCCCTATTGACTGTCTATTTGTACTTTCATTGAAAGCGTTTATAGGACCTAATTGTTTTTTAATAATAACTTAATATTTTTGTTTATTTATTTATTTATTTATTTATTTTGTTGTTATCTATATTTCTTTGTTTTAATTATTATTACCATTATTTTCTTTGTATTATCATGCTTTGGTAATTTGGTAATTATTGAAAAATGTAAAACTAATAAAAACACTTGTTTAAAAAAAAAAGTACTGTATAGTCACGTTTTCTGTCGTTTATTATTCCTAGTCATTTTTCCCATAGGGGGCGACACGGTGGCGCAGTAGGTAGTGATGTCGCCTCACAGCAAGAAGGTCGCTGGTTCGAGCCTCGGCTGGGTCAGTTGGCATTTCTGTGTGGAATTTGCATGTTCTCCCCGTGGTCGCGTGGGTTTCCTCTGGGTGCTCCGGTTTCCCCCACAGTCCAAACATACGTGGTACAGGTGAATTGGGTAGGCTAAATTGTTTGGTAAATGGTTGCGGCTGGAAGGGCATCCGCTGCGTAAAACAAATGCTGGATAAGTTGGCAGTTCATTCCGCTGTGGCGACCCCGGATTAATAAAGGGACTAAGCCGACAAGAAAGTGAATGAATGAATTTTTCCCATAGGCGACTGAACCAGATGTTCTAAAACAATCGCAAAAACAAGCGCACTTCCACATTGCAGAATAAGGTCAATAAAACTCACATTACAGTTGTTTTATTTGTCATAAAAAAGAGTAAATGGAGGTGCATGAATTTTTTTTGGATATGTACCTGGATATGATGTAGAATACCATAATACACCAGTAGTAGTGTCATTTTATTCGAAAACTGGTCAGAAAGTAATTTCCATAAACAATTTCCAATACGAATTTCTGCTATTAGTCATTTGAAATGTGATGAAAATCTTTCATTTTAATATTATTTGTCGATTTTTAGATTATTTAGTAATCGTTTCAGTCAGTTTTAGTAATTTTAATGCTTTTGTTATGGTGCAGTTTTCTTTTACATTTCTGCTTCAACTTGAATATTTCAGATACTTTTTGTAATTTTATTTTCTAAAGTCTATAATGATCATTCATTTCATTTCATTTTTAATTTAAATCACCAAAAAAAAAAAACACAATTAAAATAAATAATATTTACACTTAGTTTATTATATTTAATCTTTATATCACCTAATTTATAATAGTTTCTTTTAGGCAAACAATGCCAACATTTGTAACACATTTCTATCTACAGTCACGTCTGTCTCTGAACTGACCTGCCCGTGGAGATTCTGGTAAGTCCCAACAGGACAAGGGAACTGGACAGGGCTGCCAGGTGGACACATATACCCTGGTGAGCAGATGTAGTTGGCAGGCTGGCTGGAATTTTGACCCTGTGGACAGAAGTAGCCCATCTGACACACATGAGAAGGAGAAGAGAGCCCCCTGCTGGAGCACGCAAATCCTACAAAAAGAAAAAAAAGTCCCCAATGAAAACAGGCCAAATACAGAGTCTGGAGTGCCTAAAGAGCAGCACTGACCTGGAGGGCAAAGCAGACAGTCAGACAGCTTAGTGTTTCTGCTGCTGTTACTAAAGTGGCCTGCTGGGCATGGCTCTGGGGACGAAGACCCTACGGGACAATAGTGTCCTCGAGGACATTGACCACCTGTTCCTCCATCCACAGGTTTAGGGGACGTGGCTCCAGATAGACAAAAGTGTCCAGCAGCACAAGGTCCAGACGCAGCACTCCGTCCAGCAGACTCACAGAAGAAACCTGTCAGAAGGAGAGTTTGTTGGATATTTTTCTAAGTTTTGACAGATGCTGAAAGCACAAGAGGCTGTAGCTGAAAATGGTGTGACTCCAACGCTGAGAGAAAGTAGGGCAGCATCACCCTCTGAGAATAAGAGATGCGTAACTCTGAGAAATGACTCGATAGGAGTTCAGTCGACTGTAGAAATGGTACCTGGAGGGCAGGGTAAACAGTCTTCACGGCTGGCCATCCTCGTATGGGGATTAATAGTCCCTGCTGGACAGGGGTGCTGATTCTGTAGATGAGTGCCCATAGGGCAATAATGGCCCATTGGACATTCAATGCCCTCCGAGGAGGAACCATTGCCAGGACAGTAGTAACTGTAAGTAGAAAAGAGATATTTTTAAAAACACTATACTGTTAGTTTCACACTCACTTGATTTTATCAGACTATGGCGCATTTGCACTCATCTCATCACAAATGTGCACACAGCATGACCGGAAGTATTGGTATATATTGTGTTTACAGTGATATGATAGACTTCTGAGGGCCTTAAGCTAAGATTTAGGGGAATAGAGGGGTTATTGGTACATGTAAATAAAACCCCCAAAATGATTAACAATGTCTTTGAATGAGCAGATTCAGTGTCAACCATCAAAAAATACAAACAATAGAGAACAGAATGAAAAACACAAATGAAATAAACAATATCGCCAACTAAAAATAATAGTGCAACACACAGAAATCGAATCAAGTCATTAAAAGTAGCTATATACCATTGCATAGTCCTCACAGTATGAATTAAATACAAACTGATTCTTATTAAAGATTCTACAGTTATTCAGTGAACGATTCTCTTACTTTACTGGTTAACTTTAAATGACAATCACTTTAACACACTTGTTTGCTTAACTCAACTGAGTTTCATTTTGAAAGACAGAGTTTCATTTTGTCTCGTATTATGGGCACAGAAGCCATTGGAAACAACATCTCTTTTTTTTAGGATCAAGCACATTGGTCAGTCATGTAGTCTGTCAAAATTTCACATGATTGGACAGATTCAGAGATTGCATAGAAAGGGAAACATTGGGTCACTAAAAGCATGAGATGGGGTATGAAGTTTTCATAATTCCCAAAAGCCAAAATCAAAACAAATCCAAAGTCAGTTCCACAGCTCTGGGGTCTGGTTTATAAGCGTGGCGTACACAAAAAAATGGGGGTGGAAATGTGTGTACGCCACTTCCCACGCGAAGGTTGTGATCAATAATAAAACAAACTTAATGGAAGAATGTGTACAGCTGAAAGTAAACTCAAGATTAATAACTTAAATACTGACTTTATTGAGCGAGTTTAAATCATCATAAGCCATAATAATTAATAAACACTTCTTTATTCTGGCATACGTTCACTTTTAGAAAGGTTTCTGCACATACAGTGGTTTAAAAAAGTAGACTCTTCTTTGAGAGAAGGCAGACCACTAATGGCCCTCAGTATGTTTTATTTTTTATTTAGAGTGCTATTATATGCACAACACTTGTGTTTACTGTATGTGCATCACATGAAGGCTAGCAAACAGACTCTTTTCAAAAGAAAGCTGATTATGAGCCATTCATTCACTGCTATCATTATACTTTTACACTCATATATTATGGTCCAGTTCAGCCAACTCACAGATATACTCTCGCTTGTCATGCAAACCACTGGATTCAAACTATACTGGTAACGTGAAACAGCCTTATTTTAAATGTTAAGCATGGTCATGTACTGTATGTACTGTAAAAGTATATGTACCCTTGGGGACAGAGGCTGCAGCTGTTCTGTCCCTCTCTGCTGCTGATGGAGCCTTCTGGACAGGCTTGAGGAGCGCCTGAGCCTTTCCAGCAAAAATAACCTGTGGGTTAAGTAGAAAACCGGATGAGGTGGGCCGGTTTGAGGGGAAGGTGGGCGTTTTTAATCTGCCTTGAACTGGGAGATCTGTCAATTACCTGTCGGACACGGTCCTCCTCTGTGATCCGTGATTGGGCTGTTGGGGAGTACAGCTCCTTGTGTGCAGTAAAAACCTTCCCAGCATTCTCCACTGGGTGAAGTCAGCCCAGATATGTCACAATAATGACCAGCAGGACATGACAAACACTCTTCCTGTTGGAGAAAGGTATGTGTGGCCTTAATATGAGTGACTGTTGGCAATAGGACTTGGTATCATGCAGCTGCATCTTTAATATAAACACAGAAATTATTCCTACCACTTTGACCAGTTTGGTTTTATTACTGAACGTGCCCTCTGGACAAGGCTGAGGTTGAGCAGTGCCTTGTGGGCAAAAGTGACCTGCAGGACAAAGTCCTCCAACTCCTTGGAAAAAAAACAACAACTTCCTGATAATATGTTATCTTTTACATTTAATATATATTTTGTATTTTATTATTATTATTACTTTATTAAAATGTTAATATTACTTTATTAAATGTAAAATGTTAGCAATAATTGAATATCAACTTATAACATACTTTAAAGTTCAATAAAACAGGATTTTTTTGATAATTCATTAAAATACTTCTGTACTTCTGTGCAAAATTCGGGTAACATCGTAGATTAAGAAACACACAATCAATTAAAACCATTTGCATATTATTATGTATTTCACATATTGGCTTTTTATTAATATTTTATCCTGCATGTTCTAAATCCAAAAACTTTACTTGAAACCTAAACTACCACAGTAACCACGAGTTTACTGAAAGAAACATTATTATTAATTCATACATGTTCCCTAATCTAAAATGTTCCCAGTACATTTAATACATTTAAAAATCATTATAAAAATTATTAGCCCTTTTGAATTTGAATTATTTTTCAAATATTTCCCAGGTGCGAGCAAGAGAAGATTTTACACATTTGTCAACATAACGTATTAATAAAATGTATTAAAAATAACTGATTGTTAATAATAACTGCAATGTAAAGGCTTAAACAGGTTAATTAAGTTTACAAGGCAGGTTGGGTTAATTAGGCAGCCATTGGACAACAATGGTTTTTTTATGTGGTCAATGAAAAATTTATAATTCTGTAGGGGCTAATAATGCTGACCTTCAAAAAAAGTAAAAATTGCTTTAACTCCAGCCAAACTTAAAAGAAATAAAACTTTCTTCAAAAGAAAAAAAAAGAAAGAAAATTCTTGCTCCAGTCCTTGCTCCATTGAACATGACTTTAAAAAAAGACTAAAAAAAGAATAAAAATTGCACAGTAAATCTAGTAAATTTAGTAAATCTAGTTTCAGTTACCTGCATTCTGTGTGTGAGGTTGAGGTGAGATGTTCCCTTGTGCACAGTAATACCCCTCTGAACACTGTCCCGTGACGGAACTGGAGTTCTGGAGAGAGCAGTAGTATCCTCCGTCACACGCTCTACACTCAGAGAGGCTGATCAACCCAGAGTCAGGACTGTATGTTCCTGCCGGACAGGGCCTCATATCATACCCTGTGCCTTCAGGACAATAGAATCCTACAGACAGACAACAGAAAACAATTGATTCCTGTAGCATGATGTAATCAGACAGTATGCTTTTGTAACCTGTCTCTCCACTGTGTGGTGCTGTTTGCTATTTAATCGTGTTTCACAAATCTTTCATGGTCAGGAAGAGATCACTAATTTCACTACTAGTCTAGTTAATATGCTGAATATGTTCGGAATAGCATACTACCATACTATTATTAGATAAACATGATGAACAGCTGTGGAAAATCTTAAGCGAGCACTTGGAAATTCTTATTTTCTCTGAATTTACAGAACTTTTTTTTGTAAAGAATGTTATCAGACCTTTATAGAAAAAAAGAATAATACCATTTTACTCAAACCCATACCATTCGAAAATAGTAATTTTGTTTCTTTTCTGCCTATAAAGGTCTGATAATACTCCTTTCAAACAGGAAATAAAAATATTGTTTTTCACAAAAGGTTATTAGCCATTAGTCAAAATATGTTTTAATAAGGTGTTTTGTTTGAAAATCAGGCTTATTCCATTCATTCATTCATTTTCTTTTCGGCTTAGTCCCTTTATTAATCCGGGGTCGCCACAGCGGAATGAACCGCCAATTTATCCAGCATTTGTTTTACGCAGCGGATGCCCTCCCAGCCGCAACCCATCTCTGGGAAACATACATACACACTCATTCACACTCATACACTACGGACAATTTTACCCAACTCAATTCACCTATACGACATGTCTTTGGACTTGTGGGGGAAACCGGACCGGAGGAAACCCACGCAACCACGGGGAGAACATGCAAACTCCACACAGAAATGCCAACTGACCCAGCCGAGGCTCGAACCAGCGATCTT
Organism: Danio albolineatus; assembly: GCA_903798035.1. Lineage (NCBI taxonomy): Eukaryota > Metazoa > Chordata > Actinopteri > Cypriniformes > Danionidae > Danio > Danio albolineatus. The sequence goes on along the minus strand of CAIGQQ010004837.1, from coordinate 22,252,838 downwards.
CTTGCTGTGAGGCGAACGTGCTACTTACTATGCCACCGTGGCGCAGGCTTATTCCATCAAATATTACTTTCTTAACTTTTCTAAAGTTAAAACATTGGTGTTGTGACACAATAAATTAGTTTCCTCATTTTACTCAAACTCAAAAATATACAGTAAAGACAATCTGTCAATCCAGAGAAACTAAGAATCTCTTCATGTTTACCATAGCTGTGAAAACCTAAATAAAATGTTATTTTATACAATTTATCTCACTTTTTAACTTTCACTTTACACAAAATGTCTACTTTAAAATGAAAACAAAATAATAACTGGATGCCTCTATCGTAACAAATGTGCAATGTGACAAAGTCATGTGGCGGCACACAAACAGTTGCATAATGCATACTGTTTCACATACTTTTTATAAAAAACTGTAGGCAGCATCCAGTAAGCAGTATATTAGTACTCCATTCCGAACATAGCCAAGGAGAGACCAAAGCACCAACCAGCTGGACACAGCAGCCGGCCTCCATCCGCACAGTACCAGCCAGCAGTGCAAGCCCAGCACTGAGAAGCTTGAGGGACAGTTACAAAAGTCCCAGAGTGGCATGGCACAGGTCGAGTGGCTCCAGGAGGACAGTAATGACCCTCTGGGCAGACGTGGCCAGTAATCCCGTCAGTTGGAGTGGGACTTTCTGCTTTCTCAGTACAATAAAACCTTGGAGTGAAATTATGACATAGGTTAAATCTGTCCATTTGTGTTGCAGTTGAAAGATAAGCATTGTTTCCGCACATACCCATCAGAGCAGAGTCCACTGGGTGCATTCAGACCAGTAGAGGCACAGTAAAAGCCTCCAGGGCAAGATTGGCACTCCTCAGCAATCCTTAGACCTGTACTGTTAGACCATGTACCCACCGGACAGGGCACAGGACTGGCAGTGCCTGTAGTAACAGAGGGACAGCTTTAAAATACTGCTTTCGGTGAGCCTCACATTTAAGCTTCACACGTCTGGCTTCACATACAGTATACAAGTTTAAAAGTTCTACAACATAAGCTGTGATTGAATTAAATGGAATTAGACTATTTACATTTAAAAAAATTATAGATTTATTACAAGTAGGCATGGGCCGGTATAAGATTCTGACGGCATGATTACCTTGAATAAAAATATTTATTTATATATACAGTTTCATGGTATGACGGTATTGTGTTTACTGCTCTGAAATATATATTTTTTAAAATGTCTGGGTAAAAAACAAAACCTTTTTCCCCTTTGAACACAATATATTTTATTTTAAGAACATTTAAGATATGTTGGAGCAGTAAACATGTCAGTCTAAATCATTCAACTGAATCATTTTCTTCTGCTGTCTTCATTTGTTTCAAAAACACAGATTTCTTTACAATTCACACCTAAAAAACAAAACAATAAAAAAATCCTACCCATACCTTAGGAACAGTATAGCAGAAAATTTTGGTGGTATGAAAACCTTGACTTTTTCATACCGCGGTATATCTTGAAAACAGTTATCGTCCCATGCCTACTTACAAGTGCGCTGCATTTGTAAATTAGTACACATTATATAGTAGTCAATATGGACATCATATATTTAATATCTGCCAATATTTAAATGTTTACGTCTAATATTAAATGATATATATATTTCTGTGCACACTGTTGTATGTATGTGCATACAAAATTAATATCCCTCCTCTGAAATTTGAATTCTTTTTCAAATTATTCCCAAGTGCTTTTTAACAGATCACCACAAATACAGAAAAAAGTGTTCAAAGTGTTTCCCATTATACTTTACTTCTGCAAATAAAAAACATTATTTATTCTAGTTTTGCTGGAATTAAAAAAAAAAAGAAAAAAAGAAAAAAAAAGGTCAAAGACAATGGATTTCTATTGACTTGGCTAATTAATCTAACTTGCTTATTTAACCTACAGTAGATAAGCCTTTAAATTGCATATTAATATATGGTGTTTACAGATACACAGAATAATTATCAACTCATGTGTACCAGCCACACTTTTATCAGTGTAACAAACTACATAGTATTCCTTATTACAAATATGTTCTGATAAGCATGTAAGACAAAGCTGCTGAAAGTTATTTTGATGGCTTTAGGACAATACCTTTAGGACAATAGTGGCCGACTGGGCAAACAGCCCCTGTAGGACCACCCATAGGACTGGGTGAATGGGAGCCCTCTTTGCACCAGAAACCAGCCAAACACAATCCTACAAACAATCATTTGAACACAGGGCTTGTAAAACAAAAATTTGGCGTTTTGTGGTTATATATGCTTTAGGATTTTTACTCAAACATCACTACTTTCACCTGTAGGTTCTTCAAGTCCAACATGTGGACAGTAATGTCCCGGCGGGCACAACAGACAGTCCCTTAGGCTGTCCATGAGCTCACGGGGGTTATACGTGCCAACAGGGCATGGAAACTGCACAGCATAACCAGTTCCTTCAGGACAGTAATGTCCCTTTAGACAAGGCTGCATGGCAGACATATTTGCAGCCCCAAAAGTCTCATCGCAATAAAATCCTGGTGTAGGAGAAACAGAAAAGGGCACAAGCTTCAGTATGCATTTCAGAAATAGAAATGTGGGAGTGTGTCACAGTTTGCTTTAGATAACTACAGCTTGCCTGCTTCACAGATTGTACAGTTCGCCTGTTTCTGCTTGTCCTGATATGTCCCACCGGGACAAAGAATTGGGACAGGGCTTCCTGGGGGACAGTAATGACCGACCAGACACGGCAGAGCTAGGTCATCTGTCTGACCAGGCCGGCACCAGTAACCTACCAAAAAAAAGGACAAGGACAAGATCTGGAAATGTTTTAAACACTTTACCAGACTGTTTTTATTTTGAGCAGTGATGGTGTGTGTGGTTTTCACCCTGTCTACAGGGGGCAGTAGGAGCCTGAAGGCCCGTGGTAGCGCAGTAATGACCGGCTCGACAAGCCTGACATTCTTCCTGGCTCATGAGGCCTGCTGATGGGGAGAAAGTGCCCGCTGGACATGGCTGTGGTGCACTGGAGCCTTCATCTGTGGAAAAGATTTTTTAAAAAGTGTAACGAAAATTATTTTTTATAATTTTTTTCAAAGTGTCCAACTATTGTTCAGTGTTATTGATTCTGGAATATTTTTTTCTATTTTTTAAAAAAGTCTTGGTACAAGTATTTAAGCATGAACCAAGCAACCCAGCTAAGAAGCGAATCATGATTAAATTAAATTAAATTAAATTAAATTAAATTAAATTAAATTAAAT
>CAIGQQ010004837.1:22232711-22249173 GCA_903798035.1 Danio albolineatus | reverse complement strand
TATATGTGTGTGTGTGTGTGCAAATATAAATAGGTTGAACAGATTTTTCAATTAAAATATTGGGATGAAATCAATTTACATGACTGCTATTATAAAGATTTATTATTTATAAAGCTTAATTATTCAAACTATCCAATTACTGAGACATCTCTTTCAAGTTGAGCAAAAATGCATAATTATTAATCAAAATATAATGAAAAACATATTATTGTTAGTGCATAACCTCAGCAAAATGCTATTCTCTTTTTTCCTGATTTACTGTGGCTTTCAAAATAACTTTTAATGTTCATTCACGTGGCTAAATTCCCTATCTCAGCCCTTACCATCATGGCCTCTCAATCATCCCCATCCACTAAATTGGCTCTCTCACTATCTCTCCACTCCACCAATAGCTGGTGTGTGGTGAGCGCACTGGCGCCGTTGTTCTGTGGCTGCTGTTACGACATCCAAGTTGATGCTGCACACTGATGGTCGTATGTAGAGAGAAGTGCTTTGGGCGTATGGCCATACATGATAAATGTGCTGTATAAATAGACATTACTTACTATATACTATGACATAATAGGCATAAAACTACTGTTACATTAACAATTTAGTAACAATTAAATGAAGCACAATATCTCATAAAAATATGGACTCTTTCAACGAGCTCTGAAAATCATCCGCATCATGTCAACGAATGACCTTGTTTAAATTACACTTATGATAGTTAGACAATAAACTATATTTAACACCTAATATAAAGTATATAGATCTGGCTTCAAGAAACAATAACTTCAATTAATTCATTTTATTTACGTTACACCATGATGGCAGTTGTATAAGCATTTGTTTAATGTGTCATAAAGCAAAAAGAAAGGCTCTCAAGATCATATGAAGATATTTTTACTTAGATAAACATAATTAATACATAGACATTCTTACATATACTGACATCAATCAGCACCATCTGAATTGCCCAGTATTTACCACAGTAAGTTCCTGGAGGGCAGATGTTCCCCGTGACGCCATCTGTAGGCCTAGAGAAAGAGGCTTCTCGTATGCAGTAATACCCAGGAGAGCACGGTCCACTCGGCAGGGCTAAACCTGTTTCAGAAGGTCAGGTATAAACAAGAGTTTCACGAAAGCACACAGGCTAGTTGTTTTGCTATGTATCAAGTGATCACGCACCGGTTGCATTGCAGAAAGCTCCTGGAGGGCAGGACAGAGGCTCAGAGGTCCCCGAAGGGCAGTAAAAGCCCTCCTGGCATCTGCCCCCAGTGGAGGAAGCAGGGCACAGGCAGTTAGCGTTAGTGTAGTTGTCCAGGTCAAAGGGCTGTGGGTTCCAGGCAGCAGATACACAGAACCATCCTGTGCATTGATTCCACTGGTTAAAACTGAAGATGTTGTGAATAATGTTTCAGTCAGGTGATGCACGTACCGGCTTTGCATTTGCCAGACACAGCAGACAGGTGCTCTTTCTCACAGTAGTGGCCTGGAGGACAGGGTAAGCAGCTGTCCAGGCTGTGGGTCATCAGCTCAGGGTTGTAATAGCCTCGTGGACAAGGGAACTGGTTAGCATGCTTTGTTCCTGTCAAAAAAATAAATAAATAAAAATACTGAACTGTGTAATTGTTATATTTTGTGTGCTTTTTTTCACCAGAATTAAGTAAAAAATCTACAAGTGTAATATTATTCAATACATGTATTATATACCCTTTGAAAAGAATAGTGGCTGACTGATTTTAAAATTCTGGCTTGCAGTAATAAGCCAAAAATTACCTTTTTTTGTCAATAATATAATTTTTGCTTTTTTTTTTTTGTCTGAATAAATATCACTGTTTTAAAGGGTTGCACTGATTTATCAGACGAGTGAACATCCCTGGGTGCCGGTCAGAGCACAAATATTATTAAAGGATGAGGAGTCAGGTGGTCAGATTGATGTACAGGATTGTATTAGCAGAATATATGCCATAAATGTACAGGCAGTAGAGAAATTAGTCTGAAACAGAAAATATAATAAAGATGATGAAGAACAAAATGTAGTTGTGTATATGCACTTGTACCACAGTTTGCCCATTAATAAATACATACACACTGACCAAAGTATACTAAATCCTCAAGTCAATACACTCAAAGGGAAATAAGGATTAACATTATACACATTCAAATTATAAGCGATCGTTGACATAATGAACAGGATCACCATATATGGAATAGAGCACGTCACATCCAAGTGTATCAGTTAAACAGTTCAAGTGGCTCTGAATAATGAAACCACATCACTGAGCATCTTAAGAATAAAAAAAGGGGATCTGCATCGCAATAATGGAGAAATAATCACATTCTAAACAGTGTATATAGGTTAAACAGTCTCCAACAAACAGTAAGTGAGCAGTAGACAGAAGTGAATTGACTCTGAGGACAGTAATGGCGGATGGCGTTGTTGTGATGCCAGAATAAAAGTCTCTTCTCGAATACGCCTTTGCAACAATCACATTTAAAAAAAAAATTGTAAAATGTAAAAACTACTAAACCAGCCAATTCGAATGTTATCACTCGATTGTATGAGCATTATCTGTGTCTACTGTGGATCATCCATCCACATGGTTAATCAGCTATGGATCACATACAGCTGTGGCCAGAAGTTAACGAGAATCATTCATATTATTTATTACATTTCCCATTAATTGTATTTTATTACGGGTGGTGCGATGGTGCAGTGGGTAGTGCTGTTGCCTCACTGCAAAAAAGTAGCTCGTTCGAGCCGTGTCAGTTGGCATTTCTGTGTGAGTTTGCATGTTCTCCTCATGTTCACATGGGTTTCCTCCAGGTGCTTCAGTTTCCCCCCCCAGTCCAAAGACATGCACTGGTTAATAAAGGAACTAAGCCGAAAAGAAAATTAATGAATGAATGTATACAATTAATGTTTACCCCTACCCCAAACCTGAACCCCACCATCACCGTAATGTAAAAACAGATCTGGATCTAAAGTCTTCTCATGATTGATAACAGCCTTCTGGGCCTACAAGTAGGCACAGAAGGCCCCTAGTGGCCCATATCTATCAGCTGATAACCACTGATAATGGCCATTCAATCGAGTGATAAAATTCGAAGTGGGTGACTAAACTGACAATACACTATAAGAATAAATAATAAATAAATCCCTTTTTTATATCTAAAATCAACATCCTTCAAGGTACAAATACTGTATTTTAAGCAACCATATTTATTACTTTAAAAATCTCACTCGTCTCCTAAAATCCTGTTTTAACTAAAAATATTTTACAAATACTCATTAGAAAATTGATTTTTGCAGTGTATGCAATAGTTGTTTCTTTTTGTTTTAACTTATTTATATTTATTTATGTTTCTTACCATCAGGACAGTAGAATCCAGCTGGACAGGGGTACAGATTGTAATTGCTGGTACTTTCTGGACAATAGTATCCAGCATGGCATAGACTGCACTTAATCTGTCCTGTCAGGTTAGTATAGGTGCCCGCAGGACATGGAACAGGCACAGCACTGCCAGCGGGACAGTAGTGTGCTTGAGGACAGAGACCACCTTCAGAATCAGAACCTATACAAACCATATGAGCACAGTCAATACTACAACACAACCAGACGATGAATAATGATGTCTTCGGTTTAACAAACACAGTCGCACCAGTGGATGATGATGCCCCAGCCGGGCAGTAAAACCCCTCTCGGCAGGGTCCAGATGGTCTACTTAAGCCCACTGAACCACAAAATAGCCCGGCAGGACACACAGAGCACCCTGAGACTGCAGTGACATACAGACTGTAAAAACAAAACAAAAAATCTGTTCATATGGTCATTCAGTCATATTAGTGCAGTGGAACCATTTGACCCTCTGAGTTACCTGTTTGAAAAGGTGCCAAGCGGGCAGGGTAAAGGAAGGCTGGTGCCCTCAGGACAGTAATGACCCACAGGACATGACCCACCCACCCCTGTGCTAATATTTGCATCAGGATTCTGGAAGTTTATGCCTGCAAAAGTCAAGTGAACTCACATAAACCACATGCACCCTAGTACAATTTAACAAAAAATGAGACACTAATAACCATATTTTCCGGAAAACAAGCAGCATCTGATTATTTTATCAGCTTGAAAACTTGTGGACACATATTAAATGTGTAAATGAGTCAAAACGGGCAGAAATCCCTCTGTCACACATGCAAACAAACTAATAACTGCTGTGAGGAGACACATTTCTGAAGCATGTACTGAACTGTAATGAGTAAAATCACAACTATGACATCATGTGCTGTTTTTGGGTCATTAAGATGTCTTTGGTCCACGTCTTTGTTCTATTTCAGTCGAAGCAGGACAGAGTTTATTTGGAAGTACACCAGGACTTTTCAGCTATTTTGGAACACTGTTTAGAAAATGCTCATACTTTTTATAATGATTCCCATTACTTGTATTTTATTAACGTTTAACGCTACAAGTATTTGCCATCTGGAGTCCTTTTTTCTCTTAATAAATATGGTAGGTGTCAACGCACCATAAATCCAACCAGATTAAAATTTTATTGTTGAGAAAAAAAGGTAGATTCAAAAATGATATAAAATAGACTACAACCATCTAAATAAAGCATTTACAAACATTGTAAACATATACAAATGATTTAAATTTTGACAGTATTCAGGTTCTAAAAAGAAGATTAAAAAGAAAAAAGAAAAAATCATAATGACATTCACAATATACAACATTTATTGAGGGCGTACTCACACTATGTACAGTTCCCTTTAACCGGGCCAAAGCACGCTTGTCCTCCCTTCCGTCTCCCCCGACGGCCTGCAATTACATTGCATTCGGGCCTGAGCACGCTTACGTCATCGATGATGCGCTGTTCAGTGTAAGAGAAGTGCTCTCTGAGATTTCAGTGGAGATTTCTTTATATCATTATATCGTTTTAGTCGTTTGATATGCAGTGACATACAGTTAAATATTTCGCCGAACAGATCAGCCACTGCTGACGCTCATAAACAACCATAAAGTCCTCGTGCTGCAGGAATTAGAAGGTTTACTAAAGGTGCAGCTGTTGTGCAGTGAGGGGTTTGCGTCTTTAATAATCTACGACAGTTTGCGTTCATTAAACAGTAAGAATGATTAATAAATCCACATGAAACAGTCCCCAAAAGTCACGTCTCCTCTTCAGTTTAGGGCTCAGGCGCGCTTTGCACTCTCACTACAAGCGTACCGCGCCAAAGCCCAAGTGAACCGGGCTCAGGCACACCTCTTCCAATCCGGCCAGGGCCGGCCAACTGTACCGTGCCTGAGCCCGGTTCAGCACACTCACACTTCTAAAATTATCCGGGAAATGGGCCTGAGCACGGTTCGGATAGCATAGTGTGAGCACGCCCTAAGAAGAGAGAGCCAAAACAAATTCATGTTTAAGTGAAACTTGTTGGAAATTCACATTAAAAATGCTCTAAATCCACCAATCCACATTCCTGATTGATGTTAATTGCATTATATAAGTCCCTTTCAATTAAAGAAAAAGAAATTATATTCCGGAAAATATGGTGAAATAAATCCCAATGTCGACATAACTGGACCTACCTGCGAAGCAAAAATACCCAGCCTGGCAGGGACCAGTAGGTTCAACTAGTCCCCAGTCTTCACAGTACATTCCTTAAAATGACAGGTGTGTGTGATGAACATAAAACTACACCAGTGTGATTAATACTGCCAAGGGTGTAAGTAAAGCAGGGGCACTGCTCTCACCAGCTGAGCACAGTAAACACTGCTCTACTTGGCTTTGTCCTGCTTTAGGGCTGTATGTGCCTGGAGGGCAGGGGAGGATGTCCTCCACTGTGCCCCCCACGCAGTAATGCCCCTTTGGACACAACTGGAGGTCCTCACCCTCCAGACACAGCCATCCAGTGGGACAGTCACTGCATTCTGCAGAACCTGCGTTCACACACATTAATAACACAACTGTAAATGAGTTGATGTGTGTATGAGCTGAGGGCAAAAAACAAACAAGGTGCAATACGTTGGTATTCTGAACAACAATATGAATCACAATTTGAATATTATGCACTGTTATGGTTATAAATATTAATAAATTTTTGCATGTTTTATAGCTTTATTGTCTTTGAGAATATGCTTAGATGCATACTTTGGTTACTTTTTAATTTAGTATGATTTTAGACCTGTGTTGTTTTAGTATGATTTATAATTATAAATCATTTTACCATTTGATAATAAATAGAATTTTGCTGTCTTGAAAATGTAAAAAAGTAGGGTGATGGTAAAGAAGATATTTCTAAGAATTTTGGATACACTATACCTTGAAAAGTTGTCTAAAAGCACAAACTAATGTTCTGGTATGTATTATGGAGGGGGATCTAGCAGTGCTTAATTTAAGCAGGACCTTGCTGGATCCTATTCTGAAAAATATCTGATTTCCCCTCACGCATTTGCTCCATGCGGCAATAATTAATTTCTATTCATGTTCACAAAAACTCTAATGCATTTTACATTGTAACTCACTCACGTGACTAGGCAACTTAATTCAGCATTTGGTGTGAACACAGCATTAGTTGTGCTATGGGGTTGATCACAATGGCTTTTATTTGTTAGTGTTGTTCCGGAAATTATTCATTTACAAATTAACTACTGGGTTCTGGCCAGTATTGACCCTATAAAAAGGCTCTATTATTGGATGAAATTTTTTTAACCAATATATATATATTTTAAACCAAATTAACCATAATGTTCTATTTCACTACATGTGTGACATACTAAAATTCAGAACTGTGCAAATTACACTAAAGCCACCATTAATGGAATGTTTAATGATTCGGGATCAAGAAATTTAGCGTACATAATCTGGATATTCTGCTTCAAATGTATATAACACATACCTGTAAAGGATGTAAATGTATACCTGTGCTATTTGAATGTGTTCCATCAGGGCAGTGCAGAGGTGATGCACACCCCTGTGGACAGTAATAACGTGTTGGACACCGGTTGCCTGTCAGCCCATCATCAGGCATGGCCGTTTTAGCACCGCCTGCACAATAAAAACCTACAGGACAAAACAGGTTGGTTAGTCTGATTCATTTCAAAAACAAAAACCAGTCTGGAGGGAAGACTTCAAATTTGTACCTGGAGCACAATTTCCGGTGGGCTGAATGAGACCAGATCTGTTGCAGAAGAATCCAGCAGGACAGAGCCAACAGGACGACACGCTCTTGGACCCCAGTGCATTGCTCCAGGTTCCAGGAGGACAGGGGAACTCATGAGGGTGCCTGGTGCCTGCTGGGCAGTAATAACCCATGGGGCATATGTCACCAAACCTGGAGCTAAACTGTAAAAGAATCAGTGAATGAAAGAGTAATGACTCGATCCCGGATTGAATCGCACTGATCAACATGTGTGATGGACAGTATGTGGTTACCGGAGAGGCGACATGGGATCCCCCGGTGCAGTAAAACCCAGCCTCACAGGGACCTTGAGGTGCAGTTAGTCCAGGAGAGTGGCAGTACTGACCAGCATCACATGGACTGCAGTGCTGCAGATCTTCAGCCCCTGAACTTGCAGTGTATGTACCCTTCATTTAATGGCAAAAGTCACTGTCATTTATTTAGCGATATTAAAGTGACTGTAAAGACATTTACCATGCAATGTACAATATATTTATATTTCAATAAATGCTGTTCATTTTTATTTTCATTAAAGTAAATTCTATTAATTCAAGAAAATCCTGAAAAAGCATTGCAAGGTTTAATATAAGTAGGCTATTTAAATATATCATTTAAAGAATATTTCCAGCATGTTTAATAATTCGCTAGCCTAAATTAGTATGCTTGAAATGTTGAATGAACTTATGATATCAACATGGTCATCTGATAAAATAAGTTAGCATGCTGTTAGCACTTTTAATATCTTGTAAACATGTTTAGGATTTTATTAGCATGACTTAGCATGTTAGTAGTATGTTTTTGGCATAACTTAACATATTGCTAGCATTAATTAGTTTAAAATTACATAAATTAACATATTGGCAATGGCAAACATGTTTTGGGCATGGTTATTGATAGCATAAATTAACATACTGTGAATGTATTTTTCTAACATGCTGTACAAGACGGCTGACATTTTAGCATGGTGTCATTATGAATTAGCATGTTTAAAATTTTGTTTACAAGAATAATTTTTTGCTAGCATGAATTGGCAAGTTTCTAGCATGGTTAGCATACTGTTTGCATATATTAACATATTTAAACATATGTATCATGTTGCTTACAGGAAATACCATGTTGCTTGCATGTCTACTAGTAACTGTAGCCGTATCCAAAATCACCCCCTAAACTCTCAAATAGTGCATTACTTGAGGGAGCAGCCATTTTTAGTCGGTGTCTAAAACCATACTGGAAGTAATCTAAAGTGCACTCAATCAATTCTGCAATGCAAAGACATAACGAGTCTACAACCCACGTACACTGAACAGCTAGAAAGTATAATACACTGGGAGAGTTCATGCGAATGAATGAATTTGCGCATCTGACCACAAGATGGCATCTAAATCACAATACTATTAGTGTGTGGTTAAAAATAACATTTAATTAAAGTAATGTTTCTATAATGACAGAAATCAAAAGTTGTTGTTTCACTACTAATAGAAAGCTTGCTAAGTGTTAAATAACTATCACAGGGTCTGTCCAAGAAGTTGAAAATCTAATCTTTCTGAGGTATTCATCAAACAGCAAAGCATAAACAAATCAGCATTCATTCCGGTGCACAGAGTGCTCGAATTCACTCACCCGTTTCATTCACCCAAACAAGTGGACTATATTAGTGGATTAATATTGGAAATAGTAAATGAGGGTACAGGGGCGATTTCAGAGACAGCATTGGTTTTGCTAGCAATAGGCTAAACAAGTAGACCAGTAGGTGAGTTGAAGGTCATGAACCTGGTAAATGTAAATGTAAAATTCATTATTTAAAGGTTTTGGCATATTCAATAAAAGTCTATTTTACACAAAAAAGATAAGACTAGAGTCAGAGGATTTTCAAAATCTGACAGAGTTTAATGGTTGTAGTTTCATAAATCTAGAATATGACATTTAAAATTTAGACTCGGAAGAAAAAGAAGAAGTGGAAAAATCTTATTTAGAACTTCAGTGTGCTTGATTTGTAAAGCCAGCATAATAAGAATTTAAAAACCCAAAACATTGTGTATAGATGAGATGGCACTGTACAGTATATTGGATGAAAAATAGACTTCATACTCACAGGGGGGCATGGGTGAGCAATTAGGGAGCCAGCTGGACAGAAGTGTCCAGGAGTACACAGGGGCTGCAGGAATAGGCCTGTCTTGTTGCACAGTCTTCCTGACTGACACTCGAGACATGAGCTGTGACCTCTTCCCTGATTTAAAAAAAAAAAAGGTGAAATGCAATAGGTGCTTAACCCAGAGAACAAACTTTAACTATGTAACTTACTGGTTGGAAAGTTCCCAGTGGGCATGGTTCGGCCCTCACAGCTCCTTCCAAAGAGAAGTGTCCCTCCTCAGCTTCATGCTGGACTGGTGAGGCTGAACCTCCACTGCAGTAATATCCTGCAGAGCAGGGACCAGTAGGTGATGTGGAGTTTGTTCCTAAACAAAAATAACTGAGAAAAAAAAACACATAACTTCAAAAATTCTAAATAGTTTTAACATCATCATTCATTTAATCACTCTTTTGTCAATGTAAACTTATTTTATTTTCCTTTTTCTTGAAATTATGAAAGACAGATTCAGAAATGTCTTAATGTTGTTTAGTCTTCATTTGTGAGGAGGTTTGGACCCATGTAAGAGTTTTGGGTGAACTGTCCCTTTAAGAAAGTAAACCAAATGTTTATTTATAACATGCAGAGTTTAGCAGTCATACCCTGGAGGACAGCGGACACACTGCTCTGCATGCTGAAGACCCGTGCTGTTACTGTATGTTCCTGAAGGACAGGGATGTGGGTGAACCGAGCCCAGTGGACAAAAACTGCCAGCAGGACACACACCCCCTTCATGGCCATCAGGAGGAATCTGTCAAAAGGAAGGTTTGATTATTAAACATCAATCAAAAGCAACATCAAAGGTTAAATCAACAAAGTTTTATGTAACACTCATACTGGACTGGCAGATCCCTGTCTACAATAGAATCCTGCTTCACAGTCCCCTGTGGGCTCAGATTTGCCCAGTCCGGTACAGTATTTTCCCCCACTACACGGGGTGCACTGTGACGCTTCACTCAGAGCTGTCCTGGATCCGTATGTTCCCTCTTCACAAGGCTCTGGAGATGAGCTTCCATCAACACAGTAGAAACCCTGACCATTACAGAAAAAAGAAACATATTAGACAGGGATATAAAATATGATGTTATGCAAACATTTTTATATATGTTTACCTGTGGGCAGACAGTAGGAGTGTGTGTGGCCAGAAAAGGACAGTAGTGACCGGGAGGACATTCCACACAGGTTTCTCCTTCATGGCCATATGACTCATTTCTGAAGAAGCCCGACTGACATGGAAATGAGTTTGGATGTCCAGTACCAGGTGGACAGAAGTATCCATCAGGACAATTTCCTGTCTAATGGAAACAATATGTGTTAAAGGGGTGTTTCATCCAAAAGCACCTCTTTTTTGCTTTCAATGCAAATTTAATGGGAACCTGACACAGCCATGGCTACCATTCATTTATATTATTATATATATTATCATTATATATATATATATATACACATTTAGCAGCTTGGACATTGTTTTAGATTACTACCTAAGAAACAAAGCATGATGGATTAGGAAAAGAGTCAGAAATTGAAATTTCTATTAAATGGCAATATAGGATCCCTGAAAATTATTTCCAGGGGCATTTTTCACCTTCATAAGAAAAAGTTTTATAAATACCTTATTAACAGCATTAAAGAATTTACATTTAAAGAATTACTTTCAGTTCAAAATAGCACAATTAACCGCTTATAATAACAAAATTATATACATATTTTGCAAAACTCATTCAGCAAAGCATTGTAGTAAAGGGGCTGGAATGTTATGACAATAAACATTATTGTTTATTTGTGCCCTCAAAATTGGATTACTACTTATTAATAAGATTATTAATTCATTCATTCATTTTCTTTTCGGCTTAGTCCCTTTATTAATCTGGGGTCGCCACAGCGGAATGAACCGCCAACTTATTCAGCATTTGTTTTACACAGCGAATGCCCTTCCAGCCACAACCCATCTCTGGGAAACATCCACACATTCTCATTCACACAAATATACTACAGACAATTTAGCCTACCCAATTCACCTATACCGCATATCTTTGGACTGTGGGGGAAACCGGAGGACCCAGAGGAAACCCACGCGAACGCGAGGAGAACATGCAAACTCAACACAGAAATGCTAACTGACCCAGCCGAAGCTCGAACCAGCAACCTTCTTGCTGTGAGGTGACAGCACTACTGCACCACTGTGTCGCCCAAGATTATTAATACAATGTATTAATAATACATTATTAGGTTAAAAAAAATTTAAATTGTTATAGAAAACAACATGTCATACTTTTGGCTAGACAAATGCTATTGGTTAATCAAAATTTAATCAATAAAGCTTCGCCATCTTTAAGACTTTTATTGTATCTTCACTTTGATTCCACTATTTTGATTCAGGAAATTACAGAAATCAGTCAGTAATCCTGCACACACTCAACAAAACTCAAGTGACTAATTCAAATACTGTTTACTTAAACTTGACAGAATTGTGTGACTGATTATAATTAACAGCAATGCAGAAAACAGTGCCTAAAAAAATAAAACATCAGGATATTTGACTTTTTTCCACATTTCACTCTAATTGCATCCATCATAATAGATTTAGTTTGATTTCACCTGTTAATCTTGTAGTCATATAGGATATTTGGAGTGACATCTGATTTATATTATTTGCCTTGATTAAAATGGACTAAATAATCAACATGTATGTTTTAAGAATTTTAAGAAACTTTTTTAAAAATGGGCGAGTCATACTGGCTCAATAATAGGCTCTTCCTGTGGATTCTCTGTGTAGCAGTATTTTCCTGCTGGACATTTTGTGCAGTCTGAAGGGTCACGTAGTCCTGGTTGACGACTGTAGGTGCCTTTAGGGCACGGAACAGGATTAGGATCCTGAGAAAAGTGTAAATAATAGAAAAGAAAATAATTGCTATGCTTCGTGATCATGTGACATAATGATCGATGACGGCCGTAATTTCTGACCCTTGCAATGATACTTACAACACTTCCACCAGGACAGTAAAACCCTATTGGGCAGAATACAGCTGAGCGCTGGGGTTCACGATCCAGGCCCTGAGAGCAGAGGAAACCTGGAGGGCAAACCATAACTCTGAGCATGGCCTCCTCACTGGTGGTCTCGTTGCTGCAGTAGTGTCCTGGCAAACATGGAAGACACACCTCTGATCCCTCATCCTAAAGAAAAGGCCAGAAGAGAGGGAGCCAGATCAATTAAATGGTGCATTCATTTGTTAAAATGACAAAACATACATTAGATTAGAATACTGTCTGGCTTACAGAATAACTTCCTGTTCCGCAAACTTTTGGATGGATTGTTGCCGGATGAGGACAGTAGTAGCCAGCAGGACACACAGAACAATCCTCTGGTCTACGGCCCCCCTTTATCCTGCGAAATGTAGCCCTGGGCAAAGGAAGTCAACTCCACTGAAATCTTTAAGTCCAGCTTTACGTCAGTTATTTCAGCCAGTGGGAGTGTTACTCACGGTGGGCAGGTAGTGGGTTTGGACGTGCCTTCCTTACAGTAATGACCTTCTGGACAAACCTGACAGTCCTCTTTCGCGCCGTTACCTATATTTGTGCTGTAGGTACCTGAAGGGCAAGGGTGCTGTGAGCCATATAATGTACCTGTAGACACACACACACGTACAGTATATCACATATCAAATGACATTAATCTGACTGTGTAATTACCTTGAGAATAGGCACTGCAGGGGATCTGCAAATTATTGATTGCAAATAATATTTAAACAAACAAATAAAGATCTCAAAAATAATATGTATTAAATTATAATATATTTTCCCAGTACTGGGTTGTGGCTGGAAGGGCATCCACTGTGTAAAACATATGCCAGTAGTTGGTTAGTTCATTCCGCTGTGGCAAACCCTGATAAATCAGAGACTAATCCAAAGGAAAATTAATGAATTAAACTATAATCATTCGTACATTTTCAAATATTTATTAATACATACTAATCATTTATACCCTTAATTTACATAATAATAATAATGATGGCTTTCATTCATTCATTCATTTTCCTTCAGCTTAGTCTCTTACTCATCAGGGGTCACCACAGCAGAATGATCCACCAACTATTCCGGCATATGTTTTACACAGGGGATGCCCTTTCAGCTGCAACCCAGTACTGGGAAACATCCATACACTCTCGCATTCACACACATACATTATGGCCAATTTAGTTTATTGATTCCACCAATAACGCATGTCTTTGGACTGTGGGGGAAACCAGAGCACCCGGAGGAAACCCATGCGAACATGGGGAGAACATGCAAACTCCACACAGAAATGCCAACTGGCCCTGCTGGGGCTCGAACCAGCGATCTTCTTGCTGTGAGGCAACAGTGCTAACCACTGAGCCACCGTGCTGCAATGACAGCTTTATTTGAGGTAAACAAAATGGTCACACTTTACAATAAGGTTAATTAGTTAATGTCAATTAGAATCAGAATCAGAATCAGAATCAGTTTTATTGCCAAGTGTGCTTCACACACACAAGGAATTTGCTTTGGCTACAGAAGCTTCCAGTGTACATAAAGTGACAAGTGACAACACAGAATAATTATAATAAAAGAAGACGATAGACATTAAACAGAGATGCAGTCAGTCCAACGATCTGGATTTTGAAATGTATGTACAGATTTGTTATAAATATACAGGTTATAAGGTGCTGTGTACAAATGCGTAAGTATTGCATTGTATGCAATTAATGCATTTACTAACATGAACAAACAATGAACAATGCATTTACTACAGTATTTCTTCATGTTAGTTAACGTTAGTTAATGAAAAATACAGTTGTTCATTGTTAGTTCACGTTAACTCATGGTGCATTAACTAATGTTAACAAGCATAGACTTGGATGTTAATAATGCATTAGTAAATGTTCAATTATGATTCATAAATGCTGCACACGTGTTTTTCATAATTAGTTAATGTTAGTAAATGCACTAACTAATGAACCTTACTGTAAAGTGTTATCCTATGACATTCTGATCCAGAGATATTCTTCTTTTTTTAGTGGACGTCAATGTGTTGGCTGTAATTTTAATCATTTCCTATGTTTCCATCACAGTATGTCAATAAATTAATAAGGCACTATTTGTTTCATACTGTAGGACAAACTTGATTTTTTTTTTTTTAAATGGAAGAACATTTAGATGTTTGCTAAAGTACCTTCAGGGCAGTAGTTTCCAGAGTTGCATCTCCCAGACGGAGCGCCCACTCCTGCCAAACAATACCAGCCTTTTGGGCATGGACGACACTCCCTTTCTGACTCCAGCCCGCTGCGATCACTCCAGGTGCCCGCGGGACACTTGTGCTGAGTGGGGAACATAGTGCCCGCGGGACAGTAATGCCCAGGAAAGCAAAAGAGGGGAGGCCTCTGGACGCCTCCAGTGCCTGTAAAAGCAGACATTGTTAATTAATGAATAAATGAAAATGCATAAATTCAGCTGAAGGTAGTCTAGCACCTCGATAACAGGCATAACGTGCAGGACACTGCTGGCACTGGGAGAGGTCAGTGAGATCCGTGCGGTTACTAAGCGTCCCAGGAGGGCAAGCGTTAGACGGCTCATTGGGTCGAGAAGAACCTGGTGGACACACAAACCTGAAGACAGACAAACAAAAAAGTACTTTCTATGGAAGGTAGGTTTATAAATTCTTTCATTCTGACCAGGCAGATTGTGCAAGACAGATAAATCCAGCCAAAGCCAATTGTTAATTACATGATTTTGACCACTATTTGGCAGACTTACAGCAATTCTGTGTTTAATATGGCTCACAATAATCTTACATATCACAGATTGATTATGTAGAATGAGACCCAAAAGTGATAGTTTGTAGCATGGTTTACAGCTGGAAATGTCGATACGGTATGATGAGCAGGAATCATAATCATACACTAACCCTGGCATACAGTCCACATCAGGAAACTTCAGTGCTACTTGTGTGCATGCTTTGCCGGGGTAGCAAGGTCTGCAGTCTGCCAAAGCGTCCTGCCCCTCTAGAGGATTAAATGTGCCTGGCTGACAAGGCAATGGGTCACTTGTTCCCTCTGGACAATAGAAGCCTGGTGGACACTTTAAACAGTCCTTTACGCCTATTGTGAAAACAGAGACAAACGTCAACCCAACAGTTGATTTATATGGATGTGCTTTAATGAGAATGAAGGATTTAAGATAGAAATCTCACTCAGCGCCCCCTGATGTGGGGTAAAGGTTCCCTGTGGGCATAAGATCTCACTGAGCGTGCCTGCTGGGCAGTACCTCCCACGAGCACAAAGTAGGCCAGGACCTGCAGAACCTACAAATCAAGGAAGGCTTTAAGTTTACTGATATTTTATCATTCGATTTTACCCTTTGGGGATAAAGTATTCCTAAAAGTAGGCTTTTACAAAGGAAAACAACTGCAAACGCAATATGGACACTCATTTATAACACAAGAAATATACTTTTTTTAAAAATCCAAATTAAAAAATTCTGATAATAAATAATACATCAAATGCGTAGAAAGAAAAATCTGAAATTTGAGTTGACATTTCATAAATAATATTGTGACAGTTAAACATTTATTTTTGGCAAAATTAAGTCCAAGGCACTCGGTAAATGTGGGAAAAAATAGTAAAACTTAATAAATAGTAAATAAAACAAATAGTAAACTTAAAAATAGTAACTTTTTTTTATACTTTTTTATATTTTTCCAAATTTTTTGAGTGTCTTAGACTTATTTTTGCTGTTTATGCTGATGAATCCCCTACCCAAAGAGCACCGACACATTAATTAGGCTACCCCTCAGCACTTTTTGTTTGATTTTGGATATATTTTTATTAGATGCTTTGAAATCACAACTATTTAAAATCAAAACGTTTAAATGAGATATGAACTTGAGATTGAGATACATTTTAAATTTTAACATTTAAAAATTGGAAATTATTTCACAATTAAATTTCCTTATTTTATAACATATTGAATTTTGACAACATTAAAGTAAACCATATGAGCCTACTTATTTATGAAATAGATTACATTTCAATCATATTTTGCCATCCAAATAAGGGATATTGCATTATACTGTTTCATACCGATATTATATTATATTATATTATATTGTATTATATTATATTATATTATATTATATTATATTATATTATATTATA
>CAIGQQ010004837.1:22217385-22232701 GCA_903798035.1 Danio albolineatus | reverse complement strand
ATTATATTATATTATATTATATTATATTATATTATATTATATTATATAAGAAAACATAAAAGTTTTTAATTGTAGGACAAATAACTGTCAGTACAAAAATCACGATTGTGAGTTTTTCATGCACTTATAAAAATGTTGTTTCTTTTAGTACAAAAATAAAGGAAATGGTGATGTGTTTCAGACAAAGTTAGATCGAAAAACAACTTTTCCATCTTCTCTGTGCTCCTGACCCACATCACACACTCTCTACAGCACTTTACAGGAAACAGCTGAGGGCAGGAAACCGTTCAACAGCAGTAGCTCATGTGGGTTTAGGAAAATAAAAGTTACGTCACACTACGTCACATCTTCTCTAAACACACAAATAATATTTAACTATTAATTCAGTCTCTACAAAATATATATACAACAACAAAAAACATGCTGTATACAGTAATAAGCATGTGTGTGCATGAACGTGATGCATATTTGTGTTATGGGTTATGCTCTAACCTGTGGGACAGTAGCGACCCTCTGCACACCTCTTGCAAGCTGCCCTACTTGTCTGACCCAGTTGTCCTCCTGCGGTTCCAGCAGGGCAAGGTGACCCGTGCGGCACACCAGTGCCCTCCTCACAGTAATACCCTTGTGGGCACAGGAACTGGGAGCTCGGCCTCCGAGAGGTGCCCTCCAAACAGTAAAACCCTAGAAAAAACAAAACACATAGTCTTTTCACATGCATCACATGCAGTTTTTTTGGCAACTATATTATAGTGAAGAATTCTATTTCAGATTCAATCTGCAACTTAGACAAGATTTTTACTGCAATTCTTTCTGCAGTTTACTTTTCGCCAGTAGGTGGCAACAAGTGGTAATCTTTACTACTGAGTCACTGGCTGACTCACAAATCACACAGTATCGCATAAAACAGTATGAGGAAAAATTATTATGTCTGATTATACAGTACAAAACAACAAAAGGGAAAATGACTACTTCCTGTGAAAATCTGAAGCGTTAAATGGACACTTTCCTAAAAAAAATTATAATAAAAAAAACACGCACAAAAAAAAAATGGACAATTTACTAAACCAAGTCACCATAGGAGAGAGTTTTTAAATGGAAGTGAAGCAGCAAAAATCATGCTGGTAGTTCACATCCAGATGGCATTCATAAGCCATATTTTCATACGAACAAAACATACATTCTAGTGGTCACAGATCTATTACTTTATCAAGGCAAATACCTTTCTGGTATTCTTTCTTCTGTTGAACACAAAACAAAGTTTTCTGAAGATTGTTTGAAAAAATAGTAGGAACAAAAAAATACTATGGACGTCAATGGCTGTTTTTGTTCCAAAATTCCTCAGTACATCTTTGTGTTCAACAGAAGAAAAAAGAAACTCAAACTAGTTTAAAACAAGTGGAAGATGAGTAAATGATGGAGGAATATTAATTTCGGAGTGAACTATCCCTTTAAATTCAACAAACCGATTTTGACAAACCACTTAATTCGGGACTTTTGTGTGAAGCATGCTGGTGTAATCTCACATAACCCAAAACTTCAAACCGCTTACAAAGTGTATATATGAAACTGTTTCAATCATAAGCAAAATGACTGAAGCTCAGACTTTGATTGGATTCACTGAATTTCATCTGTGAACTTTCAAATAAGAATGACAAATGTGACTGCACCCTAAATTCACAATCGTATGGATTTCTATTGGAAGGGTTGGATTCCATTTTCTACTTTTTCGTTGATTTTTATTTCACCTTATCTATCAATACTCAGTTAATATGTAAGCTACTGAACATAAAATTGTCTATTTGTTGTTTAAAAAAATACAATTTCCATTTCCATTTTCCATTTCCAACTCACGAATGTAGAAAAGTAACAAAACAAAATATTTCATATTATTATATTACAATAAATATGAAGTTTGAGCGACTTATTAAAAAGAAAGTTTGTTAGTGAGAGTCAAATCAACAGATGGCAGAGCATGCTATGTTTGATCACTATGATCAATTAATCTGTTTTTGGTCAAAGCATAAGTAGTTATAATTACATACAAGTATCTGGTATTCAGAAATAATATATGATTCAGCTCTATCTAGAGTAGAGACGCCCAAAGTAGGGCCCGCGGTCCAAAGTTGGCCCATTGTAACCTTTAATTTGGCCCACCTGAGAGGAGAATGAGAATGATGGAGAGGTTTGAGGCGAATGCCTTTAACACAGAGATTGTCATTTCTAATTTGACGAAACATTTTTTGTTTGTTTTATTGTTTTTTAATTTATATTATTTAGAGCAAACTGAAAAGAAATTGTTGTAAATAAATCTGATTTTATCTTAAAATATAAATACTGTCACTCGCCGGATAGAGGACTATGCAGAAGACAAGGGTGAGCAAATCTAGGCAAAAACTAGTGTAATTCTGTTATAAATGAGATTGTTTTGTTTTTACTGTAATAAGATCATTATAAAATGTTAAGTAAATACTGTTTTAGTTAATATACGACAATGTTTTCTAGTCATTGTTAAACATTATTGAATAAATTAGGAAACTACCCATGGCAAATATTTACCTTCTGCCCAGTAGCCTCAATCAAGTTTTTTGGCCCTTTATAAGAAAAAGTTTGGGCACCCCTGATCTAGAGTTTACTATATTGTGTTGCACCATTACAGTGTTCTTTTCTGTAAGTTGTCTTCTAATTCAGCACATTTATTAGACTTGCTTTAATAAAATAATTACATTTAAGCTTTTGGGATTGCTCAACAAATTGATATACAACCTGAAATATATATGACAAAAATAAGAAAGTTCATCAACAGTATGTAATCTTAATGTTCATAACAACTTAGCATTAAATTTAAATGTACGATTATCGATTTAAGATCACAGGACTTATTATATTATGCTTGATGAAAGCACAGACCAACACTAATTAGACTAAGCTCAAGGAAATCCCGAAGCTAACTGATATTAACTTAGCATAACTTGCTTTTTATATTGCTTAACTGTGACAAGAGAAAATGAATACTGAGGTCACAACAATAAATAACCTGTCAAAATAATTACAAGTACCTGCGGGACAGATAGCGCAATCCCTCTCTCTTTGTAGCCCCTCTTTTGGTCCATAAGTTCCCTCCGGACACTGTATAGCAATATTTGCCACACAGTAGTGTCCTGCAAAAACAAACCTTAACACTCAAAACGTGGCACTGAATGTGAAAAGCATCCAACCCAACCTGACACACAGACTCACCCGCAGGACACACAACACAGTCTGATCTCTCTCCATCTCTGTATGTGCCCGAGGGACAAGAGATAAGCTGTCTTGACCTCGGACCAAGATGAGACTGTCCCCTTGACCAGAGCGGAGTCACTGTACTCCTGCAGACTGAGGAACCATTGCATTTTTTACACTCAGTCTGGCCCGGCATGTCTGAATAATAGCCCACAGGACAAGGAAGAGGAGCGGACATCTTTTTATCCGGACAATGGCTGCCTTAAAGAGAGAATTGAAATTGAATTCGGCGTCTGTAAGCGTGTATGCCTGTTGTAACACGGATGCTTGTGTTTATTTTGGCTTCAAAAGGTGCAAGACATCAAATGCACGTGAATTAAACATGGGAGTGGATGTTTACCAGCGGGACACAGCTGACATTGAGCACTGCATAGAGTGGAATAGTAGCCTTCAGCACACTCAACGCACTCCGTCTGGTTAAGGTTTGGTTCTTCTCCTGGGCCACACTGATGGTATAATAGGCAATATGATCAAACAGACAGCGTAAATTTTACCAATGGAAGAAACAAATACTTTCTTAAAGGAATAGGTCACCCAAAATGAAAATTACCTCATTTATTCTGGCTCATGTGGTTTTAAACATTTATTAAATTTTTTCTTCTGTTGAACACAAAAGAAGATATTTTGAAGAATGTTGGTTGATGGAAACCCATTGACTTTAATAGTAATAGTCAACCAGCATTCTTCAAAATTCCTCCTTTTGTGTTCAACGGAAGAAAGATACACATACAGTATAAGCTTTTGAACAAGTAAAGGGTGAGTAAATGATGACAGAGATTTCATTTTTGGGTGAACTGTACCTTTAAGACAAAGTTAACTGCAAGCAAATATACAGTTTTTTCTTTCCTTTTTTCTAATTTTTCAGGTCTAGTGTCAAGAAATTATTCAAAAGACACTTTTAAGTCTGATTTTGAACCTTATTTTATGCCTTGTTAGGACTTTTTGTTAGAAATGTATGCATTTTAGCACAGATTTCATTTCATAATACCTCATTTGGATATTTAACCATACAGAACCATTTAAAAACATTCATTTATTTTCCTTCAGCTTAGTGCCTAATCTCAGGCATCGCTACGGTGGAATGAACCGCCAACATATGCCAGAATAGTTTAAAAACAATTACATCATTAATTAACACAATCTACTGGGAAAGTAGTTTAGAACTATTTGATCACCTTCAATGTCTTGCCTTAAGGCCCCGATATACTTCGAGGGAAATCTGAGAACAACTGTTGTGATGTCATTAGGTTAAAACAAAGTTCGCTTGAAGTTCGAAACGTCTTGCCAAAGTGAATTTTCCAGAAAAGTTCACTATGGCTGGTAAACGCCTTCTAAATCTCATTGGTCAATGCTGATTACGTAACAGGCAGGTGAGCGCAGATGCTCCACCTTCTTATTTTTTTCAATTCAGTGAGTATATCAAGGTCTTTAAGCTTGAATCACTTTGTACCTTCATTTGAAAACCCTCTATGCAAACAAAACCAAAGGGGCATGGCAGGCAGCGGGTGAGACCCTCTGGAGAAAACTGTCCTGAGAGACATGCTGTGAGGTTGCCTGATGTGCTGTCACAGGAGAAACCAGCAGGACAAAGCCGGCATTCCACACGGTCTTCTGTACTGACCAAACCTGTGACACAGGGCTGTGAAACACACCAATAGTTAAATAAAAGCATTTATTTACAACTGTGACATTTTTATTAGGTTTCTTTGTGATGTACAATGTATTGTACTCATTTTTTAATTTGCTATTGAGGTAAGATATGAAAAAGACTGGGGACTGTTTAGTGTTATGGGTAGATTTATGTGTACGGTCAATAATAGAATTCTTGATGTACTGTATGTACGAAGGCAGCTCATTCCACTGTAGCGACCTCTGAAAGTTACTGAACCGATGGAAAATGAATGAATGAGTGTATATACGGAAATTAATTGCAGATGCAGACATTTTAAGTATATAATAAAAACATTTAAGCACATAATAACTACATTACATCAAATACTTACTTCGAAATGTCAGTACTTCCCAATTGAAGTATGTAATTAGGTTTAAGAGACTTAAGTCAAGTCACTTTTATCTCTATTGCCCGTAAAAGCCACTTTACATGACAAAATAAGGTCAAAATTAAATAACGACATGACAATATTTCACTTTGTGGGACACAATCAGCGTTTTGTGAAAGTGGAATGCTGGTACTGTTATCTAGTTAGATTAAAACGAATTCAGTTCAGTTTAATAAAAATGTTAATGTATAAGAACTCAGAAAAACTATTATTATTATTATTTTTATTATTATATATCATAAGGGCTATTATACTTAACTAAAACTACTTTGTTACTTGAAACTTAAGTAACAAATATTAACTGGCTTTTAAAAAAATTATATTAGACTTATATTAGATCATATAAATATTTTTAATTCGTTTTATTTATTTATTTTTTTCGTTTTACTTAGGTTAACCTGACCGTACTAAAGTGTACAGGTAAATGAATTGTGTTAAAAAAAATCAACAATCTATACAGTGTATACAGCATACACACAGAAGCATACATACAGCTCAAACGTATACATATATTACAGTATATACAATAATATAGAAATGAGAAATAAACTATATACCTGGCAGTCCTGGACACTGCTTTTCCCTGTATAAGAGTTGAACATACCAGCTGGGCATTTTCTGGGTGCAGACACATTGCCGAAACAACTGCAACATCAAGATATATATTGATTTTTTCAAAATATTTATGGAAGGTTTAGTGCAATTACAAACATTCTGAGTAAATGTGAGTAAAATCCCCCTTACTAGTGCCCTGCAGGACATTCGAGGCAGATCCCCGATGAAAAGTAGCTTCCCTCCGGACATTCAGTTTGAGTCTGATTACAGCAGATTAAACACTCAGAACATTCAGGCCTTGCATCAGATCCTGCATCATCAACATATTACAAAAAATCATCACCAGCTAGATCAGTTATTAATGAACACACTGTATTATTGATCAATACTTCATCAGTAACCATGTTTCCGTTTATTTTACACACTATGCAGTGAATTTAATCTCATACTCATATAACCTACCTGACACAAACACATTCCTTCTCAGTCTGAAGCCACTCCATGTTAGATAGAAAAGAAAGAAAAGGAAATATCGCTTCATGGCGATCATTTGTTAAGCTCCCGACTGCATGGCACTGGACTTCTGTCCTCAGTCGCTCTATAGCCCTTTTAAGTCTATCAGTGAATAGGGACACCTCAATAATTGAAAGTGAAATTCAAGCCATGTAACTCAATTCCAGCCAGTAGCCAGTGATACAGTCATTGGGCAGAACTGTGAACTTCGCTGCGGCTTGAATATCAGTGTTTTTAAACCATGGACTGTACAGGATCTTATTTACCTTCAGATTTCGTAATGTTGGGACAATAAATATTGCACACCTACACGCACTTCCAATTGAATTGATGCTGTCTAATCAATATTTTTTAGAATTATGTGTAATGAGATTTTTAAATTGATGGTTTTGAAGTTAATGGTTAATGGCTAAGGATTACAGGTTTTGTTTTTATTAGATTTTTTCTATTGTTGACTCTTTTATTCCTATTAATTCTGAAGTTATTTTGACATGAATATTTCTCATAAAATTAGAAAGTGTTAAACTTTACATCTGAAAATAAAACAATTATTTAAAGTACAAAACAAATATTTTTGTAATTACTAAGATATATAATATATTTTGTTAATATTTTGAATGTTTTTTTTAATCGTGTATATATTTTTTTCTATTGGTGACTCTTTTCCTTTTGTTCATGAAATTATTATTTCTTATAAAATTATGAGAATGTAGCAATTGTTTTAAAATATGAAACAACTTTTTTAGTATCACTGAGATAAAACAGATTTTACAAATATTTAGAATGCTTTTTTAGTTTTTTTATGTTGCCTTTCATTTTATTTTTGTTAAAGTTTTAGTCATTTCATTTTTGCTAAATATATTAGTTTGTGTCTACAAAAACAGTCTATATTGCATGTGTTTTAGCAGTTTTAGTTTCACAAAGCAGCATTTTATTGTCACTGAGATATTATTTACTTTATACTTCAGAATCTTTAGCCTTTTCTTTTATATTCTTGCTTTCGTTTTAATTTCAGCGTTTAAAATCAGCGTTTTTTTTTAAATGCGCACAATTTTTTCAACTTTAGTTTTTTTAGGACATCCGCAAACTAAATGAAACATTTTTGTACATTATACTCTCATATATATGAATTTTCTGGCTTTAGTTTTACTTGCTATATTAACCACGAAACAAAGATAAATAAATAAATAACATAGATTTTTAAAAGCCCATTGTAAAACACACTACAGACAATACACTTTAAGATAGATTAAAACAGAGTAAAATAGTGTTTTGTGGTAAAGTGAGGACATGTTTCCTTTTCCTTTGCACTCTGCAGCTGTGCAAACCGTCCTAACCCCAAGTTTCCACTGCAAAGCATGAATGTGATCCAGTTTACTGCAGCAATCGGCTGATAAATTAATCAAACTGCTGGGAAAGACACTTTGATTCATTAACATGGACGTTATCAAGAGTCAGGCTGTGAGCCTCTTTTAATATCACCCATGTAATTTCCATTTAAATTGTTTAGAGACGTGGAAAATGTAAATAAGATGGAAACAACGATCTGTGAGCAACTTTGTCGTGAGTCAAGCGTATGTTAGAACCACACCATGTGTCTTTCGTTCAAATGTATCATTGGTTTTCAATTCATTTATAATATAGATTACATTAATTATGTAGATGGTTTTTTTTAAGTTAAATGATTTATGAAAATCATAGTGTCATGCAAATGAACCTGCAAACGGCCCAATCTTGCATTGCATTACAATGTACCGACAGCTCAGTTAACCACGTTTTTCCGGAGGCAGGTGCTATTTGTAACCAAGCCCACCTCCAGTGGAGAAGCTTTCTTGAGATTTTTTTTACATATGGCATACATTATTTATCATTTCTGCATGCAGATATATGAATTTGCGTCTTGAATGAATGCCAAACCATGTTTCTGATTCCTGTGGTGCTGCTTTTTCAATTAGGATTCCAAGGTAATGGAGACATCACACTACTTCTTTTACTTATTATGAATAAATTATACATTCTGTAGTTAGTTTTAATGTATCAAAATGATCTTTGAGTAATTATATATTTTTAAAACATAAATGTATTTAATATGAATTTATATTTTTTGGGTGTTTTTTTTTTTATTATTTATTTATTTTGCTGTGTTTTTGATATTTTTTGTATGGTTATTTTATTTATTTGTGTTTTTATTTTTCTTCCAATTTTAGTTATTTAAACTTAAAGTTATAAGGTATAGTTCATCCCAAAAAAATGATAATTCTATAATAACTTACTCTCGCTTCACTTGCTCAAAACCTGTTTGAGTTACTTTCTTATGTTGAACACAAAAGAAGAAGCTATTTTGAAGAACATTGGAAACCTGTAACCATTGACCTCCATTGTGTTTTCCCCAATACAAAAAGTCAATGGTTAGAAATTTTCAGCTTTGTTCAAAATATTCTCTTTTGTGTTCAACAGAAGAAAGAAATTCCTAAATGTTCATAACCACTTGAGCAGGCCCGGATTAAGAACTCAGAGGCCCCTGGGCACATTGTCTTGTAGGGCCCCCTACACAGACACGCAGCGCAATAGTTGAATTAAAAAATAAGAATAATATAATATTTTGTAATAAAATGAATTTATAATGTATTGCATGCATTTTTTAAATAAATTATATATAGTATGTATATTTATAGTCTACAAATATTTTGGTCACACTTTATTTTGATGGTCCGTTTGTTGAATTTAAGTTACATTGCAACAAATTCTCATTGGATTATAAGAAAACTGTTAGGTTAGGGTTAGTGTAAGTTGACATGTACTTGCAAAGTTTCTTATAGTCAGTTAAATGTCTGTTGAATGTCAGTATCAACAGATATTAAGTAGACAGTCTACTAATACTCAAATGGACCATCCAAATAAAGTGTTACCAAGATTTTACTTATTTTCAAAGCATTTAAAGCTTTATTTTATGTTTTTTAAGATACTTAATCAAATTCACTGAAGCACGAAAAATACATATTTTAAAGGGAATTCATTGTAAATACAAATTAGTTATATTAAGATTTCGCTAACATTTAACACCAGGTGGAAAATACTGTTTATAGAATATTTGAATTTTTATGCTGTTTATACATAT
The DNA here is from genome assembly GCA_903798035.1 of Danio albolineatus. Classification (NCBI taxonomy): domain Eukaryota; kingdom Metazoa; phylum Chordata; class Actinopteri; order Cypriniformes; family Danionidae; genus Danio; species Danio albolineatus. Next base: position 22,223,173 of record CAIGQQ010004837.1, on the reverse strand, counting down.
ATGAAATAGGCTAAACCTTATTAAATACAGACGAGCCATTTGTGACATTTTCACTATTTTCATTTTTAAACAAAAAGATTTCCTTTCTATTGTAAATAAATGTATTTCCAATCTTACATGTAATGGGGAAAAAAGAAACGAGTTTATCAGATGCTGGATTCTAGCCGGATTGATGATCGATCACGTCAAAACATGTTGCCATGCGTGTTACGAGCTACGCCACTCACGTTGCTGTCAATCGCGCTCTTTAGTTTTGTTTCTGTCAATCAAACAGTGCTGGGTGGAAATCGCTCGAAAAGCTTATTCTTACGCTATTTGCATTTAACCTAAATAGACACTCCAAAATCGGCATTTTTCCCAAGTGCGCACAGGCCCCTGGGCCTGTGCCCATAATGCCCATTGGTTAATCCGGCCCTGCACTTGAGGGAAAGTAAATGGTTGAGTAAAGTTCATTTTTTGGGGTGAAATACCCCCCTTTACACTAAAGGGAAATTAAGATTTCTTCTTTGCATTTACAGTATTTGTAATAAAATAATTTTGTTTTCATTTAAATCTTTTTTTACTGTTGATTTTTTGTGTTTGTTTTATGCTTTTAGTTTTAGTTAACAATGATAACTTTTTTAATTATTTTATTTAAAGAATTTTAGCACCTTTTAAATTTGCATAGTAATAGGTAACAGTATTTAAATATATTTAAATGTACAATTTTCTAAACTTAATTGATATTCACAGATGCTGTAAGAAGTATGAATTCCAGGATCCAGCACGAGTTTAAAAATGCAAGACTTGAAGAGCCGCTTACCTTAAACTGTACCTACAACTGTTCCAGTGGCTTCACTCGTTATTACTGGGAATGGGAAAAAACTCCGGAATGCATCTGGAAAGAGAGTCAAACAAGATCAGGGGATATGTGCAGTGTGAGCTTATACACATCTCGTCTAACTATGGAGCAAGCGCATTATAACTACTCTTGCCTTTCTGAAGAGAGTGACCATCCAGACCTTCCTATAAAAACTGAGCTTCTGGTCACTATAAAAGTCCATGGTAAGAGGTGTTTGAATTATATTTCTATTCACACATCCCAGTCCAGGCTTAAAACATATATCAATTGCTTCTTATAGATGAGTCTGAAGAACAAGTACCGTCCTCGAAAGACGTAGCTGGTGAGTCTAATGGACCAGATTTACTAACAGCACAAGCTCTCGTTTTAATATTAAATACCGACTGTTTGGATAAATATGACTATTCTGTTATTAATTACTCACCTGCATGTGGTTTCAGGCCCCTGAGACCTTCATTCGTCTTCAGAAAAACAAATTGAGATATTTTAGATGAAATCAGAGCGCTTTCTTATACTCTATAGGCAGGAATTTACTTTGTATTACTGCAGAGTTTAACTGTAGAGTGAAAGTTTATAATTTGCATGTTTATAAGGCCTGTGACGGAGTAAAGCATTAAGTTATTCAAGTTATCTGAGAAGGGATTTAGAATGAAGTTTGCTGCAAATACCTTCAACTGAGATCGTCATTTCTAATTTAACATAACCTTTTGTTTAATTGTTGAGCTACAAAAAAGTCAACCAAAATCAATTGTTTCAATTATATGTTGTGCATGAATCAGATTTTTTAAAAATGTAAATACTCTCACTAGAAGATTGAGGACAATACACATCGACAAGCAAATCAAGGCAAATGCAGCTTGACTCATTGAACAACATTGTGTTATAAATGTGTTTGTTTCTGTTTTTATTGTGAGAAGTTTATTAGAATATATATATTTTAATTATAATTAATAGTATGATTAAAGTAATTATTTCTATTTATTTTTCAGTATTAGTAAAATAGAAAAATTACCGTTTAATAGATTTGGTATATTTAACTTCGGCCCACCCCCTCAATCAAGTTAGTTTTTGGACCTTCATAAGAAAAAGTATGGGCACCCCTGGTCTAGATTAATAATTCTGTCCCAATAGAGTTATTCAAGCCATGAAACTGTATTCATATTGCAATATATAGAAATTATAAACATCAAAACATTGCAATGTCTGATATTTCCAATATCGTGCAGCCATAAATAAAAGTCCAAAAATTGAACAAAAAACAATCAAAAACATTTCATGTGATTTTTGAAACTAAAAATAAAAGCAAATTTGTACTTCCATGTCAAGTCAGGGTGCGCGTGTACTATGGGGAACACAATGTTTTCATGTCACACTGCTAATTCAATACGTGGTGAGTTATGGCAATACATCGTAATGGCAGCGCGTTGTACTTCCCTTCATATTTTGGTTGCTTTTTCTTGCTCTCGGATTTCATTTGAAATATCTTAATTTGTGTTGAAAAGATGAACAAAGGTCTCATGGGATTGGAACAACATGGGGGTGAGTAATTAATGACAGAATTTTCATTTTTGGGTGAACTCATCTTTTAAAGCTTCTCAAAAAATTGATTGAAAATCACTCTGTGTTGTAAACAACAATGTTTTATATTTGAAACAATTGTGTCAAAGGTTAAACAACACATACACAAGTTGGGCAAAAATGTGTTTCAGGTTTAGAAACAATTGGAGTTTGGTGGTTATTATTATTAATGCCAAATAAATAAGTCCAGTGAGGGAGAACAAAGTCAATAGCTGTGGAACTCCAGTAAGGCTATTTTATTCACTTAAACATCAAATATACAAAGTTACTTTCTCTTTAAAGGGATGGTTCCCACAAAAATATAAATCAGAAATTCTGTCAAAATTTAATCCTCCTTCATTTGTTTAAAAACCAGCTTGTGTTCTTTTCTTCTGTTGAACACAAAATAATACATACTGTAGAATCTTTAAACATTTTTTAACTATCCTAGTATGAAGCTGATGTATTTCCAATGTATAATAATATTACCTGCTTGACGGACAGTAAATGTGTCAAAAATGCCTTTACCTGGCCACTGTCATCTATGATCTGAGCAAAACTGACCGTGAGTAGAGTGCACAGTATCCAAAATTCAACAAATTTGCTTTTAATAGATCATTATGGAATTGAGCATTCATTTCAGGGTTCATACACATTTTTACAACTAAAATTCAATGACTTTTCCAAGACTTTCAAATAAATTTCCATGACCTAATGTTTCATGTAACGTCTACGTATACATGTTAAATAAGAAACAAAAATTATGCCTCTTCAAAGTTATTAAAGCATATCATAAAACAACAATCTATTTAGTTTAATCTTTATATCTATGTAAAATTTATTTACATAATGTTCACACCATACTAATATTGTGAGAGCATGGACAGAAAAGAGGTAAAGACAACTAACCTACTGTATATTTAAGTATACAGATATTTGTTCAACTAATTTCCAAGACTTTTCCAAAACTTTGTGGGTTTTTCAGTTTTTCCAAAAAAATTTCCAGGCCTGGAAAACGCCATGTCAAAATTCCATGACTTTTCCAGGTTTTTCATGACCGTATGAATCCTGTCATTTGTACAGTAGAATCTCCTGTAAAATGTCCCACTGGTTTCACTGGTATTTATATCAGATTACAACATCCCACTAATTTACCCTGTAAAGTTGTCTCTCTATACGCAAACGTGTGTATAAGAATATTTCTACTTACTGTGCTATTTTTATTGGCTTGTAATATATATATTTTCAAATGTTGTCCAGGTCCATCTCTGAGAGTAAAGCTGTACAGAGGTCAGACAGAGTCGGAAGAAGTGCTTACATCACTATCCACCATCGAAGTAACAGCAGAATCTGCACTCTCGCTTCAATGTGTTGCCCTTGACAACAAACACTGTGAAGTGCAGTGGGTCAGAGAAAACAGTACAGTACCACAGTACGCCTTGACTGAAACAAAAGACACAGTGAAGTGGAATAAAATCACAGAAGAGGACAGTGGGCGATACACATGCCAGACCAAAGGGACTTGCATTGATCATCCTATCACTGTGGAGATAAAGGTCATCACATCAGGTGAGGGTTTTTATAATACATCAACCGCTTTTCAGATTCACCAACAACAAAGTCCATCAAGACAACATTTTCCCATACAGATGGACTCACCTGGGTCAAGATGTTCGCAGGCTTTGCTCTGTCTGCAGTGTTTGTCCTGACAGCCCATCTGGTGTATCTGTGCTATAGAAGAGGGTGTAAGATAATGGATTCTTCCAACACAGGCCATGAAAGGTAATGCACAATTTATGCATATACAGTGAATCATTACGAAGTATCATAATGTATCAAATTGCATTCATTAGCAGTATCTGGTTTCTTTTAGGGTTCCATCCAGAAGTGGAGTTGTGATTAGGCCAATTGCTCAAGGTCTATCTCAATTTATTACACTTTTATCATACAACATAGAATTAAATGTATGGATGAAAAAAAAAATCTTTTTTAATACTACACTGTTAACAATTTTTGCAGATTACACAGTATTTAACTGTAATATGAACTGTATTTTACTGTAGTACAGTTATTCAGTATGTTACTGTATTTTAAAGTTGCATTGTGGAAATTTCTGTGTATTTTACAGCAAAGATATACACTACTGTAAATATACAGGAAGATAAATGGTGCTGTAAATGTAAATACAGTATTTTGTTGTAATTGACTTAGAGTAAATTACTGGAGAAATGCTGCCAGTAGATTCTACAGGAAATTAAGTGTACAAATCAAGTCAAAAGAGATCTTTTGTTCTTTGTGGTTGCTTAAAGTTAATATACTATATACTGATACGCAAGCATTATTTGTATAACATTCAATTATTACTATTTTGTCTGTATGTGTCCATACAAGAACAAAAAGACTATAGAGATAACTCTATTCAAAAATGTATCTAAGATGTGCAGATTGAGTTTTCTTTCCCTTCTTATTGCACACAAATGGTTTAAAACTGCCCAAAACTTTCATGACAATGATGATAGTTAAACTTAATTAGTTCTATTAATCAAAGAATATTATGGAAGTTTCCTAAATATTAAGCAATAATAATATTGAGTGTTAATATATATATTTTTTATATGTCTTGATGTCTTTCGGAGAATTATATAACACTGAAGAAATACATTTTAAAATATAAGTACCTAAAACTGTTATTTTAAATGGTAATGATAATTTATCACAAAATTATTCTTTTACTGTATTTTGATTACATTAATAAGGCATGGAAAATTATATTTTGTTTAAAAAAATTAAGATCTGAAAAAAAAAATGTATGTAATAATCTACTCATTTAAGTTTTTTCAATGTATCCCCAGACAGCCAGAGTGATCATGAAGTCCCTTATGCCGACATTGTGATCTCTGTGAGAGGATCCAGCAATCCGGATGTATCCGACACATTCAGCCAGACTTCCAAAAACCAAAGACCAGTGAGAAAAATCTTATGAAGAAATACAATTGTTTTGTTAGTTTTCCTCATTTTTGTCTGATTGCGTGGGACCAGATGTGTGACAATGTTAATGTGTTTTGCAGAGATGGAGGGATGAGTGCCGAGCAGGACTTCTGCATGCATCAGCTGACAGACTGCACATCCACCCTAAAGAGGTCACTAGGAAATTAAGCACAACGTCTGAATACGCTGTAATTACTTACTCTTGCGAGGCGCTTAGTTAGTTACTTCCAAAAAATGGCATTTCTATTTTTAATGAAACAAACGGCAAAATGTGGAAATCATGAATAGCCCAGTTTCTGTTATCTGCAATTAAAAACCTGTTAAACTTTGAATGCATTTGTGAACTATTGTTTGCTGTGTGTGTGTGTGTGTGTGTGTGTGTGTGTGTGTGTGTGTGTGTGT
>CAIGQQ010004837.1:22204090-22217375 GCA_903798035.1 Danio albolineatus | reverse complement strand
TGTGTGTGTGTGTGTGTGTGTGTGTGTGTGTGTGTGTGTGTGTGTGTGTACTGCATTTACTCCTAAAATAAATCATTACTGTTTCACACTTGTTTTGCAACTCATAAAAGCATTTTTTTAAACAGAGAGGTCAGTGGGACTAATTGAGTGTAATATAATTTTAGTTTCTCAAGTTTGACTCTAATAAATAAATGTTTTTTTTTTCCAATATGCAAGGTTAAAAAACTTGAATTATAATGAAAAATGTGAATCACACCTACTGCATTTCGTTGCCTTGTACTTGTACATGTGTAATGACAATAAAGTTGAATCTAATATAATCTAAACCACTACATTGGCATTTTTTGTTGCAGGAAATGATACATAATCTGCATATGAAAAACATACATTCCTGCACTTTAGACATTAAACAAGCTGAAAGACGTTCATGTTATGTTCAAAAACATCCTATTTAATTTTTATACCGCACGTTGTTAGTGTTTTGATATTGTCGGGGGAAAAAACATTACCTGCAGTACATCTTCGCCATCTTCATCTTTGACAAACGAAGGTTTCGACTGAGTTTTTTTTTTTTTTTTTTTTTTTTGGAAAATCCAGTTTATCCAGCTTTACTTATTTATTTAGATAGTTAGTTGGTATAACTATAATAAATTCTACTATCAAGTCACTGATTAGCTGATGAAACGACACGTTAGCGCGTTTTAAGAACCTGACGCTGGACCTTGAGATGATTCTTGATGTTGACTCTGATTCACCAAACCGAACAGCCGACCGAAAACAAGAAACAAGCACGACATTCCTGGCTGTTAATAGGAAGTGTTTCTAAACTTGCTAACGTTAGTTATACAGAAATGTTCTTTGTGAAGGTTTTATCAGTTGCTGAATGTTAAATATGACGCTAATCGTAACTTATTTATTGCTAACGTTAGAAAAATAAAAACGTTACCTGATGCTATCATGTTAGAGAATATTCGGCATGTCTATATTCAAATTATGCGCTATTAAATTTTTTGAAGCAAATAAATCCAGCAATTTTAAATCCCCAGACGGCTGGAAATCTAGAGTCATTTGTATTTTTCTTCCCATCATAAATAATTGTTTTAATTTTTGTTTTTAAAACATTATTGTTGTTGTTGTTGTCATAAAGCGTTCCCAAGATGTAACATTGGGTGTAGTATCTACATTGGTTCTACGTGCTAACATGTTTACAAAAAAAAAGCTGTCTACCTGATGGATTACTTTTGTCCCTTTCCGCTTTCGGTACTAGCTGGAGCCACGTGTCAGTTGCGTGGCAACGGATGACAACATTTAACTCAGCTTTGAACGGTAAGGGTCATCATGCAAGTTAACTTGGCACAATGATTAAACACAGTTCTTACCGATTTAACCAAACGGGGAAATGTTGTATTTAACAACACAAGTCTTGTATATAACAGAAAAGTCTTTAATTTAGTTTGTAGCACAACATTTGTCAGTAGTGTTTTACTTTGTGAATTAACCTGTCAGCTCTATACATTTTTAATGAATGTGGCTTGCAGTGTAAGATGGCTGTTCCCTTCTCCAACACAAACCTGCGCATCCCGAGAGGCTTTGGGAATTTATTAGAGGGTCTTACCAGAGAAGTGTTGAGAGAGCAGCCAGAGGACATCGCCACTTTTGCTGCTGTCTACTTCACAGAGCTGCTCAAAGCCAGAGAAGGTGACTGAGACGCTCTTTTGATCCTGATCTTTAATGGTCATTAGTAAGTCATTGTTTATACTGCTATATGCCTCTGTCAACGGCGGAAAGGATTTTGGTTGCAGCAACTATTGCATTAGATCCACAATATTGAAGATTTCTTGAAAATAAGGAACAGGCCTTTCACAATCATAAATTGTGAGTTCATGATTAACAAATAATTGGCTTTTTTACTTATGAAGAATCTAACTTAATAGGCCTATGTTACATTTTTATATTTTTTTTTACTTTAAACTATTTTACTTTTTGTTCAGCTTTAAACTCAATACAGAAAACCTGAAAATAATATGGAATGAATAAGTGATGTTGGGTTGTTCAGTTATTGACAGTGAAAAATTCAACAGAGTGGAGTCAATTATTCCACTTTGACACCACACACAAAGACGTTGTTCAGTGTTGTATTTCAACATATTTGTCATGTCTTTGTCCTCAAACTACTCCAGCTTATAGGACTAGGTTCTTACACATCTCATCAACAGCCTTTTTATTTATTTATTTATTTAATTTTTTTTTAATTAGTGATATAGAACTTTAATTTGGTCGAGACCTGCCTGGAACTACTTTACCTGTGCATTTGTCTGCACAGCTTAGAATGTCCATTGGGCAATCAGAACCAAGACATTCAACAGCCGTGTAGTATCTAATATAATATAATATAAAATAATATAATATAATATAATATAATATAATATAATATAGGGCGACACGGTGGCACAGTAGGTAGTGCTGTCGCCTCACAGCGAGAAGGCCACTGGTTCGAGCCTCAGCTAGATCAGTTGGCATTTCTGTGTGGAGTTTGCATGTTCTCCCTGTGTTCGCGTGGGTTTCCTCTGGGTGCTCCGGTTTCCCCCACAGTCCAAAGATATGCGGTACAGGTGAATTGGGTAAGCTAAGTTGTCCGTAGTGTATGTGTGTGAATGAGAATGTGTGGATGTTTCCCAGAGATGGGTTTCGGCTGGAAGGGCATCCGCTGTGTAAAACAAATGCTGGATAAGTTGGCAGTTCATTCCGCTGTGGCGACCCCAAATTAATAAAGATACTAAGCCGAAAAGAAAATGAATAAACGAATAATATAATATAATGTAATATAATATAATATAATATAATATAATATAATATAATATAATATAATATAATATACAGCAGTGTTTTAATTTTTTTCTTTCTGTCTCCACAGAAATGAATTAAGTATCTCCTTATCCTATGTGATTAAATGTTCGAAACTTTAATGATTAAATTTCTTTGGTTTGGCATAAACTTTAACAGTGAATTCTTATTTGAACATTTTACATGTTCTTTCTTGATGGGCTCTTATTAATATAATATAATTAGTTTTCATGGTTATCTCAAATAGTTAAGATAATGACATCCCAACCAACCACAATCAGTGGATTAATCAATCATTTTGTTTTGTTCTAGAAAGTGGTCTTGACCCAGCAGAGTGGGGTGCCAAGTTGGAAGACAGGTTCTACAACAATCACTCTTTTAAGGTATCTTACTTGGAAAAGAGATAAGACTTTATGAACCTTTAGGTTATATAATACAGTTTTTTTTTCTAATGTGCATGTTTTGCTTGTTCTTCTCAAAACAGGGCACATCAATACAAGGAAACATCATTTCATCCAAAATAAACACAAGGTCTGTCATAAAGTGAGAAAGTGTGATTTCACTTTTTCAGTTTCCCAGATCTTTGCCAGATCAGACAAACAGCTACGACTGAGAACAAAAAGTTTATACAATAAAATCTAAAATGACTATAGGTTTGAATGGTTTGCTTTTCTTTATCCTTGTTACAGTTAAACCTTAGAGTACACTCTAAAAATGTATTAGTTGACTTTACAAAAAAAAATTGTAAACCCATTGCAACTAGGTTCTGTTAAGTTGACTTAACTTAATTTTTCTAATTATGCACAGTTATACTTATAATTAATCATTTTAAGACAGAATTTACCTACTTTTCTTTAGCATAAAGTCGAATAATCACTTTAAAAGCAACAGGTTTACTCACTTTTTAAAGTAAAGTCAACTAATCACGTTGTATAGTGAGTACAGTGGTGTCCTGCAGACTCTAATTAAACACTCTAAACCTGCTTATCAAGTTCATTAGACTCTTTCAGGCAATTGTGTTGGAGCTAAACTCTGCAGGATGCTGGCTCTCCATTAACATGATTGGACGCCCCTGCTATAGTAGGATGAAGCTTGGCAGGAGGCTCTCCATCTAATAGACAGGGTTTCGATCATTTGATCAAGCCGAGGGCAGCTTTTGGAGGATTGATTATAATGTCAGAGCACAGATATGCATCTGGATTATACATTAGGATTCATTTATTATTCCTGTTGTACTTGTTTGTGTTGTATTTACTTACATTATTAATCACTACTGCATATAAAACTCTCCACGCTTTCTTACATGTCATTTTTTCAGAATCAACACAGAATCGAGTTCTGAAACTTTGGAAAACAACGGGACTCAGCACTCTGCAATAAATAACCCTGACACTAATAATTTAGTAGACAAGGAGGTCAAGTTTGATAAGAAGCTTGATGAGGAATCTGGTGAGAGGGAACGTGGACATGCTGAAGATATTCTCCATGCAGAAACAGCAGATGGTGATATATGTGCTGAAGAGCTAAAACACCCCAGTGAGATTCCAGACGAAACATCAGAGGTGGCAAAAGAAGATGTAGATATTGATATCTGCAGATCCGAACTTGAGCCTACACCTCTGCCTTCATTTGGAGGCCTTGCAAATGTGGATGTTTGTGCTGAAGAGATAAACCTCCCCTCTGAATCCAGCGAGGGCAAAGAAGAGCTGGGAAGCCCAAAACCGTCGCTCCTGAATGAAGAGCCATCTGAATCACAAGATGAAATACATTCACACATTGAACAAGATGTAAGCAAAGAAGCTAATGAAGTGTCTGATCATGATGATGATGATGATGATGATGATGATGATGATGATGATGATGATGAACATGATGATAATGATGCTGAAGATCCTGAAGAAGAAGCCTCAGAAATTGCTGATACTTTATTAGAAGACCCAGAAGAGAAGAGCACTGAGCAGGTTTATGCAGAGGAATCAGCTGACAGCACCATTGAAAAATACATAACTGAAAGTGTTCCTGAAGGGCAGGAATCAGAAGATGCAATCAACGAAGATCAAGAAGAAACCAATTATGAGTACACAAGCACCAATGACTTGGTTGAAGATGCAGGCGATTCAATTTCTGATATCAACAGCGGATTACTGATGGAATTGAAAGACACTTACGTTGACTACAGCGGTGAATTACGCGACAGTAAAAGTGAAGTCGTAGATGTTCTAGATGAAGTTCATCACCAGTGCGACACTCACACAGGTGAGGATGAAGCTGATGACAGCAGTGACGAAGAGAATACTTCAAAAATTATTGATGCGTTAAATGAAGAAGACTTTTTGGAAACTCCAAAACCTGTTTCCCAAATGAACGACAGCGAAGCTGAAGCAAGCAACGAGATTTTAAATGCTGATGCCATGGACGCTTTTGAGAAAGATCTAAACACAGAGAACGTTAATGAAGGAAGTGATCTTGACAGTGATGCCGAAGATATGGACCTGGACATTCCAAACATGCTTCTGCCAAATGTGGGAAAAACTGAGGATGAGGAGGATGATGGAACTCATGATCCTGAACCAGAGGAAGATGTGTTCTCTGAAATGGAACAAGCTGATCCCGAGCCTTTAGAGAATGAAACAGTGGTTGACAGGTTCAAACTTCCTGAGTCACAAGAACAGACTGAAAATACTGAGAATGATGTAGATCAAGAGGATCAGTTGGAAGAGCAAAGGGATAAAAGCCAAGAAATGACACTTGAAAGTGAGAACCTGGAAAATACTGACAGCTCTGAACCAAAGGTAAGGGATTTTTGAACATAATGTACATTTAATGTGAAAAGAAAAGATTCATCCATCATTTGGTGTAACATTGGTTTAAATATCAACAAATCTAAAACAGGAATTCATTTTTACAATTGTCCACTAACTAAAAAACTATCATTTAACCCACTCCATTTAACCATTGACAGTATCAGCAAGATGTTTTCGTAAGTGTAAATAATTAAAAATATTTATAAAAAACATCATGATCATGTATTCCTTTATATATGTTGGTATAAGTACTGTACAGGTCAGAAATGTGTTGTTTAATTATTAATTAAACTATATCTTACGCTAAATGGAGCATATATTTACATGATTTTGAGAGTAAAAGAAAAATATAATAATAAAGTACCACAGAATAAAAAAATAATATCTGGCTCCTGATAATTATGACCTAATTTGTTTTTTTTTTCATGAACTTTTCTCTTTACCTTCAGTTTAAATTATGTTTATCTATCTGCACACTTTTGATTATTAATAGCAACCTGCACGTATAATCATTTATTGTAAATTTCTGTTTGTAACTAATGCAACCTGTATATAATGTTCATAGTACCTCCATCTGTAAATATCACCATAATTTTTCTAGAACTGCACTTTATAATTTATACCTGTATCTGCACTTGCTGCTATTGCACTTCTGGTTAGACCTAAACTGCATTTCGTTGCCTTGTACTTGTACGTGTGTAATGACAATACAGTTGAATCTAATATAATCTAAAAATCTAATATATAAATCCAAATACATACTATTTTGAAGCAGCTTGACATAAAGGGCTTGTTTCGGTGCTACAAATAATAACATTGATGTTATGTGGCAAGTTAACATCAAATCTTCATTTAAGCAAACGCAAGGCAATGATTACAGCTTGTGCTCAAAATCATTGCTTGGACTGCGCTCCATCTGGAGTGTTGTTGTCTCATTAGCGGCTCTTCCTAATGGCAAAAATTACCAGCCATAGCTACAGAATCAGACTGTTTCCTTTATTGTCCCAAGTTAAAAGTAAAAATGCAATCTTCAAGGACATATCTGATCAACAGCATGGCTATGTACCTCTCTGGAGAACAGTGATTGAAGATGTCCCTAAAATAGTCCAGCTGGTGAGTACAACACTACAAGAGGGTAAAAAAAGAAGCTGAAATGATACGTACATCCTATAGCGTTTACAGACCCAAACAAATGATCCCAACGTATATCTGGTACATTGAAAAAGATTTAGGTCTTTCACCAAGAGGTCAGAAAGAATATCCATATGCTTTAAAGGGGTTTGAAGGAGACAGATTTGGTGGTGTTTCCATGGAAACATTTTACCAACCATTTATCCGAGGGAGAAAGTGATCTAGATTTTGGAGTTGTGTGATATATTTCCAAAAAAACAGAATATGTGCTCTATTAGCCGCCTCGTTTTCTAATCCACAGTCCGAAGTGGAGTGTTTAGAGTTCTGTTGGGGTTAATTAGAGACGCACACTAAAAGTAAAGCGCTCTTCCTCCTGATTCAATGTAGGTCATCTAACCTGACCTATATCAACTCTTGTCCAATGACTTTATACGCTGTAGGAGGAGCGAGGGAATCGTGTAGATTCTATTTTCAGGAACAATATTCATGGCTATCATCAATCTCCGGCTCGACTGTAAAGTCACCTCATCTTCTTCTTGGAAACTCTGCTTTAACACTTCAGTGCTCTGTGAAGCGACTTCATTAGCTCCCAGTCTTGCACATCCAACAGATGCCAAGAAAAGAGAAGTGATATAGTTACAGCACATCAGAGCTGCATCTTCTCGCTTTAATCTTGGTAGGGTAGGAGGCAGGAGATGCAGCCGCGTGTTCTAGAAATAAAGGGCAATGGATTTACTGTCTGTTTGTCTTACTCTACAGTATATTGCCACAGGCTGGAGGAGGCACTGACTGTGTGGGACTGACTGAGATGTGTGGGGCTGCTTCTAGTATTTTCTTATATATAATGATAGCCCTCAGGGAATATTTTGAACTGTGTATATTTGAAGTGATGTTATATAATTGGTCGGAACCGTGCATGTCTCATTTCTCTCTTTTGAGGTTAAATCAATTATCTCTGATGGTTTTGGTAACAAGACAGTGAGAATATTGGCGCTGTAAACGTCAGCATTAAAAAATATATAAATATATTTCTAACGAGCACAAACCTTTCTCTGACTGACAGCGCCAGAGAGATGCTCGCGCGCTCTTTTTTTTTCCCGCGCGCGCGCGCTCGTGCGCGTTCCCTCTCTCCATCCTCCCACCCTGAAGGACTGTGAATTATAAGGATAGTTAGAGGAAAGGCGTTATTCGTCCAAGGCATTTGCCCTGTGAGGAGGTTTACGCTCTGTTGCTCTCACACAAGACGAGAACACGTTTATCAGCGTCTGTAATTGCGCGTCATGGATTGTCATATCGTAAGTACTCACCAATTTAATTACTGTTTACAAAGAATATAATAAATAACTTTACTTAGGGTACTTATTGTGAACATATTTGATATCGTGAAAACTTCATTTAACTTTTAATTCACTTAAATAGAATAGAGAGACGTTGCCAATACTTGTTTGCGTTCTGGAATTTAAGTGGCGGCAAATTTCATGCCATGCCAATTCAGAAACGGTTTGTGGTTTTATCTTCAAATCCACATAGGCTACTCTTTGCTCACTGTTATTTCACTCTTTTGAATGGTTACTTTGCATTTCATGGCACAAGTACTTCCATGAGAACATTCAAAAACCAATAAAGAAAAGTGCGTATAGGCTACTTATATAGAATGAAAATGAATATTAAATAAAGTGGATATATCCTAAGTATAATATATAATGTAGTATAACCTTTTTTTTTATAAATCTAATAAAAAAATCTATTTCTGTTTGTAATAATAGGTATTTGACAATTTTAAGCTAATTTGGTATGAATCTAAAATCATCAGTATTATTAAAACAATTGCATTTTCAATTAAATATGTAAATATGTCCCCATAAAGCCCCTGAAGAATGTTGGGTGTGGCTATAATTCCTGAATGGATTAAGTAATTTTTCAAATAAACAAAAAATAAATTAATGAAAAAAGTGTGGCTGAAATTTATAGCTAATCTGCTTTCAGCAGCCTTTACACGTTAATTTTCTTTTTTGTTTATCACATTATTTATCTTTACACAGTCTATTTAATTGTTTGATGAAACATGCAAACTTTGATTCTGTTTAGATAGAAAGTGACAATAAAACACATATAAATAGATTAATTAGTGTTAATAAATGTAAGTAAAAATAGAACGATTGCTCTTTTTGAAATATGAACTAATTGATAAGTTGTATGTGCTTGGACGGTAAAAATTTCAGCATGTTGTTTCATTTGCATATGCAAAATGATTACTCATTGGAAAATACTAAAATATTTTAAATCATATGTATGTGTACTTCAGACAAAGGAAATTCTTGTGACTGCATATTTTCCTTAGAGGTGGTCCATGGGTAGCACTAAGCTTCAGAGGCAACAGTAAGATGAACAGATGCTTATTTATAGGGGATTTTGGAACGCCTCTGCCTGTGGCCACATATGAGCATGTTGGCAAAATACCTGGTTAATGTGAAATGAGGCTGATTCTTGGTTCAAAAGTGGGTGGACATGCTCCTACCAGGGTTTTACAATGGACTTCTGCTCATCACCCTCACACAGGCTGTTTAAAGATTGCCAACCAGCCTCTGCTGAGCCGTTTTACATATGCTAAGTTGTGGTGGGAGAAAGCATGTGGTTTCACAGCATCAGGAAGACTTAATGAGACAAATAACATCACATCCCACCACACACTGTTTGTTGATGTGTGCTGACATGCTTCACAGAGCACAGGAAGATGGTCACAGTTGGTTTTTGTAATGTCTGGGTGGTTATGTTGTTCAAATAGCTGAGTTTTTATTATTTTTTGTACATTTTATTTTCATTAGGTATGCGTAATAGGTTTCTTCTTTTTTGTTGCAACAATGAAGAAACTTTTTTGGACCTTTCCATTTCACAAAACCAGTAAACTATTTACTCTAAGGTTCTTTGGGAAACCAAAAATGGTTCTTCTGTTGCATTACAGCATAAAGAAGAACTTTTTAACCTTGTTTTTCAGGATAATTTATTATAAAAAACATTTCTAAAATTAAAATACATGAGGAATACGAACTTGAGACGCAACATGACTTAAAATATCTTGAAATATTCAGAAAAATCATATACTGAAAAATCTAAATAAGTGTATTTGTGCAAAGCATTAAAAAGCACAATATTTGTTTTCAGGTAAATATCTTGATTTAAGAATTCATAAGTGTTTTACAACTAAAACACTAAAGGCCCTTTCCACAGCATGGTAGAGCGCAGTTTGGTTTGGTATGGCTCACTTTTGGGGGCCTTTCCACTGAGATCCGAACCTTGTACCTAGTACCTTTTTTAGTACCACCTCACCTTGAGTGATGTTCCAAAGGAGCCATACCATTACCTAAAACATGACATATACACACTGCAGTATACATCACAGATTGCTTTGAGAGAATCATCACTAACAGCGTCATTGGCTTTTTAGTATTAAATAGCCAGCTGCAGCCACTAAAACACCGTTATACCGGTAGCATCCATTGCCTCTGTGTAGTGAGCTGGTTTCTTAATTGTTGAGTGTACAATGATGTGAACAATAGAGATAAACCCACCCACTTTACGAAATTGGGAATACAAACCAAACTGAAGTGAGCCGAGCCATGTCGAATCATAACGTACCATGCAATGGAAAAGCAGCTTAAATAAGAACATCATTTTTTGCAGAATCCTCAGTTGTTTGACTTTAGATGTGCAGAAAATATGGTAACTTAAAGACAGTGAAGCTGATGGCTAGTGATTCATTGCAAAGGGGCTTAAATAGGCAGGAGATACATCACGCTAAACCCACTGTGGTGATATATAAGACCTCGAGGGATAAGCCGAATCAGTTTAAGCAAGCACAAAATCAATACGCAGCACACTCAGTGTCGGTTTTTCTAAATTTATTGTTCATTCTCTTTCGCTGTTAGGAGGAATGCAGCCAGCCACAAGAGGAAGAGGATATTATGGACATCCCATTGGATGACCCAGAGGCCAATAAAGCGGCCGCCAAAATTCAGGCCGGCTTCCGTGGCCATATGACCCGGAAGAAGATGAAACCAGGCGAAAAGCCCGGTGAGGAGGTGAGCAGCAGTGGTGAGGCCCTCAACGGCAGCCAAGGGGACTCAGGTCAGTCACTGTCCCCAACAGTACAAGAGTGGTAGTCTCAACACCCTTCCACAAGGCGCAGAGATCGCCAGTCGTTTCATCCAATTCAGTTTGGCGAGGCATTCTAAAGCCCTCACAGAATTTGGCTTTAAGATCTAAAGTAAACAACTGGAGCTTTGAATTTTAATGAGAGTTGAAGAGTGTGTTGATTCGCCTTTTCTGTACTGTGTACTTAGAATTTAGAGTAAAAGATAAAGAAATATTGCACTCATTATAAAGTGCATTAGTGCCCACGCAAATTTTCAAAGCAGCGCTGGGTTTAGAATGTGTTTTTCCCCATTCGTTTTTCACATATGGATTCAAATAAAATCTTTGATTAAGTGATAAAGCCATGAACATGGAAAGTAAAATGCTTCAAAATCAAAGACAAAAGAACCCCAAACAAATAGGCAAAGGTTCTGGGAAGACTGGGACTGAACTGCTTTAATAAGGGAAAGGACTGAAATCCCATCATTCACTGCAAATGGCACAACTGATTGAAAAATGACAGAGAAAAATGAAACTGTCCATTTAAATTTATTGTTAAAAACCTTTCAGAATATTATCAAAATAACAAATGACTACTGATATGTAGTGATTGACAACCAAATATTAACCTCTTAAGTGTTCAAAAATGAAAACTATTAATCATAATACGCAAAACTGTTGTGTTGTCCAAAATGAATATAGCCATGTCTGAAAACACCTATTTATTATATGCAAACATAAAAGTCTAAACTGCATTTTTGTTTTTATTTCAAATGTAATCAGTAATACATAAAACAAAAATACAGAGACAACGACTATTTTAATCTCCGTAGTTATATATAGAAATATTTCATTATTTTAAAAGTGCAAGGAGCCAATCTCTTACGCCATTTGGGGTGCTTCATGGAAGTGGGCATATATCTAAAGATCTCATTTGGCATGCTTTTGTTTTGTAACCCTGTAATTGGTGGATTTTATTTACTGATTTTATTTACAGGATTTTATTTTTACTATATGGGTATTATAGTTTTCCTGTATACATTCTATTAAACACAATTATTTTATGATTACATTATTCTAGTGGGTTCAAAAGTTGATTAACAATCAACACACAGAAGGTCCTTTCTTTAAAGGTTTATCAGTTACTATTAAAAATCAATTTCCTCATTGTGAAAATGAATTGGGTTTGTTCTTCTGGAGCCTAACATTTACACTGGGCATCAAATTCAAAATGAAACCTAATAAAAAGTCCATCAATTATGTTTAATGAGTCAAATCTTTATACTGAATAAACATGAGACATGCGTGCTTGTGCTTTTTAATCACTTTCTGAGTGCTTAGGATAATGATTCTCTTAATTAAGCAATTATAAATGAGCACATCTGTCATTTTCCTTAATTGTTCAAAGATTGCAACCATCTCGGATTACATTCAACGATTTACAGAGATCCCGTGGAGTCACTCTGTAGTCTGTATTATCTCAGTTTGTTGAGACACACATCTCTCAAATCTAATTTCTTTTGTGGGTGGTTTAAGCCTCCACAATTCCAGGACTCAATATTAAAGCCTCACGCAGATTCATCCCCCTTTCATTTTTCTTTCGGGTGATGCATTTTGTCCTGCACAAAATTGCCTCGTTTTCTAGAGATGCTGGGTAAACTGTTTCCCCCAGCTCAGTAGGCAGTATGCAAATGATTCTCTAGATGTTGATCCCCAGAGATAAGCTGAGATTCCACTTTGAAGCAACAAATAGGCCAGAGCTGATGGAAAGACAATGGCGTTAATGTTACCAGTTGAACTAGCTGCGTCGTCCTTTGAGGAGGAACAGAGCAGATCTGGCCATTTGATGTGGAAAGTGGGGCAAGCAATGAGAATGAAGGTGTCCTTCCAACCTCCAGTCGGGCCCAAATATCTCTCCTTCAGCTGTGCTGCTCCGCTTTACCCCACCTCTGTGCCCAATTTAGGCCTTTCCCGAGCAACATCAACCCAGTTCTCGGTTGCTAAGCATTTTATGTATGAAAGTGTTATTTTTATCCTCAGGTGTATCTGCATCACTGAAACGAGGCTATGCTCTGTTTTACTCGGACAAAAATAAAAGACAGGATGAAATCAACTCATATTCTGCCAAAATCCATCAATAAGTAATGCTCTGTCACAAATTGTGGTGAAGAATGCCAGTACATTGCACAAATGTTTTTCCTTCGTTAGCCTAGCTTGAACAATGCTGTATTTTTGGACAGTGTGAATAAGGATTGTTTGTGAAAACTTTCAAAAACACAAAATGTTTTTATTTTTAGAACATTGTGTAAACATGTCCTCGGGTTTGTCTTCTGAAAATGATGCACAATTTGTTTTAGTTTTAGCATAAAACAAGA
>CAIGQQ010004837.1:22175465-22190194 GCA_903798035.1 Danio albolineatus | reverse complement strand
TTGCTGCGCGTTTCTTCTGTTGTTTGTGTTTTGACCAATTTGCTGCGTGTTTCTTTTGTTGTTTGTGTTTTGACCAATTTGCTGCGTGTTTCTTCCGTTGTTTGTGTTTTGACCAATTTGCTGTGCGTTTCTTCTGTTGTTTGTGTTTTGACCAATTTGCTGCGCCTTTCTTCCGTTGTCTGTGTTGTGAGAATTTGCAACAGGTGTGCTGTCAAATTGATGAAGATCGTTTCTTAATCTGCTGGTGTTTTTTGTTATTGCATGTGCTTTCTTAAATTGCAGCGTTAAGCTCTCTCGGCCACCGTAGATCATACATGAAACTCCTAAGATCAGGACAGGTATCTGATGTTAATTAATATAAAAGTGATCAGACATGAAACACCTGAGATCAAGACAGGTATCTGATGTCAATTAATATAAAAGGGATCAGACATGAAACACCTGAGATCAGGACAGGTGTCTGATGTTAATTAATATAAAGGTGATCAGACATGAAACACCTGAGATCAGGACAGGTGTCTGATGTTACTGTATATGATATATAAAGTATTTGGCACAAAACCCCTGGGATCAGAACAGGTCTCTATAACAGTATTAATCTGACAGGTAACTTAAGGTACTTTGTTTAATATAAAATACACTAACGTCAAATGAAACACCTGCGATCAGGACTGCTATTTCAAAGTACTGCATATAAAAGGCATTGGACACGAAACCCCTGTGATCGCGTACAGGTATCTGAAACAAACGACTGTTTTCACAATCTGCGCATGATCCGTGACCTATGCAAATTCACAGATAGGCCACACCCACCCAATGACGCAGTAGCGGTTACGCTGTACTGAAACCCCTGGAAAAAAGTGCCTGCCGTACTGAAACCCCTGGAAAAAAGTGCCTGACCTGTTATGAACGGTTATGTACCATTTGGAATGTGACGTCACAATTCGAGCGCGCGTTCGAAAAGCTGCAACACAACTCACGCTCACCGCTGCAGACTCTTCCATAGACATAGACCGATTTTGGCCCACTGTATTAAAATTCTGACTATTTAGACTATATGACTTTTGTTGGTTAACTCTGTTCAGTAATGCAGTTTGTTAACATAATTTAACTTAAGTCATAATGTATTTAAAACAAAATAATGTTTAAACATAGCTGATGTAAGTTTCTTAGTCAATGCCTTATAACACATTGGAATCAAAATTCACAATAATTTTATTAATATTTAATTAATTGAGTAACATAATAATACTGTTGAATTACTAGACTTTATTGTAAAGTGTTATGTATTGTTCTTTATCAAAACATGTTTAATATGTACATGTAGAATATATACTATAAAGCAATGCATTGTTTTTTATTTATAATACCTGTTAAAGTATTTTAAGTCAATAACGTGGAAATACCATTTTGTAAATGAATGAATGAAAATGTAATGTGATTGTGTTCAGTTAGGCTTTCCTTGTAAATTTTAGTTATGACATAAAATGTCTCTTATTTAATTAATTGTCTTTATAATATTTAGTAAACACAGTTTACACGGTATACACTACAGTTCACAAACAGAATAAATTAGGCATTTTCTTTGGATTTCTGGAGGAAATAGACCAAAACAAATAGCTTAGGGATTATTTATGTATTCAGTTACTATTTTCTATAGTTACATCATGTACTAAGACTGATGGAAAATAAAAAAGTTGAGTGAGTAAATTCTTATTTTGAGTGAACTATAGCTTTAATTGTACAGTCGTATTGCATCAAACCTCCAGTAGAGGGAGCCTGTAGCATAGAGTGTATAAAAATAGGCTTGTAGGCTGCTCTATAAAAATGTTCACCCCAGCTTTCCCCAAAACTGTTTAGCAGACGGTGCTATTACGTTAATTTTATGAATTTGCATTAATGTGTTTAGTAGATTTTAAAAACCTTCAATCGACTTGTGTTAACCTAATCTAAAATTAAGACACACGTAAAATAAATAAAACTACATTTAACCAGAAATATAAAAAAAGTACTTTTTATTATTATTAAATGCTATAATAGTGTTTAAACAGCACTAAATAAATTTGATATAATATTAGATTAGATGTATATAATAAATGTGATTATACACTATCATTATAGTCACAAAATATTATACAGTAAATGAAAACAATCGGGAAATATATAAATAAAAAAACCATTAACAAAGCTTATAATAAATAAAATATTTAAAATATACAAAATTATAAGCAATTCACAAATTAAAAAATCGTTTTAAAAGTATTACTTAATACTGTGATGTAATATTGCAATAATACTCAATTCTATGAAATCTTTTTAAAACAAAGTATATTAAAAATTGGGCACCACGGTGGCGCGTGAGTAGCACGTTCGCCTCACAGCAAGAAGGTCGCTGGTTCGATCCCCGGTTGGGGCAGGTCCCGGTTGGGCCAGTTGGCATTTCTGTGTGGAGTTTGCATGTTCTCCCCGTGGTTGCGTGGGTTTCCTCCGGGTGCTCCGGTTTCCCCCACAGTCCAAAGACATGCAGTACAGGTGAATTGGGTAAGCTAAATTGTCCATAGTGTATGTGTGCGAATGAGAATGTATGGATGTGTTTCCCAGAGGTGGGTTGTGGCTGGAAGGGCATCCGCTGCGTAAAACAAATGCCGGATAAGTTGGCGGTTCATTCCGCTGTGGCGACCCCGGATTAATAAAGGGACTAAGCCGAAAAGAAAAAAAAAAAAAAAAAAAAAATATTAAAAATTTTGGGGTTTTAAATTATACATTGTAATTTTGTATGTGAAAATGATTTATTTTTTATTTTTACATAAAGTACATGAACTGATAAATTGTAACTTTAAAATGATTTCTAATTTAAAATATGAATATATAAAAAATATAGATAAATTCTAGCATATAATTAATGAAAACATGATAATTGATTTTTTTCTTTTTCAGTGAAACTCAACATTTTGGCAAGAGAGCACAAAAATATATTCCAAGCGATCTTATCACCATATCCCCACAGGCTCCATAGTTTCCAAATCTTATGCATATATTTGAAAAACGATAGTTGAAGCAGCCAAACTCTTGAGCAAACATTTGAAGTAAACTCATTTCTAATGGCATGTTCTCATGATTTGTGAAGTCTCATTAAAGTACTCACCAGATTCAGTGAATGTACAGCGACATATAAATAAAGTATGTTCTCCAGTGAAGACGTGTGTGAGGATCTTTCATGCTTTCAGTGCACTATTGACCCTGGATGTTCTCACTGACTCTACTTGACAGATTTCTTCGCAAGATGAGAGAGTCTGGGGGGACTTTTATCCTCCGGAGGACAAAAGCTAATGCCGAGCTTTGTGTGAGTATGCTTGTGTCTCGGAGCCTTACTACAGCTTTGATCATCCAGAACAGAAGAGACCCTTGAGGATAACTCACTGTATGTTCACTCAAAAGCTTCTTCTTTCTCAAACTCTTTGCCATTTTGCATACAAAATCTACTCTTTTTACTGAGTGGGAGCCTATATTTCAAAGACTAATACAATACTAGGTTTGGATCATCAGTTGTGCTCGTCTAATTTGCCATCTGTTGTTTTTTACAGTATGTAATTGTTTTCATTGTGTTCTAAGCAATTAGTTGTGTTTGATACCAGCAATCACTGTTGCTAATAAGTCCTATTGAACAAACTATGGCGCATCATAAAACGTAATATGTTAATGTGTACTTAGTCAGCAACCAAAAATGCCCAATTATTAACACATAAAAAGAAAAAGCAGGTTAATGATGTAGTCTAGTTTTCTGCAACACTCACTGTGAGTATTTCTCTCTGGCTGTAAAAAGGCAAAGTCAGATGACCAGTGCAGGACAATGACATCAGTGCCTAGACAGACATGTGACAGCTCGCCTACAATTCCTGGCACAGGAATTTCAACAGTGGAAAAAAAAAATGCTTTTCAACAGTCGAAAAAAATGTTGCCTTAAAATAACAACTCAAACCTCAAACTAATTACAAAATGTATTGGACATACCCGAAATGGAGGAAGGAGACCAAAACAAATAGCTTAGGGATTATTTATGTATTCAGTTACTATTTTCTATAGTTACATCATGTACTAAGACTGACGGAAAATAAAAAGTTGCTATTTTCTAGGCTGATGTGGCTAGGAATTAATCCCATTCTGCCGTAATAATCAAAGAACTTTGTCATCAAGGTGCAGATCCTGAACCGAATCTATTTGATCTGGAATACACAAAAGATAACTGATTTTCAGGCACTGCATGCTATCATTGCACCTGTTGTGGTACGGCAAAGTTTTTCTTGATTATGTGTCTACCTTTACAGCAAGAATTTTACAGCAACAAAATACAAAAAATTGCTGCATTCAAAGTTATATTAATTACAAAATGTATTGGACGTACCTGAAATGTACACTATCTGTCCCTGAAATAAAAGCATAAATACAGTGAATAAAATGTATTTCATCCCAAACATTTCTAAAATGGACTGATGGTTGATTTCTGTGAGTTGTTCTGTAAAGGAATATGTTATTCGTTTTCAGTACAAATTTACAAACCCTGTTATTGTCCTTCTTCCCAGCCCAATTGAACCTACAGCTTTAATAGTTTTGTTACGCCAAAAACTTTAGAAATGGCAAGTTTAAACTGTCATCATTCACATCAATTGATTAAAAACATGAAATTATAAATAAATTATACAAATAAATACTATTTTACAATTAGCCCCCTTGTTTCTGTCTGTCCTGTCACGTTTGCATTAAATTTAATATAAAATGCTTGCAATACACCCTTAAGGCTTCAACTTAGATTGATGAAGCAGAAGCTGAAAGTGATCAAGGATCAGTGAACTGATTTTATGCTTGTTTTTGTATGTTTTTTTAAGGCTGACAACCATAAAGGTCAAGCCCTGTTACAGTTTTTATAAGTGAAAATGTACGTTTCTGGTAGAATGTTCTGTGTATACATAATTACATGTATAATGATTTAAAAATAACATATTAGATCAGTGTCACAACTAATGTCTCTACAACTGTAGTGCACAAAGGGCCTTTTTACTGAAGACTGAGGCCTTAGCAACGTGTAGGTCCTGTTTTCTTCCTTTATGGGCTGATGGGTCAATTATAAATGGGGTGTGAAATGTGCTAATGTGGGAGGGGCTGAAGAGAGGAGGTGGAGTTGAGAGATGTTTTTCAGTAGAAACGTGTACTGTATATTCAGCTAGGGCACTTGGTCTTGAGTAACAGTAGTTAAAAACATTCTTCTTTCGTTTTTACTGTGTAAAACACACTTTTTTGTTGAAATAACCTCCTTGAACCCTCATTAAAGTTAGTAAACCATATCTCTGTACTCATCCATTAATTTATACCTTTGTTCATCCATCTTTCTGTCCACCTAACTCTTGACTCATCCTTCCATCAAATATGTTTGTACGTCCATCCATCGACCAACCCAAAACGCTGTCCTTCCATGTCTGTCCATCCATACAACCAACTGTCCGTTTGTCTGTCCATTCATCTATCCAACTAACTCACTTACTCGTCCATTGATTTATTTCTCTGTCCATCCACCCAAATGTCTGTCCCTTCATCCATCCATCCATCCAACTGTCCGTCTGTCCATTTATCTATCCATCCATCTCAATTACTTAACCATTCATTTATCCATCTGTCCATCAATTTTTCTGTCCACCCAACCCTTGAATCATCACTAACTCACTCGTTTATTCATTTATCCCTCTGTTCATACATCTTTGTCTTTCCACCCAACCCTTGACTCATCCCCCCATCAAATATATTTGTACATCTGTCCATCCACCCAAACCTCTGCACTTTCATGTCCGTC
The DNA here is from genome assembly GCA_903798035.1 of Danio albolineatus. NCBI lineage: Eukaryota > Metazoa > Chordata > Actinopteri > Cypriniformes > Danionidae > Danio > Danio albolineatus. The sequence continues at coordinate 22,184,352 of CAIGQQ010004837.1, read as the reverse complement.
TGTTCATCCATCCAACCATCCATCCGTCTGTTCGTCCATCTATTTGTCCATCTGTCCATTCAACCACCCACTCCTTTACTCATTCATTTATTTATCCCTCTATCCATTCATCTTCTTTCCACCAAAATCTTGACTCATCCATTAATTGACCTGCCATGTCAATCCATCTGTCCATCCATCCATCCATCCATCCATTCACTCACTAACTCACTCATTCATTCCATCTATACTTCTGTCCAACTAACCATCTGTTCAACCATTCATTTTAATATTTGTTCAATCATCCATCACACCTCTACCCTTCTATGTTTGTACATCCATCCATCCACCCAAAACTCTGCCCTTCCATGTCTGTCCGTCCATCCAACCAACTGTCTGTCTGTCTGTCTGTCTGTCTGTCTGTCCATCTGTCCATTCATCCATCTAACTAACTCACTTACTCGCCCATTCATTTATTTCTCTGTCCATCCACCCAAACCTCTGCCTTTTCATGTCTGTCCTTTCATCCATCCATCCATCTGTCCAACTGTCCATCTGTTCATCTATCTTATCCATCCATCTCAATTACTTATCCATTCATAAATCCATCTGTCCATCAATCTTTCTCTCCACCCAACCCTTGAATCATCCACCCATCAAATATGCTTTTACATCCATCCAACCACCTAAAACTCTGCCCTTCCATGTCTGTCCATCAATCCAACCAACTGTTCATACATTCATCCATCCATCCACCCATCTATCCAACTAACTCACTTACTCGTTTATTCATTTATCCTTCTGTTCGTACATTTTGTCTGTCCACCCAATCCTTGACTCGTCCACCCATCAAATATATTTGTACATCTGTCCATTCACCCAAACCTCTGCACTTCCATGTCCGTCTATTCATCCATCCAACCAACCATTCGTCTGTCCATCAATCCATTTGTCCATCTGTCCATTCAACCACCCACTCACTTACTCATTAATTTATGTATCCCTCTGTCCATTCATCTTCTTTCCACCAAACTCTTGACTCATCCATTAATTGGCCTGCCATGTCAATCCATTTGTCCATCATTCCATCCATTCATCCATCCATCCATCTTTCCATCCATCCACTCACTAACTCACTCATTCATTTCATCTATACTTTTGTCTAACTAACCAACTGTTCAACCATTCATTTAATATTTGTTCAATCATCCATCCATACAAACCTCTACCCTTTTATGTCTGTCCATCTGTTCATCACCCCCAGCCCCCACTCACCACTTCATCCGTTTATCTGTGCATCCATTCGTCCCTCTGTCCTTCCATTATTTATTAAGCAATTCATTGGACAAAGAAAGATAAATCGACAGACAGAAAGATGTCTTATTTTAATCTATCTAGTTTATTCTCTTATATTCCCTGTTGATGTTTACACTTGTCCTCCTGGCCACCTGAGGACCCCAGAATTTAAAATTCTCTGGTGACCCAATTTCAGTCATTTTTACACAGTGAATTGCAGCATCTTTCTTTTAAACAACACTGTGGATGTATTTTGTCACATATGTTCTAACACACAATTTTGTCATGTGTGACAAGTCAGATCTGCCATGCAATGGCTATAATTACAAAACAACCATCTCACAAATCCCAGTGCCTTTACTGAGGAGTCGAGCACACACATGCACAAATGCCCACACACAAAGGGGCCCTGAAAATAATCACTGTGGAGAGAACCTTATAAAGCCAGCAAAGCACACACACACATGATCGCACATAGGGCTGTTGTTCAGTCTGGGGTCCTGAGAGCGGGGTTCAGAGCCGCCACTGTCCCGTTTGCATTCTCAGAGACGTGCCCTGAGTGGACAAATCATGCTGATTGTGTGGGAGAGAAACCCAGCGCTGCTCTCAAGATGAAGGCAGAGCGGGAGGCATCATGCAAAGAGACAGCCGTTCCTTCACTCTTTCTTCTCCTGTGGCTTTTCATCTTTTCCTTGGCAGGTAAGACAACATCATGACTTTTTCGACTATGCATGTTGAGGGAAAACTTTCCAAAGAAGAAGACAAAAAAAAGTGTGCGCTGTTGTCAGTTTTACTTTTCAACGTGTTTTGTTTGTGGGTGGCCGATTGACACATATCACAAATAGAGCGATCAGTCAAGTTTAATTAGGACATCTGATGAAAGCTGTTTTTGAATGCTTTCGTGTTTTTAGAAACATTGTGGGAGAGGTAGGACTGCAAGAGGAAGAAAGTTAAAAGACAAATGAAATGATATTTATATTATATAAATTTTTTCTTGTTTATAGGTCAAAATATAGTTCAAAGTATAGCGCTGTACTAGTCGTGGGAAAAGCAAGAACTGATCAAATGTGGGAGTTTAATCCCATGTAAATTGCTTTGGATATACTTGCCAATGTGTTTTTACATAAATTTTTAAAATATGTTAACATAATTACGAACATTTTTTTTTTTTTACATTTTTTGAATTTTCAGAGTTTTGTTCAGTTTTTTTCATGCAACACTGAATTGTGACTGTTTCAGACAAACAGAACTATGCCTTAATCTTTCAGTTCTGAATTCAGGCTTTTTTTTTCAGAATTAGAAGTCAAAATTGCAAGACAAAGTTGCAATTTTGAGGAAAGAACGTATAGCTTGTAGTTGCAAGAAAATAACTTGTAATTATTTACTTTTTTCATCAATTTCAATGAAAAAACAAAACTTTTTCATGCGTTTTGGCAGTTCAATTATTCTGCTGGCCCTGAAAACAAACTTTAGAAAATGTTTTTTTTTTTTTTTTAAATGATACACTTTTAAATATTCTGGATTGTTATAATCCAACATTGGGTCAAATATGGACAGACCCAACCATTGGGTTAAAATGTGTAATTTAAATTTAGTTGAAAAAAAAAATGAACCAGCCATTAGATCTGACCTTATTTGACCGAACATTATGACCACCCAGCATTTTTTAGAGTGTATCATGTGTGTGAACTTTGTGGCCTGTTCATGTTTGCATGTCAACAAAAATGCCAGAATATAACACTGAATATTCACAGAATGTTCACAATGATTTTTTACATCGCCAACTACTGGCCTGGCATGAAGACTACAACATTTTTAATCATTTCCACAGATCCATTTGAATTCAAATAGTTTTTGACTTTAAAAAAAACTTTTCAAACAAGAAAAACATTTTTTTTTACATGAGCTTCATCACATTTTCCTAAAATCAGGTAGCAATGTGCCAAGGAAGAGTGTGAATGCAGGAACATGTCGTAACTAAAGCCCAGTCTTCCTCGGAGGGCTTTGATTAGCAGAATCACTGGGCCTCACTGTCTGCATCCCCCATCAAAAGAGCATGTCTCTGGCACCGCAGCCTCTGATTGGAGGAAAGCGAGTCTACAATCCACAGCTTTGTTAGCTCATCCTGGCAGACCCTCAGCACTGAGAACTGTTGCCACAGCGATTGAGCTATGCCATGCTGACTTGCACTGCCCTGGCAAAGACAGCAAGGACATGTTGGCTCACTCAGAAGCAATAAGCACAAAGCTGTTTACCAGCAGGTAGCTGGCTGGAGAGCTTAAGCTATGTATATATGTATGCAGTTCCACCTGGAAAACCTGACTGAAAAATAAGACGTTTTATTATTTACATTATTATTATTTGTTGTTAGTGTAATGATTATTGTGATTCCATGTAATAGAGTCTTCATGATCTACAGATATGTGCAAGTAATCAGGGGTGATCCGGAACTGGTGTGTGAGTGAGGTGCCTGATGGGAAATGTAGTGCAGTTCAGTGGCAGAATTGTAGTTCAGGTGCATGTTTTCCAATGATCTGCAAGGCTTCGATCGGTAGTGATCATGACAACAGTGTAGTTCTTAATTTTAGTAAAATAATAAAGTAATTAGTGGTACAATTTTATTGAACGTCAAAATAGCTTTTTTTTAAATAGGTATTTAATATTTCACAGTTTTAATTAGAAAATTTAACGTCTTACTTTTCTATAACAACACTTTTGAGTATTTTAAGAATGTTGTTACCATGAATGTTTATTACCTCTAGTATTTACCACTAATTTAAAGAGATCTGTCAGGCTATTCCCTGTCAAGACAACAAAGAACTAGACAAAAAATTCACAGAAGAATATTAAAGGAGATTTTTAGCTGAAACATCTTTTGTCATTCATATAAGGAGTCAGTACTTTTACATGGACACAAATGCTCAGATTTTAATACGATTAAGAGAATACTCTGATTAAGAGTCTACCATGTAAATAGAGATTTTCGATTACCTTAATCAGAGTAAAGTCGTATTTGAAATAAACCCTTATCGAATTAAGACAGGTGGAGTATTTCTATTTTAGTCACATGTTTGAAGTGCAGTACAGACATGTAAACACCTCAATCAAACTATTACGGCCATGTATGACTTTTTGCTACCTTTTGCGACAGGATAGTCCACACAAAGACACACACACACAAACACACACACACACACACACACACACACACACACACACACATCAAGTATGTGTGTTTGAGGGAAAATGAACACAAATTATTATCATTACTCCCATGTCAAATGATCCTGAGCTCATTTATGAAAAGTTGGAATGCAAACTTATTGCGTAGTCGTATACTGTATATCAAAGCATGTTTCACTGTAATATGTCATTTGTTCATTTTGCTGTCTGTATTAGATGTAAGAGGAGTGAACATCAGCAGCCCATCTCCTGTAGTGCGAGGAACACTAGGAGGCTCAGCTCTTCTCTCGGTGACCTACACCAGCACCAGTTTAGACCAACCTGTCATTAAATGGCAGCTGAAGAGGGACAAACCCGTCACTGTGGTCCAGTCCATTGGAACGGACATCATTGGGAACTTGAGACCCGAATACCGTGGCCGAATCCTCCTGTATGAGAACGGCTCCCTGCTCCTGCATAACCTGCGGTTGTCTGATGAGGGCTCCTATGAAGTGGAGATCTCCATCACTGATGACACCTTCACTGGGGAGAGGCACGTCAACCTCACTGTGGACGGTAAGACACATATATTGCCATTTTATCCTCCTCATAAGATAACATCTGACTGCTATTACTATAAAATATAAAGTATATGCAGTATAATTCTACCCTGCAGGCACAGGACGTCAATATGACGTTGTACCCCTACGTCGCTGGGACATTGGATTTTGGTTGGAAAGTAAAATCGGGTTGATGTCAGAACCCAATGTCACACAGACGTCAATGTCCAACGTCAGGCAGACGTTGCATTTTGGTTGGTAATGAAAATAGGGCTAACGTCAGAATTCAACGTCAGATAGACATCAATGTCCAACGTCAAGCAGGCGTTGCATTTTGGTTGGAAATGAAAATAAGGTTGACGTCAGAACCCAACGTCAGACAGACGTCAATGTCTGTCAGGCAGACGTTGGATTTTGGTTGCAAATGAAATTCGGTCTGACGTCAGAATCCAACGTCAGACAGACGTCATTGTCCGACGTCAGGCAGACGTCGCATTTTGGTTGGAAATGAAAATCGGGCTGACGTCAGAACCCAACATCCCAGAAATCCAAATTTCATTCATACCATTTTCATAGTATACATTTTTATGGTCACAATTTACAATGAGATTTCAGACACAACCTCTTTATGAGTGAGTCATCGAGTTCAATTCACTAAAATCTATTTATTAAAACAAGTCATTCACAAAGGCAGATTCATTTGCTAATCAATGAAGGTGCAATCAATGCACATTACAGTGTTTTGGTCATTTCTGGCATCTGTACACAAACCATCAAAATTTCATTCACATATTCAAACTACTTAGAATGTACCTTTTTCATCTAAAAATCCCAATCATCAACTCATTCACTATAACTTTTGTCATAGAACCTACTGGACCCCACTCAAAAGACATCATATCAATGACTCCTTTAGTCCTCTCTGTGATAAATGTCCTGACCAGGAACTTGGATCTTTTTTCCATATGATGTGGGAATGTGAAAAAATACATAAGTTTTGGAAGGAGGTCTGTGTCTAAAATTCTTATCTAAAATTATTGAATATCCTGTACCAGTGAATCCTTCATGTTCTATTACTGAGGGATGATTCTATGTTGAATTTCACCATACAAAAGGCTGTTTGGCTGGCTGGCTTAACTTCTGCAAAAAAACTAGCCCAACATTGGCTGCCTCCACATAATTTGGACACGTACAAGTGGTTGTTACAACTTCAGGACATTATAATGCTGGAATTATTCACAGCTTGAGTGAACCTGGTACAAATGAGTACATTAAAGATCTTGACTTCAGCTGCTGACAAAATCTCCATGTTTATTGCACGAAGCAATGTTTAGGATCCAGAATGATTGCCTTACTTTGCATAATTGATACTGATATTGTATTTTTTTCTATTTATTGGAGACCCCAGTTTTAAGAGACCACAGGGGAGGGGGGTGTGGGTGTTTGAATTGATATATATTCATTATATTGTTTTTTCAGCCTGTATGTTTTCTTAACAATAAAAAAAATATATTAAAAAATAAAAAATAAATAATTTACTTTGTAATGGTCAGTAAGTTTAAATTATCATGTATTGTTCTCACGGACAGTAGAATTCAGATGTATCAACAATCTTCATGAATGAGTAGACAAGTCAATCCTTAAAATGATTAGATCAAAAGTGCTGATCCTTTTAGTAATGAACGTTATGTTGTTCTAAACTGCACAATGGTTTACTGTGGATTTGTTTAGAACTACTAAATTGGTTAAATAAAGCAAAAAGCTTATTGACATCAACCAATGTGCTGATGTTTAAGAAAATGGCACTCTTTTTGATGTGCTGCTGCATAACTTTTACATTTTGGTGCCATATTGCTCCATTTTCTGCTTCATTTCTGACCTTGGTGAGAGTGATATGATGCTCTTTTGTTATGTGGCCCTTCTTGACTTTCTTGGCTGTTCTTTCAGTTCCAGTGTCCAGACCGTTTGTTCATATGGTGGCCTCGTCCGTCCTGGAGCTGACTGAGTTCTTCATACTCAACTGCACTCATGAAAGCGGCACCAAACCCACCTATAGCTGGCTGAAGGGTGGCAAATCTCTGACCAATGACTCTCGTCTACTGTTGTCACATGACCAGAAAGTGCTGACCATCTCACGCGTGATGATGTCAGATGACGATGTGTACAGCTGTAGAGTGGAGAACCCTATCAGCAGCATGAAGAGCATGCCGGTCAAACTCACTGTCTACAGTAGGTGATGAAACTCCACCTTTACACATGAACCACTATTTGAAGATAAAAAATCAATAAAAAATAGCCATAAAAAGATGAAAAGTGATGAGCAGTTATCATGTAAAGATTTGTGAGGGGGAAAGGGGGATAATGTTAGCTATGTAGATACGTTATATAATGTAAATACTGTACATGTCACAAAAACATAACTTCAAAAATGTATGTGTAACCAAGGGTTTAGTGGTTTGAAGAGATCCAAATAGTAAATTCTTCAGTTATTCAATCACCTTATAGTGCTTCTATCTGTAAAGGAAAGATCTTTTCCATATAGCAATATCCGCAATGAAAACAACAGATGTCATACTCAGAAGTTTTGTGTTTATTAACTAAAAGTAAAAATGTTAGGTCACACTTTATTTTGATGGTCCGTTTGTTGAATTTAAGTTACACTGCAACTAATTATCATTAGATTATAAGTAGACTGTTGGGTTAGGGTTGGGGTTAGGGGTAGAGTTAGGGTTAGCGTAAGTTGACATGTACTTGCAAAGTTTCTTATAGTCAGTAAAATGTCTGTTGAATGTCAGTATCAACAGACATTAAGGATGCAGTCTACTAATACTCAAATGGACCATCAAAATAAAGTGTTACCAAATGTTACAAGTAATTTTAGTATATCTTAAAAACATTTTTCAAAGTTTAACATATATATTTAAGTCTTTTGACAAATTTCATGCTTAAATTCAGTGTGCAACTCCTTGTTTTTTGCAATTCCTTTGAAAATTTACCTTAAAAATGTACAAAAAATAATAAATGAATCCAACATCAAAATATTATCCAAATAAAGCTGAAATATGAAGGTTGTGCTAATTATATTATAAAATATATTATATTTTTGTGTCTTAGCATATAGACACAACCAAGACTGTTAGTTTTTAGTTTTTGTTTAAGTTTGAAAATTTTTATGCCAATTAATAAAAAAAATCCCATGGCTAATCTAACTGAAATAAAATGTTATTTGTTGTATATTTATTGGTTTGTTAATATATTTATAATATGTTTTTAATTAAAAACAATTAAATAATAAAAATAACTGCTACAAAACACTAAATTAAATAAGAAAACTAAAAAAAGGAACTTCTAAATATAAGTGAATACTAGTTAATAGTTCAAAAGTAACACTGATTGTAGTAGACAGTAATAAACACTAGGGCTATATATATATATATATACATTGATTTTTCCCAAATGATGTTTAACAGAGCAAGGAAATTTTCACAGTATGTCTGATAATATTTTTTCTTTTGGAGAAAGTTATTTGTTTTATTTCGACCTGTTTTATTTAAGGTCTAAATTATTAGCCCCTTTAAGCAATTTTTTCTCTCTCGATAGTCTACAGAACAAACCATTGTTATATAATAACTTGCCTTATTACCCTAACCTGCCTAGTTAACCTAATTAGTCAAGTCTTTAAATGTCACTTTAAGCTGTATAGAAGTGTCTTGAAAAAAATATTATTTACTATCATCATGGTAAAGATCAGTTATGAATCAGTTATAATAAGATGAGTTATTAAATCTATTATGTTTAGAAATGTGTTGAAAAAATCTTCATTCCATTAAACAGAAATAAAATAAACAGGGGGCTAATAATTCTGACTTCAACTATATATATGTATATAT
>CAIGQQ010004837.1:22026639-22172981 GCA_903798035.1 Danio albolineatus | reverse complement strand
AATATAATATAATATAATATAATATAATATAATATAATATAATATAACATAATATAATATAATATCCCTTATTTATCTCATTTTATTAGATCAAACCATGATCAAATGATTAATCAATAATGACCAAATGCCAAAAGGCAAAAATGTGCAACATTTTTGTTTTTTTAAATGAAAAATAACTTTGCATTATCTTTTTTATTTCACTGTTTACATTTTTTGTTGTTATTTTTTGTAACTGGTTATAAAGATAAATCACCTCCTACAACAATGGTCTCAACTCAATTCCTGGAGGGTGCAGCTCTGCACAGTTTAGCTCCAACCACCTCTTACTCACGCCTGCTTAATAGTCTTTAGTATTCTTGAACACCTTGATTAGTTGCATCAGCTGTGTTTGATTAAGGTTGGAACAAAATTGTGCAGAGCTCCAGGCACTGAGTTTGAGACCTATGATCTACAATGACCTTATTTTTGTTATGCTGCATCCACCCCACTAGGTGTCAGTATAAGTCCGAGGCCACTTCCATATCTATCAGAGAACACAAAAAAATGAGTGCACTTTAATTCTGCCATTTGTTCATAACAAATATCACTTTAATATTTAATTGTTACACATGGACTTGAATAAAATCTTAGTAACTCTTTTTTACAGTTGTTGATATTGTGCCTGCTAGAAATTACCACAACCGTCGGAATCCAGGTGGATTGTATGTTCTCAAAGAAACGGTAGGACATCTTCATTACTGTGATTAGTTGTATAAGATCACTGTTGTTATTTGATTTGATTTTATTTTCATTTCCAGGATTTCCCTGAGGGAACGGATGAGTCTTCCGGTAATTACATCAACCCTATTGATCCTCTCAGCCCACCTTGTTATCCCAGCATGGCTCCTCCTTCCTCACACTCTCCAGATGCTTATATGCATTCAGGAAGAAGATACCCACGCACGCCTGTCCCGTCTCCTCCACCCACCCCGCACGGGACACTCAGCCCACCCCTGACCTGTCCAATGTACCCAGGCAGCTTAACCCGCAAGCCCTACCCTCCAAGGCTAAGCCCCTCCCCTCCGCAAGCTGAAGACCCTCCCACTGATGCAGAAAACACTATGCACCACCACAGCCTTCCCAGATGATAGAGATAGAGAAATGTCAAGGATAGTGTCTGAATTTGAGACTTCACTCTGAACTTGACACTGAACTTGAGTGTCCTCCATTAATATTGGCACCCTTAGTCAAAAGAATGTCTTCAGATATTTTTGATATTTTGTGCAAAAAAAGTATATTTACTCATATTTTGAAATTGTTATTACACTCTCAGAAATAAAGGTATTTGAGCTGTCACTGGGGTGGTACCTTTTCAAAAGGAACACATTTGTACTTAAAGGGTCCATATTGTTACCTCAAGGATACAGTTACAGATTAGTAACTAAAAAGTACAAAAGTGTTCCTCTTAAAATTTGTAGGTACTAATATATACTTTTGAGGTACTGATATGGACCCTTTAATTACAATTGTGTACATTTTTGAAAAGGTACCACCCCAGTGACAGCTTGTGTACCTTTATTTCTGAGAGTGTACACCTGGATGATGAGAAAGTTGTTCAGCCATGAAGAAACACACAGGCCAAACTTACTCAGTTATTTAACGCAATGAGTGAATTCTGGGTTGCCAGATTAAGCATCTTCAGATTTTTTTTTAAATAATAGTTTAAGCAAAAGATTTTCACTGCAATCTTTCCATATATTTTTATCAAGGGTGCCAATATTAGTTGGGGTGCCACTATGCGGTGCTACTGTATGTGGAAAATTGGAACTGAAATTAGTCTAAAATCAATTTTAGTATTTTATGATTTCCAAAATAAATTAGGTAAAGGATTGTTTACAGAACCAAAACATAAAGATCATTAGTTGTAAAGCAAAGAACTAATTTCCCAGATAAGTACATTGATGATTTATTTTGTATTTTAATGATATACATTTTCACATCGTTGTTTAGCCGTGATTAAGCTTAAACTAAACTGAAATAATGCTATAAATAGAGAAATATTTGATTTGAGGTATAACCAAGCATTATGGGAATCTGTTTGGATCTGCTGTAAATACTTTGTCATTATTAAAATGATTTTATTATTTTTGTTCGTTTGTTATTGAAAAGCTTTCCCAGAGATGGGTTGTGGCTGGAGGGGCATCCGCTGCGTAAAACAAATGCCGGATAAGTTGGCGGTTCATTCCGCTGTGGCGACCCCGGATTGGTAAAGGGACTAAGCCGAAAAGAAAATGAATGAATGAATGTTATTGAAAAGCAGAAAACAAATGTAAATTTCACTTTCACTTGTTTCTCTTGTACCACAATTTTACTACAAATACCATGGTTAAACTGTCACAAAAAACTTTGCAGATTTATGGTTACCGTGGTTTAACTACAAAAGCTCTCTTTATAAATGATTCATTTCATTCATTTTCCTTCGCTTAGTCCCTTTATTAAACCGGGGTCGCCACAGCTAAATGAACCACTAGCTTATCCAGCATATGTTTTACACAGCGGATGCCCTTCCAGCTGAAACCCAGCACTGGGAAACACCCATACCCTACGGCCAATTTAGTTTATCCAATTTACATAGCGCATGTCTTTGGACTGTGGAAGAAACCAGAGCACCCGGAGGAAACCCACGTGAGTACAGGGAATACATTCAAACTCGACACAGAAATGCCAACTGGCCCAACTGGGACTCGAACCAACAACCTTTTTGCTGTGAGGAGACAGTGCTAATCATTGAGCCACCGTGCTGCCTCTTTTTTAATTATTTGTATTAAATCCATGGTTATTTTTTCTAAAGGTAACTTGTTTCTGGGTATGCAAATGGATAGTTCACCATAAAATTAACATTCTGTCATCATTTGCTAATTTCCACAAAGGAAGATATACTGATTAATAAGGGAAACACAGCCTTTATTTTCCATAGTATGTTATTTTTTTGTTCCTACTATGGATGTATGGATTGCATGTTTTTACAACATTCCTCAGAATATATATTTGTGTGTGTGTGTGTGTGTGTGTGTGTGTGTGTGTGTTCAACAGAAGACATAAAACATTAAGAATGACTGGAGTAAATGATGAGAAAAATTGTATTTTGGGGTGAACTGTCCCTTTAAAAATGCATAAAGACAAAGACACTATTTACACATTTGACAAGTTGCGCATTTTAACCACAAGAGGCTCCCACTTCACCATCATTTACATCTTGAGGCCGTCATTTCAAACCCTGGACCACAAGATATTATTGTTCAATTTATCTTCAGTTCAATTTATCTTCTCCTTTGCTGCAACAAAATAGGTAGTGGTTATTAATTGAGGCCAACTGACCCACAATTTTTTTTAGCATTTTCTCTGGGTAACAAAATGTTTGGCCCAAATGTTTTGTAAGCTTAATACTTAAAGTAGTAGCCTACGTTTAATTAATCCGCTTCCACTTTAATTTGATTTAATTTAATCTAAACGTGATAAATAATGCTGTACACGAGCTATATGTGGAGTTCAGTCCTCTTCAAGTCACAAGCGGCTGTTTACATCAATCCCTTGACAGTTCTTCTTCCGGTAGGTCTAACTTCTAGTTAACACCGAATTTAATTGAATTCTAGTCTCTTTTTAAGTAGTCCTTGGGGAATTTGGCGAAAGCTCATTCTTTTAGGACAGCACGATAGTTGTTAATTCGACTTGTTTGTTGATCCTCTTCAGTACTCCTCAATTGGAGTTGAATGGAGTTTGGTATTTTTCCCCAGTAAGCTGCATATTTTAACATATATATTAATTTCATTTAGCATTTGGATTTGTAGGCCTCACGGTGGCGCAGTGGGTAACACAATCGCCTCACAGCAAGAGGGTCGCTGGTTTGAGCCTTAGCTGGGCCAGTTGGCATTTCTGTGTGGAGTTTGCATGTTCTCCCCGTGTTGGCGTGGGTTTTCTCCCACAAGTTCAAAGAAGTGTATAGATAAATTAGGTAAGCTAAATAGTGTGTGTGTGTGTGAATGAGTGTGTATGGGTGTTTTGCAGCTGGAAGCGCATCCGCTGCGTAAAACACATGCTGCATAAGTTGGCGGTTCATTTAGCTGTGGCGACCCTAGCTCAATAAGCCAACAAGCTTAAGCCAACAAGAAAATGAATGAATGAATTTGGATTTGTTTTATTTTTGTTGTTGTTGTTATTGTTATTGGCGACACGGTGGCTCAGTGGTTAGCACTGTCACCTCACAGCAAGAAGGTCGCTGGTTCGAATCCCGGCTGGGTCAGTTGGCATTTCTGTGTGGAGTTTGCATGTTCTCCCTGTGTTCGCATGGGTTTCTGGATGCTCCGGTTTTCACCACAGTCCAAAACATGCGCTATATGTGAATTGATTTAACCAAATTGGCCATATGTGTGTGAATGAGTGTAAAGATGTTTCCCAGTGTTGGGTTGCAGTTGGAAGGATATCTGCTGTGTAAAACATATGCTGGATAAGTTGATACGTTCATTACGTTGAATAAGTTCATTACATTGTGGCGACCCCTGATTTATAAAGGGACTAAGCCAAAAGAAAATGAATGATTATTGTTTAATAATAAAGTTACAAAAACAGTGGTTAAACCTATGGTGAGGTTTGAGGTTATTAATTAATTGTGTATGCTTTTGTTGAACCCACGTTCATGTTAATTTAACTTATTTTTAAGACAGTCATGTTTCATGCTGAAAATGATGCGTCCCTAGTGACTGTCTCTACTCTATGCCCTAGTGCTCTCAAACTCAATTCCTGGAAGGCCACAGCTCTGCAAATCTTAGCTCCAATGACCTTATACTCACACCTGCTTAATAGTTTGTAGTAGTCTTGAACACCTTGATTAGTTGGATCAGCTGTGTTTGATTAGGTGGAGCAAAACTGCTGAGCTGCAGCCCTCCAGGAATCCAGTTTACTACCCGTGCACCTATATACTTTGCACTACACACTCAGTAATCTATTATTATTTTATTTTCCTGTCATTCATCATCTGCGTCTTTAAGTTCCTTCGCTCAACAATAAACACAGCAACAATGTTTGTAATGCTTTATGCAATTTCCTCAAGACTGTGTTATTCAGAACAAAGTTGTTTATAAAATAACAGAATTGATAAACTGTGAGTAAAAAAATGAGTATTATAACAATCAAAATAACTGCTTTAAATTAATAATTGAGTTGTACACCGTTTATTACATCATTCATGAGTATCTGTTGTCTACTGTAACACGACAGATACTCTGCTTTTCACAGAAAAAAGTATACAGAAGTATACTTTTGAGGGTTTTTTAAATTTGTCTTATTCCTCACCAAATCTTATGCTGCACACCTTCATAACTATTGTTTGAATTACAAAAATAATGAGGCCAAAATTTTGAGAGCCCCACACCTAGAATTTGCTTAGGGCCTTTAATGATAAAACACATCCATGGCTGTACATAATTTATGTTTTTGCAACTGATGACAACACAACGATGATATACAACGATGATATACACATTTGATGACATTACAGGGCTTTTCACATTTGACTTTAACCTCCATTTAAATTCAGAATTCAAATAGAGTCAAATGTCAAATATTTATTTAAAAAAAAAATGACAAATTTTATATAAAAAACAGTGCTGCTTGAGAATGTAAAAGTACTTTCATATCAAACTCATGTGTGATATTTATTCTGTGCAATATTCACAACAATGCTGTTGTTATTATGGAAATAACTTTTGAGTTCATAATGCATTGTTAATCTGTTGAGCACTAGTCACCTGGCATGGGCCGGTATAAGATTCTGATGGTATGATAACCTTGGATACAAATATCACAGTTTCGCGGTATTGTGATTACTGCTCTAAAATATATTATTTTTAAATATCTGGGTAAAAAACAAAACCTTTTTCCCCTTTGAACACAATTTTATTCTGAGAAACATTTAAAATATTTTGGGGCAGTAAACTTGTCAGGCTAAATAATTTAAGCGAATGATTGACTTCTGTGGTCTTCATTTGTTTCAAAAACACAGATGTCTAAAAAAATGTAAATAAAAAATCGTACACATACCTTAGGAACGGTAAAAATGTTGGCAGTATGAAAACCTTGACTTTTCCAAACCGCGGTATACCTTGAAAACAGTTATCGTCCCATGCCTACTAGTCACACTTTGAAACATTAGGTATGTGATATAGGGCTCATTGGAGACTCATACGTAGTAAGACTACATTTCAGTAAAATGTCAAATATGCTTCTTTGGTTAACTCTGTGACTCTGCTCCAGATAACATCTAACAATAGATGGACCTTACTCTAGATACATTTTCTTGCACGTTTTGATGACAAATTCACTACAGGGCACTGTCTAATCTTTTTCTAAACTGAAATATGTTATTTAGGGTTACGTTTTGCTGTATGTTTTAGATACACATCCACAAGAAGGAGTTCTTTTTATATATACACATGGATCACTGACCTAAACCATTCACTAAACCCAAACATTTTTTCAAAAAGCAAATGTATGAGAAAAGTGCACTGCAACCACATAGCGTTACCTTGATTTTACATTGTTTTTATCTCAATTGTAGAACCGTGCTTCACCAGACTTGAACCTGAGGGATGTATATCAAGTACAGCGCTGTACAAGGTGAGCTACAAAACAAACAGACCACGATGGATATGGAAAAGTTGTCCATATGAAGATAGATAGCAAAATAAAGTATTTGATTGCAAATCTTAGACCTAATTAAGTTGTTTTGTGGTATTTATTTTGATGTTGTGCGAAGAACTGCACGAACATAATTATTTATTTGTCAATAATATGTCCCTGTAACTATTATAATGTTAAAATAAACAAAAGTTGTTGATGTTATACTGCACTGTAGCATTAATTTTACCTAGAAATTCCAGTCAAACAGTCTGTTTTTGCAGTTTCACAAAAATGTAGTCTTAAGCACATATTTCCAATGCACATGTGTTGCAGCATAAAGTTTAAGATTGGCATTGCAACTATTTTGTCTTGAAAATCAAAAGGAAACAGGATATATCTAAAAATAATTTATACAGCAATCAAATTTTGGAATGGTGAAGATGATTTTTCAATTACTTAATTAATTCCAACAAAGCACACTGTTGAATTATTGAAATGATCAGCATTTAGATTGGTTTTGTCCTCCTCTCAAGCTTTAGCAGTTTTATTACTCTTCTTTGCCTATATGAGTCCTAGTACTTGACGTGGTGAAAAGTGCTGTGCGTAAGTGGTGATTATGCAAAATGGTAGCAATCAAGGCTCACAGGGAACATCTTGGAGTTGACAGTCTAATCAAACCAGAAATCAGAATATCTGAAGTATTAAAATCATTCATTGTTCTTCTATGCCGTGTCAAGAATATTGAAAATAGCGTGCTTAAAAGCAGGATCAACTTCGACACCATTTGAGAAAAAAATTCTTCACTTATTGTTTCACTCATTATTTTGTGTAGATTTTGAAGTCAGTACAGCCAGGTTGATGTTGTTTTTTAATTTTCTGGTCTTAACAAGTCAGAGGAAGAGAATACAAATCCTTCAAGAAGACTTTAAAGATCCAAACACAGAGAGTGAGTGAAAAGCAAGAGGAGAAGATGAAAGCAGCCTAATGGAGGAGTTTTCCATATTCCTATCCAGATCTAGCCCGGACACACATCCATAAACTGAACAACCATAAAGCCTTTTATTATCAGAATAATGTCTTCCCCTTAGATCCTTTATTATTGAAATATGACCGGACTCCTCGTCTTTTGTTCCATGATTAGCAGCAAGCATGTGCATTTCTGATTACCCAAGGTGTGATTTTTTTTTCTTACCTATTTACGTAAGCTTTTAAATTTATGCTTTTTTGTGCGGGTTCATTTTATCTGCCTTTGGTTATACTCAATGATAGACTTGAACTCTGTTAGCTAAATGGTTTGGAAAAACATTTTTGATCTCTTATCATCTACATTAGCCCTATCCAGTGTGCTTATCAAAAGCATGCCCGTTGTGTCAGCAGTAAAACGACCCCTCTGGGTGGCCCAGACCGATAATCTATTTCCACAGTGGAGTGTAGTCAATGGCACATGAGAATTAAGACGTAGGGAGCTTTTTCTAGCCCCTCGAGGAAAGAGATTAGAGAAGAAGAAGCCTAAAAACAGGTTTGCACTTGTCTCTACTCTTCACACTTCCATCCCTCATTTGTAAGGGGTGGTAATGATCCAAACAACATCACTTCTTCGTTGCAAATCTGACTGAGCTTGATAATTTACCCTAAAATGAAAATTCTCAGGCCATCATCCGAAGTATTGTTCATTACAATTTGTGTATGGGTTTAACAAACTAACTAATTAAATTAAGATTTTTCACAAAATAAACATCACTATTTATATCACTATCACATGTGACAATTTTTCTTCTTCGAAATAACCCTTTACTCAGCCTTCTTTCAGCCAATGTAATGGAGTAAAAAGCACAATCTTTTTTGTGGAATGTAGTGAAGTAAAAGTAAATGTTTTCTACTATAAATATACTCCAGTAAAGTGTAGATACTTAAAATAACTATAGTACAAACTGTAAAATACAATCTTGCCAACTAAAAATTTTTAGTTGAATCAAAAAAACTATCAAACTCACTAAAACTATTAAGTTAAACTTCGCATAACTAAAATTATTTAGTTGAAACCTGATTGATTAAAATGAGTTAAAGTAACACAAAACATTTGTTATGACTTTTTGTCATTTTTTTTATTACAGTGCAGTAAAGTAAAACTATTTCCACCACTATACTGTATGTCCAATATTAGCCCTATCTGAGGGCAAGTTTTTGGATGAACTATGAACAATTCAAAATGCTATAGATTAAAATAACCCACAGATAGGTCTTTATTTGACCAATCTATAATTTCCAAAAACAAACCAATTTGGGTTACCTTCTCATGTGGCCCTTTTATTTGCAAAATGAGCCAGTTTGTTTCGTATCTGTAATGGCTGGATTATGCTGTTTTCCACCTATTGCCAACCCAGATTGTTTTTCATAAAAACTAGTATGTGAACTGCTTTAGTAAAGTAAAAAAATGACATACAGCACCTTTGAAGCATGAGCTTCTGGTCACATTACTAAAAATTTTAATATATATATATATGTATGTATGTATGTATGTATGTATGTATGTATGTCTGTCTGTCTGTCTGTCTGTCTGTCTGTCTGTCTGTCTGTCTGTCTGTCTGTCTGTCTGTCTGTCTGTCTGTCTGTCTGTCTGTCTGTCTGTCTGTCTGTCTGTCTGTTTATTTATTTATTAGAACAAAGGTTCCAATGGATTATTTTAGAGCAAAATAGTTTTAATACTTCTAACTCAATGTTTTTCTTCCATTTTGCAATCAACTATGAAATTCATTAGCATATTCTCAGTGTAATTATTTTCTACACTATAGTTATATGAAACGCTGATGCTTTTAGTAGTGTAGAAACAATTTTACCTTAAAAATGTCTAGTAGATTTCACATTTAAAACAGCAAGAACATATTCAAGTAAATCTGAAGGAATAATCCACTCTTGGGGCGCCACGGTGGCGTAGTGAGTAGCACGTTCGCCTCACAGCAAGAAGGTCGCTGGTTCGAGCCTCGGCTGGGTCAGTTGGCAATTCTGTGTGGAGTTTGCATGCTCTCCCTGTGGTTGCGTGGGTTTACTCCAGGTGCTCTGGTTTCCCCCACAAGTCCAAAAACATGCGGTACAGGTGAATTGGGGAAGCTAAATTGTCCGTAGTGTATGTGTGTGAATGAGTGTGTATGAATGTTTCCCAGAGATGGGTTGTGGCTGGAAGGGCATCCGCTGCGTAAAACAAATGCTGGATAAGTTGGCGGATCATTCCGCTGTGGCGACCCCGGATTAATAAAGGGACTAAGCCGACAAGAAAATGAATGTATGAATAATCCACTCTTAAATAAAGACATTTTTTAACACACGCTTGGGTAAAATACCAACAAATCCAACTGCTGGGTTTACAACTTTATTTAAAAATATAAATTTAACAATATATTATCCACATGTTATTTTAAAACAATCCAGTTTTTAAAAAAATGCAATAACATTTTTACAGAGTATCCCTTGTCCCTTTCTCACCTGACCATAACATGTGTTGCTCTAAGTGGACATAGGAGACTGTAGGGCACATTACGGTGACAGAAATGTCATTGAATTTACCATTTACTTCCCATGCATCCTCAGTTCTATAGTAACTTCTGAGGTTTTATTCATTTATACAATCAACTTTAAACATTAAAGCTTGCATATATGGCACAATTATATTTCCAGACATAAATATAAACTCCTGGGTGGGCTGCTAAAATTAAGCGGGATGAACAATGAATGGACTAAATTAAATGATTACGACAGACATCAAGGGAGGCTGGGCACTTTTTTCACCGTAGTAACTGTTCCCCCTGACAACGGTTGAGAGTGACAATTATATTCAGGGTCCTTCAATACCCCCAGGTCCGCCTTGCTCTCTCTTCAGCTTCATTGAGCACCTGGGACGGCTGGGAGAAACCGGCATACAGGCAAGACTGCTATTCTCTGACTCAAACGTTTCTCCCTGCAATGCTGCAAATAGAATGTTTCATTACGTGCAGATTGAGTTACGTGCTCAGAAATAAACACAGCACATGCTGTAAGGCTCCATCTTCAAGAAAGTTTCCAGGAAAGTTTCTGATGACAGCTTGACATGATAATCGAGGCGTTTAGCGGCCATTGGAGCAGACTGGGAGTTATTAAAATTGTGTGAATGTTCAGGATTTGGTTCTCTGCTTTTTGTTAAAGGAATGAGTGCATTTCTGTGAACTGATTTTTAGAGTTTATCCAAAATGCAAATTCTGCAAATTCTCATTCATACAACCCCCTTGACTGCAAATGAGGTTGTAAGACAATATGACAGTATTTAGGACTTCATTGACTTTATTATGTGAACATAAAAGTGTGTTGTGCCATGTTTCTTTTTATGAAGCTCTGCTCTTGTTTGTTTTGTTGACAGAACTACAAGCTTAAAGTCCTCCTGGTTAATGCTACTGGTGGATCTCACAGTTCATTTTATCAACATGGGGTCTGCCTCCTCCTCTTACTCTCCCAAAACCATCTATTTGGACGTAGATGGCAAAGTGCAGAAGGTGAGTGTTTTAATAAATTTGTGTGAATCTGAATTCAGATTTAGTAATGCAAGTTAGATTCTGTGAGATTGTTAATTCCACTTTGATATTTTTGTCAAAATGTATTTATTCACAAATGTTACCCTGGACCACAAAAGTGTTTTTGAAATGAATGAAAGCTGAATAAATAAGCTTTCCATTGACATTAGTTTTTATAGGATAGGACAATATTTGTCCAAGAGAACAATTTGATCTGAGGGTTCAGAAAAGTTTAAATATTAAGAAAATCAACTTTAAAGTTGTCTATATGAGATAATTAATGTAGATTTCTAATAAATATCAAGTTTTGGTATTATTTTACAGAAAGAATATTACAAAATAAGCTCACGAATCATGGTTTTTACTTAATGATTTTTGGATTTGATATGATTTTGACTATTGGATTTTTGGCTATTGCCAAAATTATACCTTTGCATCACAAGACTGGTTTTGTGGTCCAACTTATTTAGAGTATACAATGATTTTTGTAAAGTTGTTTACATTGTAAGAATTTTATTTTTTTTAAAAAGCGTCTACTTACAAGGTCAAAGTCAAACTAAATTGTGTCTGTAAGTTTCTATTTGTCTTATCTCATGCCAGTTCATGCCACTAGCAGATAGAGAGTATTATCATGCTGCGTTAGGGTTAAGTTTAGGGTCAAAAGTAATAATATTATTTTCACATAGGAAAGTGAACCAAAAGTTGCAGCACTTGCACATCTCTCTGGAAGTAATCTACATTTTAAATGTAGAGCCCATAAACATCTCAACCCTTTGAAAAAAACAACTAATAAATAAATCTGTCAAAGTAATTTAGAAGCAATTTCTGACATTAATCTAAATTAAATATTATATTTTTCTTTGTGGTTAAACCTTTTTGTTGCACAGGTGAAATAATTTATGGGTTTTAAATAAATGAGATATTTTCAGTGTTTATTAAACACCTGTTTCTTGTTGATTTAACGTCCTATTAAAGGGGCAGTTCACCCAAAAATGAAATAAAAAATCTTCAAAAAAAATCAAATGTATTTAAAACCATTTGAGGTAGAGTATATTGTGAGCATGTCTTACATTTTACAATATTAAAACTTAATGGTCAAATAGTCCTAAATTAAAAGTATCATCATTACTCATTTCAGCCATACTGATATCTAAAGAGAAAATATAATATTGCAGAAGCTGCTTTCTGTCTAAACCAAAGCAAATGATTCCTGAAATACAAACTTTTAAAGCTCAATATCCCAAAAATGCTTAGACTGCAGATAAAACTTTATAATTCCAAAGTTTAGAATCAGACGAAATTCAGTGAAACGCTGTAAAGTAACAGTTCATGACAAAGCTCGCTAAATATAGGCTGCTGTATCAGTCTATCACTAATATCTGAGAGCTGAAATGATTAATCAAAGCCAATAAGCCAGATATTAAGCAGTTTGTCATGGCACCAGTAAAGCTGTCAGGAAAAGTACTGGGAGAGCAGCGGGCACAGGTTAAAAATAAAGCTGAAGATGTCGTGTCCCACAGGTGTGACTGACATTGCATGCTGTCGAGACACTTCACATGTTGTTTTCTGTCGTTGTTTCCTTTTAGAGAATGACAGAAGAGCTGTTAATGGCTGTGTTTAAGCCCAGTTTGCAGATGTTCATTCATACTTCATGTCTGAACATTATGTATGATCATTGGAAGTATTTTAGACAGACAAAAAGATGTAAGATGTCAAAAAAGGTCAAAACATTTAGGAGGTTTAACAGTTTGTACAGTATGAATTGATTTATGAAATGAGTTATTTGGCAGAACACACATGAATTTGTCAGATTCAGTACTTGTATGACTACAGTATGCTTGTTTCTTGAAGCTCACAGGACTTCCTAAGAGCTCAAAGAGAGCAAGTGTCATTTTTAACATAATTTTTTTTTCTATTATTGATTTATTTATATTATATTTACACATAAGTATCCCCTATTTTTGTAGACTGAACAAAAAAAATCCGTAATTTTGCGGTTTATTAACGGCAGAAATTTACTGAAAATAACATGTTAAATTACAGAATTTTACCAGAAATTTAAATTTAAGGTCATTTCTGTAATTTAACAGCCGTTATTTTACATTTTTTTCCAGTACCCCAGGTGCTGGAAATAAACCGTAAAATTACGGATTTTTTTTACAGTGTACTTTAAAATACAAATAAAATGTATATCTATTCTAGTTTTTGGTCAAACATATTTTCATAAATATATATTTGGAAGGTTTTATGCACACCAAGGCTATATATGAATGATCAAAATTTAATTTCAGTATATGTATTTGCGATTTAAAATGATAGTTCATCCAAAAAATGAAAACTTACACACCCATGAGTGCTTCCAATGCTTTATTATTTTATTTTCACTGTTGAACACAAAACAAGGCAGCCTGATGGGTCAGTGGTTAGCAATGTTGCCTCACGGCAAGAAGGTCGCTGGTTCGAGTCTCGGCTGGGCCAGTTGGCATTTCTGTGTGGAGTTTGCATGTTTCGTGTTGGTGTGGGTTTCTCCCGGGTGCTCTGGTTTCCCCCACAGTCCAAATACATGCATTATAGGTAAATTGGGCCATAGTGTATGACTGTGTATGTGAGGGTGTATGGGTGTTTCCCAGTACTGGGCTGCGGCTGCAAGGAAATATGCTGAAATGGTTAATTCTGCTGTGGCGACCCCTGATAAACAAGGGACTAAGTCGAAGGAAAATAAATAAATGATTGAATGAACACAAAACAAGAAAGTTGAAACCGGCAACCATTGATATCCATATAGGAAAAACAAATACTATGGAAGTCAATGGCTACCAGTTTCCAACATTTTCTAAAATATTTTCTTCTGTGTTAAATTCAGTAATTTCAAACAAGTTTGTTATAAGTGAGGGGCAAGAGTAATTGATGAGTAAATTAATCATTTTTAGCTATGCCTTTGAAAATTGCTGTATTTTAATTAAAAAATAAATAAAATTCTGCAGCCATTAACCCATGTCACGGCCCGCATCCACTAAAAGCACACAAGGGGTAAAACTAGATTAATAAAACATGCAAAGTGAAACACAATGCCTAAAATTCTGTTAGAAAGTAGTTATGGATAGTTTACAACTATTATTTTAAGGTGTCGGTTTAATCTCATTCCTCCCTATTGTGAATTTACTCTAACTTTACTTGCACTAAAAACCATTGAATTTATTGTCATACTTTTCCATGCTTTTAAACCCCTCAACATTTTCAATGTTATTTGAAGATTTAATATGAAGTTGCATATTTGAGTTGGATTGCAGCATTGTAGCACGTTTGGTCTCGCACAGTCCAGCTAACACACCCTTATTTGTCCTGCAGGTGCTTTTTAGCCGTCACTGCAGCCCATGTGATATCAAAGAACTGCTGTGTTCCTCCTCCAACATCCCCAGGTCAGTATATCATTGATATCAGCCTTAATCAACACTCAATCCATTTTGAAAACAACTCAAAGTTGTCTGTAGCGTACAACATGTTCACTGCCAGACAATAAATCCATCAGAATTCACTTTTTATTCCTTCTGTCGACAGGAACACTGCAATAATGATGACAGACCCTGAAGGTGCCATCGTATCCATTGATCCCACCATGCCCACCAACAACCCCAAGTAAAATGCAGCCCTTGTTGTTTGTAAAAGCCATTATGGTAATTTCCAGTTTGATCTGTCAGTAAATTATCCCATTTTGTCCTTTCAGCTCTTTGTATAAAATCATTCCCTTGTCTGCGAGCCAACTGGGAGGTAATATGAATCATTTTTCACCAGTCATTTTACATTCTTAAACCATTAATAATAAAGGGTGTCTATTGGCATTGATGGTTTCATAAAGAACATTTTAAATCCATAGAACATATGCCTAGCACCTTATGGTGTTCTTTAGAATATTAAAATGATTCTCTAAATAGTGCTTTAAGGAACCCAAAATGGTTTCTGTTTGACACTGGTTTGAAAACTTAAACTTGTAAGCTTTATTTTTAAGAGTGTATGACCTTTAGTACCCTAGATCTACTGTACATTCAGTCATTATAATGTTATAATGCCCTCCTGATTTATAGCCTGTGTATTTAACTCTGCAGAAAAGGAAGAGTTTCAGAATGTGCTCTCACAGGTAGCAGAGCAGTTCAGCAGGTAACGAACATGTTTGTTTTCCCATGGACTGGACATTAATCTCTGTTGCCTTAACGTTTCTGTGCTGAAACCAGATAAATCTTTTTTTTTCCTTTATTCTGCAGAGCATTCAGGATCAACGAACTGAAAACTGAAGTGACCAACAGACTGGCTATGCTGGAGAAGAGAGTAGAACGTATGTAATGATGACCGTTTGGCTTTTGATTGCTTTCATTTGGTTTTATTGATGCGCCGGCATAGAGTTAAGGCTGCAAAACATATTTCAAAACACTAAAACTAATTTGGTAAGTGAAAACTCAAACATACAGTTAAGTCATTCCTAAAACACCAGGGAGGAAGATGCCCCTGTCATTATTTTCTGTAGCATCTGTCAAGTATGTATGCAAAAAATAACAGCATTTATGGATTTAAACGAACCCTTTCCCTAAATATTTAACCTTTAACCTTAAAGCAAGGCAATTAAAACACCCAAAAACACCCTATCCACATAAAAAACTAAACTAAACTTGAACCAAACTAGTTCTGTTAACAAAAATACAGATACTATTTCAATACCAGCAGGTTTTTTTTTCATTATTGAATTTTTATACCTCTGATAATCTGGGGTATATAAACTCAACCAATAATATTTCTTGTGTATTGAAGACAATCTACTAAATACAGATTACTTTATTACAAAGAAAAACAGGTAATAAATAAAAGTTGTGACAAAATACAGAATTTGGGCAGGAAGTCTTTATTACCTGTGATGTTGTGCAGATCTACCAATTCATCAGGCGCTGTTATTGAGCAATGCATGGCAGCATAAAAGATCTTAATTTTGTCTTAATTTATATTTCAAGAGTTCACACTTAGCTGATTATCTATCATGAGCTTGTTTGGCATCCTGTCCCGGGAGAAAGCCCTGAACTTAAGGGATCCTCGAGCCCAGGGCTCCTTCCCATTCGCAGAGCGAGAGGGGAGCTTGAGCTCGGGTAGATCTCAAAACTCAAAACGGCTACAATAGCTAAAGGAAACCAATTGAGGAGGAAGGGAGCTAGGCAAGTTCCTGATTTGCTAGATCTGTTATGCATTAAGTATATCTTTGGATGGTGGGAGGAAAACAGAGAACTCGGGGGAACCCATGTGGACACGGGGAGAATATACAAACTCCAGGCCAGCAGTGTTTTTGCTGTCGGGGTAACAGTGCTAACCACTGGGCCGCCGTGCCGCCCGATCTACGAAAAAGGAAAAGAATGGGGAGTAAGGGGGGGGTCTCTTCCAGACGAAGATAAATAAGGACTTAAGGCTATGGTAATTTATAGTAACTTAGGAGTCATATGATTGGGAGATCATGATTAGCTAATGCGAGACCGGCTGTGGTAAATTATAAGCACGTGATCCTCTCGAAATTAGTTTAGAAATAAACTTCACTTGAACAAAAAATTATCAGAATTTGCCAGGGGTATGAATTATTTCTTTCTCTTTCTCTCTCTCTCTCTCTCTCTCTCTCTGTGTGTGTGTGTGTGCGTGTTTTTGTGACAAGTCAGGATAATGGACAAATCTGTATAATGACACAGGTATTACAAAAAAGAGGTAAAATACGAGAATTTTATCGAAAATTTCTCGAAAAGCTTCTAAATCCCACAGAATGAGTTAGATCAGAGAGTAAAGCTGCACACAGTCTCCTGTGATGGTTGGGTTTAGGGGTAGGGTGGGGTGAGGGCAATATAATACGGTTTGAACAGTATAAAATGAATGGAAATCTATGTAATATGCCCACTTTTCACAAAAACAAACATATAGGCATGGGCCGGTATAAGATTCTGACAGTATGATAACCTTGGATAAAAATATCACGGTTTCACAGTATGACGGTATTGTGTTTACTGCTCTAAAATATATTCTTTTTAATTGTCTGGCTAAAAAACAAAACCTTTTTCCCCTTGGAACACAATATATTTTATTTTGAGAAACATTTATAATATTTTGGAGCAGTTACCATGTCAGGCTGAATAATTCAAGTGAATCATTGACCTATGCGGTCTTCATTTGTTTCAAAAACACAGATGTCTTTACAATTTACACCTAAAAAAACAAAACAAAAAAAATCTTACCCATACCTTAGGAATGGTACAGCAGAAAATTTTGGCAGTATGAAAACCTTGACTTTTTCATACCGCGGTATACCTTGAAAACGGCTATCGTCCCATGCCTAGTGTGTGCGTGCATGTGTGCGTGTGTGTGTGTGTGTGTGTGTGTTTTGCAGTGAACTTGAAATATAGTAGTCAACATTTGAACTGGATCAAAACCTTTCACCAAAGTTGCCCTAAAACGATTCACTATTCAACAACCTCCATTCTTGTCGTAGGACATCCACTTCAAACGCTGACTACTGTATATAAGTTCTATAGACACAACCAGCAACTTTAATTGTTGTATTTTTCTCTTGTTTTTAATTTGACTGTGTCATTGGGAAAGGTGTGTAATTGCACTGCACACTTGTTCAGTACAGTTTTCTAGTGTTTTTTTACCTTTGTCATTTTGTTCAAATGCTCCAATATCTAATATACAGTGGAGGGGTTGAAGGTCGTGGAGATCGAAAAGTGCAGAAATGACCTGAAGAAGCTGCGAGATGAGATGACATCCAGAGCAGGTGCAAGGTAAGTGAAAGAAAGCTTCACCTTTGAGGGAAATCAACACAAGCAGCAAAATCTATCTGTTTATCCATCCGTGTATGTCTCAAATCTATCTAAATGACTAATCCACCACTCGCTCTCCTTTCAGAGTGAATTGTCCATGCAAATACAACTTCTCCGACGACGGGAAGAAATTAACTCCCAGACGCGACGTCCCCAGCTACCCAAAGGTGCTTAAAAGTTCTATGATGTGCTTTGATTGAATTACATTCCCTGCGGGAGGACATTTTTGCCTTTGTGTGGTATTAATCTCTAATAGTCTTGATTTTCTCAGTACACACTTTCCCAGGAGACCATTGAAGCACTGAAGAAACCAACCTTTGATGTTTGGCACTGGGAGCACAACGAAGTGAGTGGAATACACACTATATGTATCAATCAAACGATGCACGCATGCTCTTTTTTTAAGACTGGCCGTTCATTCATCAGATGCTGAGCTGCCTGGAGTACATGTACCACGACTTAGGCCTCGTGAAGGAGTTTAACATAAACCCGATTACTCTCAAACGCTGGCTGGTAAGAAAACTATTATCAATGTGCAGAATTATGAAAGATGTGAAGTTTCCAGTTTAACAGCTCTGATGATCCCCAATCATGTTCTCAGCTGGGCATTCAGGAAAATTACCGAAGCAACCCGTTCCATAATTTCCGTCATTGTTTCTGCGTGAGTCAGATGATGTACGGCATGATCCACCTCTGCAACCTCCAGGTGAGAACTTTTAGGTACGTAGCAATTAGTACAGCAATTACTGTGAAGCAGTAAAAGTGGAAACCTGTGCATGTGTGTGTGTGTGGCCCATAGGAAAAGCTCACACTGACAGATCTGGGCATTTTAATGACTGCTGCCGTGTGTCACGACTTGGACCACCCTGGATACAACAACACGTAAGATCTGTGCTTCTGTGTAATTATGTCAGTTCTCATAAAAGCATACAGGTGTACTCAGGTATTTGCCTACGCGATCTTGATGACAATTTTATAGTGCCATTTATCTTTGTAAGCATTCCCGCGACATATGAAGAGATAATCACGGACTTTCTTCATGCAGGTACCAGATCAATGCCCGCACTGAGTTGGCGGTGCGCTACAATGACATCTCGCCTCTAGAGAATCACCACTGCGCGGTGGCTTTCCAGATACTGTCTCTGCCAGAGTGTAATATATTTGCCAATGTGGAGCCGGAGGCCTTTAAACAGATTCGACAGGTACTGCACAACTTTTAAGCTACAGTGTAAAGGCAAATTTACACTGTACCAGCAAATGCCAACCAATGTCAACATTGCACTACATGACTTCTCAGAAATTCCCCAAAAGTCAATACTCCCCAAAAGTAAATACGTATATAATAAACATGAACTAAATTATATTACATTGGTTCTAAATTGGGGCGCCACGGTGGCGTAGTGAGTAGCACGTTCGCCTCACAGCAAGAAGGTCGCTGGTTCGAGCCCCGGCTGGGTCAGTTGGCATTTCTGTGTGGAGTTTGCATGTTCTCCCCGTGGTTGCGTGGGTTTCCTCCGGGTGTTCCGGTTTCCCCCACAAGTCCAAAGACATGTGGTATAGGTGAATTGGGTAGGCTAAATTGTCCATAGTGGATGAATGTGAATGTGTGTGTATGGATGTTTCCCAGAGATGGGTTGCGCCTGGAAGGGCATCCGCTGCGTAAAAAATATGCTGGATAGGTTGGCGGTTGATTCCGCTGTGGCGACCCCAGATTAATAAAGGGATTAAGCCGACAAGAAAATGAATGAATGGTTCTAAATTACTTGCAGAATTACCTTGCATGCAGAATCGGGCACCTTTTAGCAAAACATTTGTCTGTTTGTGGTTTGAATAAAGTACGAACATATATGCTTCATTTACTGAGCTACAGTCAGTCCCAGCAGGTTTTTGGAGTGGAAAGAGTATTGAAAAATCACACTCCAGGAAATGTACCAGTCCTCCAACTTGTTTTTGTGGAAATAGATTAAAAATATCTGTTCTAAATACTACTTAAAGTGTGAGTAAAAAGCAGTCCTTCTAAAATACTCAAGAGTTGAGAGTAGTATTAAGCTGTGAAAATGATTCCACCTTATAACCTGCCAATTAAAATGTAGCTTACATCAGTGCCATTTTCATTTAAGGGTGTTTGTAAGTGCAAGATAAATCATTTGTCATTCATGTGAGATTATTTTAAAGTAAGAACACATTACATCAGGACTATTCAATTGGCGGCCCACGGGCCGAACCCGGCCCCCAAGGCAATTTGTTCTGGCCCTCCAATTAGTGTGACCAAGACATCAGAAATAAATATAGTTCAGTTGAAAAACGGCTGCTATAGTTATGAAGTGAAGTGCGTCTGTTAACAACAGTTAATCTAAATACTTAGGCCTACCTAATATAAAGCTTAAATTTACATTAGATGTGATAACCGTGAAGCCATGATTATTCTTCAGACTATAATCGTACAACCAAAATCTATAATTGTTGCATCCCTAATTGTTATGCAGTTCAAAACAGATGAATGTGTTTGATTGTAGAAGAAGCCTACTTAAACAATGCACTGCTTTTGTTGTGCTTTGAAATACAACTTTTGAATGTTTGTTAAAAAAAGCCACATTGTACCGTGCAGTGATATTATGTAGTTTCAAAATACAACATATTAACATTTTAATGTAGAAAAAGCCAACGTGGGTGTCTTAAGGAGCAAAAATGCAACATATGCAGTTGTGTCCTCACTCATATTGCAAGTCATACCTCTCCAGCCCTTCATTTGGGATGCTTTACATAAACTGGCCCCCATGACAAACTAATTGAATAGCCCTGCATTACATTAATATATACACTTATAATGAGCTTTTTTTAAATAAACACTAATAAAATGTAATCAATTTAAGGGGTATTTATTAAGGACTTCTGCTTCTCACTGCTGCTGTTTGGGGTCATTTTTATTATACAATTTATTACTAATATTTGTGAAAAATGCTCCAAAGTAAAATAGTTTGTTTGAGACCAAGTTTGTCATAATATTAAATGATTTCTTTTACAACAACATAAAAAACAAACACTTAAAATAAGCTGGCAGAATTCAGGTTTATATGTTTACATGGAGAACTAAATCTGTGTAACCTAAAATCTTTTTTAAAAGGGGCAAAAATCAAACTGTGATGATATATTAGTGTATATTATGTACTTTGAAACCTGAGTGACAAGCTAAGCCAGGCTCATGCAGCACTGAAAGAACACTTGAAAACGTAACATTCTGTAGTGCATTGTTTAAGGACATTTAATGATTTCAGTCATCAGAGAGTAGGTATCTATCTTCTCATCAGTGACCTGCGGTCTAAACAGTCTCTGTAAGGATTTTATGTCTTTGTGGGCACTTTTACTGCTTACACACTGTACATGTTTGCTGCATTTATAAAGCGTATGTGTCTTGATGTCAGCCTGTCTGACACGATTTTTCTATGCGTGATTTGACTGGATGTGAATGACAAAACTGATTATTCTACTTGACCAATCACTATAGACAAGAAAAAATAAATATACAGTGATTCCAGGGGGAAGAAAAATAGCAAAGTAAAGGTACTAATACAACACTAAAAATGTACTGAAGTAAAAGTAGAAGTACACATTTTTGAACTGCTTAGTAAAGTACAGTGAGTTGTAAAGCCCTGAGAGATTACAGTAATTTAAGTATTTATAATTCGTTACTCTACACCACTGGAGTCCAATGGTTCTTGTGGAAAAGGTTTTTGTGGCGTTTTTTTTCACAGCAAAACAAAACACAAGAATTGAATTAATGCCATATGTTTTAAGTAAAGCCATTTTTTTAGGCCACAAATATAAAACAAAGAGCTAAATCATGGAATGACTGTATATTAATACAGTCATGCTTTTCTCATCAATGCCACTTTGCTCATACTCATGCATATTTGCTCAATAGATTGTCTGTTTTGAAAAGTGATGCAACACTGTGTTGCAGGCAGTCATCACGCTGATTCTAGCCACAGACATGGCCCGACATGGTGAGATTCTAGACTCGTTCAAGCACAAAGTGGACAATTTTGACTTCACCAATGAGGAACATGTGACTTGTGTATGTATCACACCAAAACACATCTCATGTAATCTATGATGGTCTGCTGATCTTTATCTGATTTTGTTTTTGCCAAATTTTACCGGTTTGCAATCTTCCAGTTTGTCAAAACCAGCTAAGACCGGTCTAGTCCTGCTACAGTACCACTTATTGTTTCCTCAGCAGTGACAGATAAATATTAGTTGGCGGTTTGACAAGTAAAGGATTGCTGTCTGTCATGTGTTCAGCTGAAGATGCTCCTTATCAAATGCTGTGACATTTCCAATGAAGTGCGGCCGACAGAGGTGGCCGAGCCGTGGGTTGACTGTCTGCTGGAGGAATACTTCATGCAGGTCTGCTGACTCTTTATTTTATGTTGTAATTGCTCTGCGTTGACAGCTGGGGGTTGTTTACGCTGTCTTGTGTTTGTTCAGAGCGACAGAGAGAAATCTGAGGGGCTTCCTGTGGCTGCCTTCATGGACAGAGAGAAAGTCACTAAGCCCACAGCACAGATTGGCTTCATTAAATTTGTCCTCATCCCTATGTTTGAAACGGTCATGAAGGTACGTGGAGTAAGTCATGTAAAGTAAGAGCTTGCCCAACATTTAAAATTCTGTCATCATTTACTCACCTCTCATTTGATGTGTCAAATGCCATATGTTTTTTTTCTCTCAGCTCTTCCCTCAGATTGAAGAGATCATGGTGCAGCCTCTCAGAGATTCGCGTGACCACTATGAGGAGCTGAAGCAAATCGATGATGCCATGACCGAGGTAAACACTCCACAGCTACAAGTCATAAAAGATGTATGCATACAGCATAACCCTCACGCATACCTTATACTGCAGCCCTTAATCTTCCCCTTGTGGACATTTTTGGTCATGAAGGTCTCAAGTGTAAACCCAATTTTTTTTTTTTTTTTTTTAAATGTAATTAAATGTACACATTTAATAAGAATTATTTTAATTTCAGCATTCCCCATTCATTTTCTAAGGGACGGAATTATGGCGGTGGATTTAAAGAGGACTTAACTTAATTGAAACAAGTCCTCTTTTTTGTGTTCAGATGGTAAACTTAGAAGAAGTAGTTTTTTTACATAAATAAATTAAAATAATTTATAAAAATCTAAATAAAGTAATTTTGGACAAAAATGTGCTTAAGAGAAGCTTGAGGGTTAAAGGTGCTGTATGTAAGTTTTTGACTCTTCTAAGTCATAAAAAACTACAATATGATCACAGATATTTAAGAAACATGAGAAGTGAACATACTTGTGTATCTAAAAACAATGCTAAAGTCAGTTTTTCTCCTTTAAAAAGGTACGTTCTGTGACAAAATGTCTGCCTTTGAGTTAATCTGTGTAACAACGCAGCGCATATTATTTCAGTCATTAAGGCTTCCTCAATATATGCTAGCCAACCCTGTCCAATATTTTGAATTTAAACCTCAATAAATCTTCAGTACTACAGTCTGCACCTTTAATTTTCAGCAGCAATTACTCCTGTCTGTAGTGCCACATGACCCTTCAGAAATTCTAATCACTATCCCTTTAATTATTCATGCTTGATGAATATGAAATGAACCGCCAACTTATCCAGCATATGTTTTACGCAGCGGATGCCCTTCCAGCTGAAACCCATCACTGGGAAACATCCATACACACCTATTCACACACATACACTACAGACAATTTAGCTTACCCAATTCACCTATAGCGCATGTCTTTGGACTGTGGGGGAAGCCGGAGCACACAGAGAAAAAAAACACACAAACACGAGGAGAACATGCAAACTCCACACAGAAATGCCAACTGACCCAGCTGAGGCTCGAACCCGCAACCTTTTTGCTGCGCCTTTCAAGATTCTATTATAAGTAAAAAGTATATGTTTTTTTTACATTACATTACATTACTTTTATTCAGTCATTTTAAAGTATATACCTGCTGAATAAAAGTGTTGTAATTTGAATTGAGTGGTTTACTCTTAATTTAAGTCATTTGGTCAGGGAAGCACAACCATGCTTGCATGAAGAGTGAGAACCAATGAGATTCCTTGTATGTTGTGGTACGTTTGAGTTTCCCAAGAACCAATAAGGTTTGTTTTTACACATCAGGCAGGTTTGGTTGAGCTCCTGTTTATATTCACTCATCAGTGTTTACATGTGAATGGAAACCTATAACCATCCTAATTACTAAACCTAATTCATCATATAAACAGATCATGTCTCTTCAAAAGACTTTCATTAAACCACTTGTTTCAAATGACTATAAATTTGGGTATTTGTTTCATATGGGCATATATCTGTTTGGAACTCTTTCTGATGACTTTTTGACGGAATGACAGAATTCCGTGTTAAGTCCTTGCTAACACCAAGGTGTGTTTTTTTGCTCAATGAGGCACAGAAGAAAAAAACGGAAAGCATGTCATTAGGAGGGAAAAAGAAATAAACACTGCTGTGAGCATAAAACTGTAAGTATATTTCATACATTAAACCATATGTGTAGTAAGCTGTTCTTTCTTTAATATGATTTTTATTAGGGGTCATAATATGGCTGACTGTTTTCACATCGATTTAGGAGTGTCGTTTGTGACCTGTCTGCACGGTGTGGGCCGAGATCTGCTGTGAGGATCTGTGAGAGTCTGGACCAGTGTTGAAGTGGTTTGAGTCCACTGAATCTTAAGGGTCACTTGATTGACTTAAGAAATCACGAGTCACTCCCTTTACCAAGAGGCTGTTAGGCTGGTCTGATCCTCTCTTTTTTTTAATCAATCAGTTTTAAAGCCTTTTTGGTTAATATGGACATATAATCTTTGATCTTAGTTGTTTTGGTGTATTTTTTTGTTCTCATTACAGTGTTCATTGGAAAAAAAAATTCTATCACATGTACATCCTGTAGTTTGTAGTCATCTGAAAGGTTTGTGGTCCCAAAGCAATTATGATACTGGATTACAGTATGACGTACAACAATATAACTAGTGCCTTTTAAAAATGTTTTGATGATTATAAAAGGTCAACATGATATGACACTTCCTTTGTCGATTCCTCCTGAGTTCCTCTAATACACCAGTTCACATTTTTGGTGGTTTTGTGGCAAGCATAATAACACTGTTAACCATAATATCAGCTTTTAAGGATACCCGAGAACTCCCTTTGCAGTGTTTTGAAACTAGCATATTTTTCCGAAAAACAAGTCACACCCGGTTATAAGGGTCAGATTGCATTTTTCAGAGGAGAACAACACAGATTAAGTTGCATAAGTCACATTTTACTGTTTAAATAAGAAAAGTGTAAAATAGGCTGGCTGGTAACCCTAAAGAAAATGTCTCCAACAAATCATTAATTTTTCATAAATCACACAATTTTACCAAAATTGGAGGGAAAAAATATT
Source organism: Danio albolineatus (assembly GCA_903798035.1). Taxonomy (NCBI): domain Eukaryota; kingdom Metazoa; phylum Chordata; class Actinopteri; order Cypriniformes; family Danionidae; genus Danio; species Danio albolineatus. The sequence goes on along the minus strand of CAIGQQ010004837.1, from coordinate 22,147,513 downwards.
ATTAAAAGTTGTATTAATTATAAACATATATAAATACATTCATTAAAAGCAAAACTGAAAATATCTGTGTGAAACCATACACATACTCAAGCTCTGTCTGTTTCCAAATTCAAGCAAACAGCGTTTACAGCAATCGGATTTGGTTACAACCATGCTTGGACATTACATTGCTTTGGTTACAACCATGAGGAGTGAGAACAGGTGAGATTTGTTCTTGTATTTTATTAAATTTATAGGTTTGTATTTAAGTTTCCCAAACCAATAAAATTAGTTTTCACAGATAAAGCAGGTTTGGTTGAGCTCCTGTTTATGTCAACTCGTGAATGAAAGTTCACAAAAGTTCAATTTGCTCAGAATATAAAAAGAGCGTGTCTCTTCACACTTGATTATAAGTCAGAAATGAGGAGAAGAGGGGAAAAAAACACAGAACTGTAACACATTTTAAAATTTAATCAGAATACTGTAAAAAAGCCTACCTGGTGACCTTATATACATGTTCCTCCTTTCCAACAAATCGTAATATTAACAAAGTTTAGCACAGGTAGAGATGAAACATGTAAGGAAAAAAAATTAATAAACATATTTATTAACAGCAAAAGGGAAACACGCTGTTTGAAACCATACGAATATTCAAGCTTCGTCTGACTTTAATTACAAAATATATAGATATTTTGTATACATAATGTTTCCATTGTTCATTTGTTTTTTGAGGTGTTGAATGAACATCTATATACCTAGCCATAGCTGAATAATAAAAGTTCCGTATATAAAAATGACACACCTTGAGCCTTAAACAATATTGTTTTTTTTCATTCTCATGTAAATCCCATAAGTGCAAAATTCCCGTGAAAAGCAGGGCAATCAAAACAAAACACTGACTGTGACGTTTCACACAAGATCATTATATGCATGCCACATGCAGCATTTGATTGGTCTCCCAATGAGATCACAACAAAGATAATTTTACCCTCATTTTAAAGTTTATCTACGCTTGTATTAAACTTACTAAGTATGTGGGACTCTTATTTAGAAAATGAGACCGGAATTAAAGCACTCTCAGCCTGGTAACGTAACCAGACACGGAGCATCTCATCAAATATCAGAACACAAAATTCAGGAAGGACGAATTTTAAAGGTATTCAGCACACCCGAAATAGGCATAAGGACTGCTAAACTATCTATTTTAATTGAATGTATATGTTGTGAAATTTGCTACGTATGTTTGTAACGAGGCAACAAACATATGTAGATTGGTGAACATACAGTAAGTGTTTAATGTACGTTATGCATCATGTCATGTCACTCAGCTCTTATTGTGATTCATCTGAAGTGGAAAGGAGGACAAGAACTATCAAAAACGGCAAAAGGTTTATGTGGAGGTTGATATTCCTATCTGTTTTCATACACTATCAAACCACAAAATACAACTTTAAATGCATGTCTGTCATCACTTTAGTCGATTATGATTATAATTTAGCCTTTATTTCATCCTCAACTCAGAGGCAAACTTTTATTTAATTTCACCCTTAATTTATTTGTGTAGAAAACTAAGGTAAAGTTTCCTGCTGAAAATAAACCGCATATGCTCGTATGTTTTGGTGCTGGTATTCTGGTCTTGCTGGTCTCAATGCTGGTCCTGACCAGTAAGATCAGCATTGAAACCAGCAATACCAGCATCAAAACATACTTTACCAGCATGTGCGGTTTATTTTCAGCAGTAAACTTTATCTTAGTTTTCTACACAATAAATTAAAGGTGAAATTAAATAAAAGTTTGCATCTTTTCGGCTGGTTATTTTCTAATTTATATTTCTATTGTAATTTACTAGTCATATACATTCATAATGACCCTTTTTTCATTCATACAATGAAATTTAATGTGTTCCAGCTTTGTTAAGTACCTCATGGGACATTTATTCACTATTTCCACCCTTTTTCTCTGTATCCTATTCATTTTGTTTTGCTCTTAATACTTCCTTAACATAAGACAATAAAGTCTGTGGGAGTTCTGCCTCCTGGCTGTTCTCTCCTTTTATCAACGTGGTAATAAAAGCTCTCGCCAGGAGGTCGCATGTGTTTGCTATTATGACAAGGATAGGCCTGTACGCTTCATTTCATTCATATGTTTTACTGTCAGCTTTTTAACTGTAGATCAGCCTGATTTGATGGATGGAGATCATGGCACGGGTTTCCTTCGCTAAAGGCTCTGCGACTTGTTGCAACAAGACCCGGCTCCAACGTTTCTCATTGCAAGCTTTCAATTAAAGAAGATTTGAGGAGATGAATGGAAAGAGGTATATAAATAGGCTTGTTTTTCAATCACGTGACACAAACAGGCCGAAGCACATGTACAAATTACATAGTGTCGAATGTGTATGTTTAAACCTGTGTTTTAGATTTGTACTTTTTCCACTCTTGACTGGATTTGTTTGTGCCGTTGGCTTGTTTTCATGATAGATGGCATAATTGTATCAGCATTTCTTCATCTTGTTGCCTCTATTAGATGATGAGCCTTAATTTAAGCTTTCAATTATCCCTCTGCTGGCATGTCTTGCTTTGTCTCCGCTCAACTGTGACATATTGAGTTCACAAGATTATCAAAGCCTGTTTCATCAGCCACTTCAGAAAAAAACAAAACATTCATTTGAATCAAAACAGCGCTCGTTCTGATTACAGAGCATCCAGGCCTGCCCTTGCTTAGATTTACGTATACAGTATAGAGTTTGATTGCATTTCTTAACAGCTCTTCAGAGAAAACTGACATATTTCAAAAAGTCCCAACCCTGCTTTTATCCTTTCTGTACTAATTAAGCATCAACAAAACAGGGTTGGAAATGATCTGTTGTTTTGTACCCAGAAGGCTTGGACTGACCTGTTAAGATTTTTTTTTTTTTGTAACCTGTGCTTTACTGACTGTTCACAGGGTGGCAATATTTCTCTAAAGAGCTCTTTTGTGCTTTCCACTCAGACCAGAGAAAGAAGAGCAATTAGATGACAAAAGACAAAATCTCCAGAGTGGAAACTGAAAACGGTGAGGAAAGTCACACCCAGACTTGTAAAAGGCTTATATTTTGATCGTGTAGTAAATCTAGTATGTAAAGTAGCTTATCGTAGAATTTTGCAGCAGGGTTTTTTCCACCTTTTCTATTTTTATTTTGTTTGTTTTTGCTTTCAATGGCATTTTGGAAGCCTGGAAAGGTTTTTGTAAATAGGTTTTAAAGTCCCTATGAAATAGAAACTAATCATATGATTTTGTTAGCTCACATTGCAAGTTTTGTGGTGAACAATTCATCTGTGGAGGTGTCTGTTAGGTTGTAATAACTCTCCCCAAAACTGTTTCCAAATTTTCGAATAAAACCCCTACTTTACTTCATACATTCAGCTCGCAGTAGAAAAAACAAGCCACACCACTTGTTTTGTCATTTAATAATTTGTTTCTCTAGAAACTGTCACAATAAAAAAAAAAAAAATTTTAAACGCTTCCGGTTCGTGTGAACTTTACAGTTTAAGTTTTCAAAATCAATAATGTTATCTTATCAGTGTGAATCACGAAAATATTTTATATATAACATTTTCAGTTTGAAGGGATGACAAGTTCATGACAACACAAACAACCATGGCAGACTACACAAAACCATATATCAGCTACTGAGTCGGTGTGTACAATTCTGTGAATATTTATAAATGGGGATTGTTATGACAAAGTTCACAAAACTTTTCCAAAATGAAAAGGGAATAAAATTGAAACATCTATTTCTAGTACAGTACATTCATGTAAACATAACCCATATTGAATCAATTGAACTTTTTGACTGATCTTTTTTAATATCCTTTTATATTTTAAATATGATTTTTTGTTTTTTGGTGTATAGTGTAACATTTTAAAAATTATTAATTTTCCTTCGGCTTAGTCTCTTACTCATCAGGGCGCACTACAGCGGAATCAACCACCAACTTTTTTTTTTTATAAATCAAACTGCTTTCTAATTCGTTTACCATTAATTGATCAAAAAATATAAATAGATGTTTATAATGTTAACGAGTTCTTATTCATATATTATTGATAACACCAAAAATCATAAACATAAAACGATACGTATGTCACCTAATTTTTTTATAAATGAAACTGTTTTCTAATGCGTTTACCATTAATTAATCAAATTATAAACATAAATGTTGTATAAGTTACCTCATTTATATATATATATATATTAAACTGATTACTAATGCGTTTTACCATTAATGTAATCAACAGTTATAACACTTTTGCTGACACAGGCTTCTCTAATGAATAGAAAGTAAAGATTTTTTTGATTATTATATTATTTATCCTGTTTTACTTTCTGTTCCTTAGAGAAGCCTTTGTCAGAAAAAATATTACGTTTTAATGGTTTTTTTACTAACACATTGATTTATGAAGGATGCTTTTTTTATTTTAAAATAGTTATTTAAAATTCTAAGTATTATGAGTACAAAGAAGCCATAAAACCAACACAAACCTTTGGAAAATACAATATTTAATGATTATTTTAAACAAAAGTAAATTTTAGTGGCTCATCAATTCAGGTTTTCAAGATAAACCACAAGCTCAATCAATGAGAGAGAGAGAGTCTCCTAGAAACTGGCACACATTATCTGGTAATTTGACTCGACTAAAATCCTCTTTCTGCTGCTTATCATCATTTATCAGTCCAGCGTCGAAGTCAAAGCCGCGACTGTCAGTGAAAGTGTGTTGAAGATAAGTTCGCTTGAACGTTTTTTTTTTTCCAAAACAGATTAAATCTGCCTTATGTCACTGCGGTTGGTGTGGTGTAAACAGTCGAGGCAAATTAAAAGTGATTTGGATCCTCTTAAAAGGGCCGTGCTGTTTTGCTTTACTTTATTGTCATTATTTCCTAATCTCTCTGGCTAATTAGGGGCTTTTCCACCAATGAATCCTGATTGAAGTTTTATTATTATTTTTTCTCATAGCAGCATGACGACGACTGTGTGTCATATTTCAAAAAGCTTGCCTTAAGATGTAAGCACCACATGTTTACAGCGACGTGGCTCTCAGTGTGTTTGCCAAATGTGCAACAGAGTATAAAAGAGTTCATTCGTTTGAAAGATTCAGCAAACTGATTTGAAGCCTTCATTATAATAGCGATTTGTAAGTCTGATATTGATGCAAATTTTCACTCTTCGGAAGAAGACTTCATTCATTTGTTTTGCCAGTGCTGCTTCACAAATAGATTTTGGGGAAGCTTGTTGGTGTTTATTTTATGAGTGACTTTTCCTTTTATTTTAAAGATATTTTCCACAGGTTGTTTGACGATTCTTAAGAAAACTTGGGAAAAGTGTCTATATATTGTTAATTTATGTTTAGCCAAGTCTCATATCCATAAACAACAGTTTAAGTGCTCTAAACCTTTTTTGATTTATTCAAAATTGACCTTGAGCAATATTTGGAGACTCTCCAGAAGTCTGTTAGTCCAAAAGCAAAGAAAACACTCTCTTAAAGTTTTGAATAGATGAAAAAGGTATTGGTTAACGCTTTTATATAACATATGTTTTACAACGGGGTGGCTTAGTGGCCTGTCGCCTTACAGCAAGAAGGTCACTGGTTCAAATTCCAGCTGGTCCTTTGGCATTTATGTGTGGAGTTTGCGTGTTCTCCTCATGTTTGCGTGGGTTTCCTCCGCAGTCCAAAGACATGCTCTATATGTGAATTAGATGAACTAAATTGGATGTAGTGTATGAATGTGTATGTGAACACGAGAGTTTGGGGGTGTTTTCCAGTACTAGGGTTGTGGCTGGAAGGGCATCTGCTGTGTAAAACATATTCTGGAATAGTTGGTGGTTCATTCCACTGTGGTGACCCCTGATAAATAAGGAACTAAGATGAAGGAAAATGAGTAAATGAATGAATGTTTTATAACAGTACATACAAATGAAACTTACAGTTTAGCAAATGTGTCAGACACTGTTAATTATTTTTGTAAGCCACACAGTATTTAACTGTAATATGAATTGTAAATTACTGTAGGACAGTTATGCAGTATATTACTATATTTTAAAGTTAAATATAGTAACTAAATACTAAATTACTGTATTTTTTACAGTAAAGATATACAATACTGTAAACACATTGCTGCAATTGATTTACAGTAAGTTACTGGCGAACTGCTGCCAATAGGTTACTGTAGATTCTACAGGAAATGTTTAACAGTGTATGGTTTTAAATATTACGTTTACAGTGAAATGACGATCAGTGTTTACCAAACGAAGATAAAAATCCCATATAAAATGAGCAAAAATAAAAAGACACAAAAACTAGCTGTGCTTTGATAATTAGACTCAGTGATGGCCAGCAGTGGAGCTTTATTGACATTCCTCATTCAGACTCTATTAAACTTCAAAGCTGTCCTCGTACTGTATTTCCTCTCTAGATACTGTCTTTGTCTAAACAGCCTGTTTTCCTCCGGTTCGCGTCTCCTCTGTGTTTTCTTAGAGGGGGCCGGTGTGAAGGGTCAGCGTTTGGCCTGTCAGGGGCCTCTGCTTTAGGGGAGACGTCTAGATTTCAGTTCACCACACATGCATGAATCATTTTCTTTTTGGAGTAGGAACTGCGCGGAGCAGAATTTTCATTTCCTTTGTTCTCCAAAGTAGTGGTTAGGAAACATTTTTACGATAACTTGAGACCAAGTTTTTTTTTTATTATTATTAAATGAAATTTAAAGGGAAATACAGCATTTATTTTCTTTTAGTCACTGTTCAGTGCATATGGTGATTCAGTTAGCTGTATTGATTCAGTGAGTTTATTCAGTGAAGGTTTAAAGGGATAGTTCACCCAAAAATGAAAATTACCTCATCATTTATTCTTCCTCGTGGATTTAAATCTTTATGGTAAAGCTTCTTTCTTCTGTTAAAGATGAATGAAACTATTTTAAAGAATGCTGATGAATTCATCAGATTGATTCAAATGTGTGACTCTTTTTAAAGCATTTAATATAAAAATTGATTCACAAGAGATTTTTGTTCTTGAATAAAATAGAAATACTTGTGATTCAGGAATAGTCTTTAGGTAAAAATATGATCAATCTCACTGGTCAATGATAGAATCATATGATAATTCAACTTAAGGGTTTGTCAAAGCAATTCATCAGACCGATTCAAACCTCATTAGTCATTAAAAGAGCCAGTTCAGAATCATTATTGTGAACCTATTAATATTGCAATAGATACCAAAGTCAAATATGTTCAGAAAAGTCATAGTTTTTACTTTAATTTCAAATAAATAATAACGCATTCAGATTAAGCTTGCAGTTCAGTAAGTGAGTCACATGTTGATTCACTAGTAACTCTGGCAGATGAATTACTTTGTGTGAATTACTTTGTGAATTACTTGAATTACTTTGTGTGGAATGGGTGAAACGGTGGCGCAGTAGGTAGTGCTGTCGCCTTACAGCAAGAAGGTCGCTGGTTCGAGCCTCGGCCGGGTCAGTTGGCATTTCTGTGTGGAGTTTGCATGTTCTTCCCGTGGTTGCATGGGTTTCCTCCAGGTGCTCTGGTTTACCCCACAAGTCCAAAGACATGTGGTATAGGTGAACTGAGTAAGCTAAAATTGTCAGTAGTGTATGTGTGTGAATGAGAATGTATGGATGTTTCCCAGAGATGGGTTGTGGCTGGAAGGGCATCCGCTGCGTAAAACAAATGCTGGATAAGTTGGCGGTTCATTCCGCTGTGGCGACCCCGGATTAATAAAGGGACTAAGCCGACAAGAAAATGAATGAATGAATGACCTTTGTGTGGAAAGTGAATTAGTGAATTACTTTGTGTGGAGAATGCAGAAAACTAATTCAAACAAGTAACCCTTGTTCTTGAACGTGTTCATTTGTTCATGAATTGGATGGTACCAACTTGATTCCACATGTCAGAGTTAACATTTAATAAAAGATATCAGGAAAAGCACCCACTTTCCTTTACATAAAGACATTTTTAGATGTATAAATGCAGTTTTCTGTATAAATATACTGCATAATGTTGTGACATGAAACTTGCAGTTTAGTTAATGAGTCATATGCTGATTCACTAGCTGCACTAGCAGATTCAGTGAATTAGTTTGTGTGGAAAAATCCAGCAGAATGATTCAAAACAGTAAATAATCTTGAGTGTTTGCAGTGATTTGTTTAAAGCTCTGCTCATATGTTCACGATTTGTGTGTTACCAACTTGATTTCACATATTTCTTTTAGAATGAACTACTGTATCACAATGACATGGAACTTTAAGTGAGTCGTTTGTTGATTCTCTAGCTGTTCTAACAGAGTTTGTCCAGTAAATTCTGTTACAGTGAAACATTGATTTAAAACATTTGTGGATCAGCTTCCCACACAGCCCACAGGTACTTTGAAGGCCACTGCTCTAAACTTTTTATACACTGTAATTTTGTCATCTAAGACAAACATGTTAGGAAGACAAGAATGTCTGTTTGTTCTCAGACGGTGTGAAGGCAAACCGAGAATGCTCTTCCTGTGAGGTTTGATCGGCTTCAGGGGCATTCCTTAGATAAAGTCAAAAGCGCATGACAGACAGTTTTTACAGGACACCTCACACTTTCCAGACAGGCAACACCTGTAGTGCTCTTCAGGTCATTTGCAGTCTAAACAGTAAAAGCGTTCATGATACTACAAAATCCAGCGGTCTGTTCGTGAGCCAGACTGGTTATCTGAGACATCTCGCAAGCTTTATCAACAACCCGACGGTTAAACCCAGACAATGTGCCGATAAATATTTTGTTTAAAACCGAGAGAAAAAAAAACAACATGCCTCAGAGGAGATGGAACAGACAAGCTAGTGTCCTTGCAAAAGTCTGGAAGCCTCCTTTGCATGAGCTCATGCTGCTCACCAAATCACAAAATACACTTTGTGTCCGCAATTTATGCTAGAAGAATCCTGCACTGCCGCCAAACATGCCTCGGCCACAATTTAGGAGAGCAAAGTTTATGTTTTGGCAGTAATGTCCTTGGAGAATTGCCTTATCGCAGCCATTTGAATGCTACTTTTTTTTCACCCCTATCAACCTCCGTTGTGCTGCATTTTAAAAATGTTGCTGTTTGAAGTGACTTCAGTAGACTATTCATCAGCATATTCAAAACAACTGGGTCGAGATGATTCGAGGCGTATTTGAAATCTCAGTGTCATCTTAAAAACAATTGCACATGATTGGTTTGTTTGTCAAAACAGCACTGCTTTTGTTCTGTGTAGTCTTTTCGTCTACGTTTTTATTTCTACATGTGATGAAACCATTGGTTTCATTATGCTTGTGAATGAGTTCATAACTTTTTATTTACAAGGTTTTAAATATTTTATATGTCTGCTCCTATAGGCACTTTTAAACGGTGGTTCTTTTAATATAATAATAAAAGCTTTAACGGCTCCTGTTTAATTTTACAGCCGAAAAAACTTAACATACTCGTCTCGTTTTGATGGAAAACTAAAAATAGGATTTAAAGAATTAATTGTTTTTCCGTTTAGTTCACCTGGAAGAAAATTATTATGCTGTAAATGTAATCAGTCTTTCTTCATTAGGACAAACAGTATATGCAGATTTTAGCTGGTCTTTGGCATTCATCTAATAGGAATTAATGGTAGCAGGCACTTTGAGATTCAAAAAAGCATATCCAGGCTAAATAATGGCACACGACTCCTGATAATACACATAGGTGTAAAGAAAGACAATCAGCCTGTGAAAAAATAATCATAATTACCTTGAATACACATAATACATCATTTAATAGTTCATTACCATTTTCTGAGCTTCTTGTCACACACTGTAAAAAATAAAAAAGTTGAGTTAAAATTATAAAATTATTTATTTAAGTTGACCGAAAAGGCTGGTTTAAGTCAATTATACTTTACAGAATAATTTGGCACAACTTCAAACGCTGAAGCTTTATAAACTCAACATTTCTTTGCAGCCGGTTGCTTTAAAATTTTAAGTTAACTCAACTTTTTATTGTTTGAAGATATGGAGAAATCAACATTTAAAGTCTCCTCAGCTGAGTTTTTTACTTTCATTGAACAAACAGTTCCAAACATGCAGTTGAATCATTTTTATGAGTAAATTCAACTCTGAGCTCAAAAAATTGTCTATCTAACTTAAAATTTTAAACTGAGTTAACAATTTGTAAGTTGGAATTTTTTACAGTGCATAATGCCATATATTAAACACATTTAAATTAACATGTCACCAAAGAAATAAGATCACAACAATCAGGATCTAAAAAAAAACCTAAAGGTGCTGTATGTACGTTTTTGACTCTTCTAAATCATAAAAATACCATAATATGTATATGATATTCTTGTTTTGAAAATGTGTGTTACACGCTGGAACAGATGTCTTGGTTTTGGTTCTTTTAACCTGCCCACTGCCACTTTTGCCAATTATATTTCAGCTCTCTTGATGGAAAACTGTCTTTCATTCATTCAGTCAGGCTCTCAAAGCATGCATCCGTGACCGAAATGCGACCTCAGGTGGACAGTGGCAGCCTCGAAATGAGACGCAGATTCAGAGTTCCACATGAGGTTATTAATTAGCAAATAATATAAATATTATTACGAATGTAAACATTAGGTGAGCAGGTTACATTGTAACCCTGTGCTACTTGACGAGATTTGCAGTGATAAGCAATTTGGCTGCTTGCACTAGACAAAACACTACAGAAATTCAACTAAGCCATTAAGAAGCACACAATATGTGCACCCAGTCATGAAATGGTAAGGTTTATAATCTAATTAATACATATTAAACGTCTTTAACATTATTAAATGTACTTGCTGAATCACTGATATGTGTTATCTTAGTTGAACTATCTGCTGCTGCTTTCAGTAGTATATGGCAATAAATGTCATGTAAAATTGCATTCAAATTCCCATTATTAGCATTTAACACTGAATAGATGCTTTTATTTAGGACACGGTTTAAATCAGTCTTTAGGCTCGATAGTAAGGCACACTTCTGTTGATGTTGTCAAACCAGGCGTGCACTAGTATTAAAACACATATTGTGGTAATTTAGTAGTGGATTTAGTGCATAAAAAATGTATTATAATGCTGCACAGAGAATTGATCAACCAAAGTGTTGCAGTGAGTAGCTCTCCCCCCATAAAGCACCACACATAACATAATTTGTCTTCCTACACTCTCAAAAGAAAGAAATATTTGTGGTGTTGCAAGGTATTCTGAGAATTTATTCTAATATTAAAGTGTCTTGGAATGGAAAAAAAATTAAGGGTTAAAAAGAAGTAAAAGAAAACACTTCTTGCTGTCTGGGAGTGATCGGGCCAGATGTGTTTACATCTCCCAAATCTCCATTTATCTCCAGCAGGCATCTTGATTGCAGCTTGGCAGCAGATCAACAGCTGTATGTTGTTGGCTGTGCCTAAAGACAGCACATAGAACTGCCATTATCCACGCCTACTCTGAACATTAGAGCTGATATAAACCTAACACTCTTTACAGATGTGTTGAAGAAGTCCTCCCTTGATCCACTACATCCAAACACAACATATAGGTTTTTATTTTTGGCGTATATCATTATCACCTGTGCTTCAGTTTATTTTTTATTGCCTTGTAATAAAAAATAAGTACGGAAATAACAGAGGGTTATAGGGTATTATTTCGCTCGCACTAAAATAAAATAGGTTATGGAAAGTATCATTTTGGTTTGTGATAAACGGTGTGATTTTCCAAAAGTGAATTTTTGCATTCTGAAGTGGAAATGCCATGATTTTTTTTTTCCATTCAGACATGTAGTTATTAAATTGCATATTCTTTTGGAACAGATGTAGTTCAGGTGTGTAAGTTCTTTTCAAGTGGCCCCTGCAAAAAAATAAAATAAAATAAATAAATAAATAATCCTTAGCAGGTTGTTCAGAGGCCTTCAAGCCTTTCAGCCATAGCAAGAGAAACTGATCAATCCAAAATTGGGATTCACAAAAGGGAAGAATATTGTAAAGTATCTTCAATAATTGATTCTCAGTTAAGCACTCAATGTTAAGCACTCTCAATGTTGAAAAGAATCTGGACTGAAAGCCTCTGAATAAAGTGGTTCCTTCCCTGCATTCATTGCCCAAGCAGACAGCGATTTCCATGCAGGACAATTAGCCCCATCACATAGCAAATTTGATGAAACAGTTACTTGAATCTGAAATTACTGAAATAATGAAATGGCCTGTCCAGTGTCCTGTTCTTAACCTGACTGAAAATCTCTGGAAAATCCTTGCCAAAAAAGTTATGGCTAAGAAACACTACAGTGTGTGAACTGTGGAAGAGACTGAAGAAGAGCAGATGAAGATCACAGCAGAGCAGTTCACACCAGAACAATTTTCGCTCATGTTTATTGTCAAGATTTAATGTCTAGTGCAGGGGTCACCAATCTCGGTCCTGGAGGGCCGGTGTCCCTGCAGGGTTTAACTCCAACTTGCCTCAATACACCTGCCTTGATGTTTCAAGACCTTGATTGGCTTGTTCAGGTGTGTTTGATTAGGGTTGGAGCTAAAATCTGCAGGACAATGGCCCTCCAGGACTGACTAAACAGGATTCCAGTTTGAGTGTGCTCCAACATGCAAAACTATAGGTGTTAAAAGTGTAATTTAAAAACAAAATGCCATAGGCTCAACCCAGGCTCATTCTAAAAAATGTATCACTATATATATTTCTGGAGAGTGCCAAATATGTCCCAGGAGATACTTTTTTTTGCTGTTTTTGTTTTCTCGAATCCATCAGACGCCACTGAGTACGCTTTTTGAGATCTCAGATTTCTTTCACGAGTGCCATTTGCGCCTGATATTCTCACGTAAATCCACCAGAGACCGTTGTCGACTGACTGATTGACTGACTGATCGACTGACCCACCCTCCTCCTTTCCCTAACCCAACCAATAGTGTTTTCAAAAGCACCGATTGACAAGCCCACCTACTTCCCTAAACCCAACTGACTTGCTTTTTTCAAAAGCAATCCAGAAAAAAGCCCTCGCCTGATTTTTGCCACATTTTCAGATTTACCCTGTTATTTTAGTTCACAGACATACATGGCAAACAACTGGTAACAGCAGAAAAGCCGTCCATATGGAGGTATGCGGTCAGCTGGTAAGCGCTTAAAGGAACAACGTCATACTGCCATGTAGTGTTCGTTTTAAAGACAAAATGCAGCCATACGTACCTCTGGCTATATAATTTGCAATCTCCAGAAATGTATGTCTACATTTTCAGAATGAACCTATGTTGCACAGGCCGGTTTGTTTTTTGGGTGGATTGACACGACACATTATTAACAAATTGGTTGACCAATGAGATTACTTTTATTCACATGCCACTGCAGCGCTCACAGCGACCCAAGTTTAATTTCTGGCTAATCCTCTTAAAAATACAAACGAAAATCATTCTGGTGTGCATGAGCCTTTAGAGTGCCAGCTGCAGATGTGCTGAAATCATTTTGACTGCTGTACCGTTCATAAATTGTAGGCTAATAAATCTTTACTCTACAATAATGACTGTTCTAACTTTGCTCACTGTGTTTTTGTGGAAGTGCCTTGGTTATTTATTAAAACACTGTTCTTCTAACAAAATACAATCACAACTAAAATTCCTTCCAATATTGAATGAAGGACACATTAGCCTATTTCTGAAAAAAAAAATTCTCAAATTGGGCGACACGATGGCTCAGTGGTTAGCACTGCCACCTCAAATCAAGAAGATCGCTGTATCGAAGTTCGTGCTGGGCCACTTGGCATTTCTGTGTGGAGTTTGCATGTTCTCCCTTTGTTGATGTGGGTTTCCTCCGGGTGCTCCGGTTTCCCCCACAGTCCAAAGATGCGGTACAGGTGAATTGAATAAATTAAATTGGCCATAGTCTATGTGTGTGATTCAGTGTGAATGAGTCTGTATGGATGTTTATGGATGCAGCTGGAAGGGCATCTGCTGTGTAAAACATACGCTGCATAAGTTGACGGCTCATTCCACTGTGGCAACCCCTGATAAATAAAGGGACTAAGGAAAATGAATGAATGAATTGTAAGTGTGCAGTTGTCAATCCCAAATTCTGATGGGTTGAACACATCTTTCCAAAGCACTCAACAACACCTGATCATGACCCTCCGCGGTCCTGCAGATCCCAAACCGCAGCAGTAGAAGAATTTTCCAAAGGGAATAAATGGTAAATTGACGGGTGCAGCGATGACTCCACATGCCGCAGATCAGATGCCTGTTTCCTCAGCCTCAGCATGCAGCTCTTATTTATAACTCGAGTGTCAGTAGATGTAATCATTTACAGGCCGACGTGACCGAGCGCCAGCCAGATGTGTGTGCGACAGCCAGTTCTGTAATTACCGAAAAACCAAGTCTCACTCACGTTATTGTAAAGACAGGCTTGGGTTGGAGCACCAGCACCTTTATTGTGTCATTTAAATGTAGATTTTCGTTCGTTTCTCATTTAGGTCTGATGTGCCTAATGCTTTCCTATAGGATGAGCCCAAACTTGTTTGTTTGTTTTGTCGTAAAGACCCTCTTCTCGCTTCCCACACTTTGGGAATTTCCACAAAGAAGTGTGTGTGGAAAGACAGTTTCCACTGAGCAGGAGCAGGAGAGGAGTTTAGTCATCACACTCACCGCTCAAATGCTCACTCTTCAAACAGTCTTTGGATCACAATAGGGGTTTTTGCTGGAAGAATCCCATCTGGAAGCCACTCGCTGGGGTCAAGAGACAAATGAGTTGCGGGGGGAGGATCCGTCACGTAGGTGAACTGCTGCAATGTCCAAACACACTAATAAATTCACCACTATTTGTTAAGGAAAATTTATGGGTATCTTACTTTCTGTTTAAAAACATTTATCTTATTTTGTTGGAGAAAGTCTTTTAATCTAAACTTATATACAAATGATCTATTAGAGTTACTGTAATGTGTATTACAATGTTTTATGGCTTAATATTCAATAATAAAAAAGTTCATTATTTCAAAGTTAATTTGAATACATTTTATGATGTAATATATTTCTGGCAAAACTACCAGAAAACCTGATAATGGCGGTAGAAAATATTGTTAGAATAATATTATAATATATCATTTTAATTTGCGGATTTGGTAGTCAAGAAATATTTCTGATTATTTGCAAACATTAAACAAATAAACCTTTGATTCATTCATTTGTTCGTTTGTTCATTTATTTATCCATCCATTTATTCATTCATTCATTATTTATTTATTCCAAGAGTTCGCCCTTAGATATGCTTAGCAGGTTTGGCATGCTGTGTCAGGAGAGAACCCTGAGCTCGGAGATATTTGAGCCCAAGGCAATAAGCATATAAGTGGATCCGAGATCAGATAGGTCTCGAAAGCTCCCCTTTTAAAAAGGGAGGAATAAAAGGAGGAGATGGGGTGGAAGGGGGGATTCATCCAAAACGAAGATAGAGTAGTAGGGGAAAAACTGATCCATTTATAGTAAGCTTGGATCGCTCTGATTGGATTATTGCTGATTACAGATGATCAGCCAGGCGTGCTTAATCATATCACGTGCTCCTCTCGAAATTAGTTTATGAAACTTCACTTATGAAACTTTAATATATTTTTGTGGGTTCTTTGATTAATGCAGAGTTTAAAGGTATGGTTTTTTTCATTCATTCATTTTCTTTTCGGCTTAGTCCCTTTATTAATCCGAGGTCACCACAGTGGAATGAACCGGCAACTTATCCAGCATTTGTTCTACGCAGCGGATGCCCTTCCAGCCGCAACCCATTTCTGGGAAACATCCATACACACTCATTCACACTCATACACAATGGACAATTTAGCTCACCCAATTCACCTGTACCTCATGTCTTTGGACTGTGGGGGAAACCGGAGCACCCGGAGGAAACCCACGCAACCACGGGGAGAACATGCAAACTCCACACAGAAATGCCAACTGACCCAGCTGAGGCTCGAACCAGCGACCTTCTTGCTGTGAGGCGAACGTGCTACTCCCTACGCCACCGTGGTGCCACTGTTTTTTTTTCATGTTTCATTTATTTTGTTGCATTAATGTTTTAAACTGTTAAAAATACCATGTGTATTTGCTAAATAAAAGTAATAATTTTTATATAGTTGTAGCTGAGAAGACATGCACCACATAAAACATATGCCAGTGTAAGTGGCAGTTCATTTCGCTGAGGTTAACCCTGATAAATCTGGGACTAATCTGAAGGACAGTGAGTGAAATTCTTACATGTATGCATGCACTGTATTAATTAATTTATGCAAAATATGTTACATATGCAATATATATTATAAAATATTCAATATAGTATTGTATTTCATTATTTTATTATTTGTTATTAAATTTAAAAAAGATTTTTTTTAATTATATATAAATAAAAAAAATCTAATCTTTTGCACTGACACCAATGAACACTTCGGCCTTCAGCCTTAGCTATAATTTATCCTCAGTCCTTGAGCTCTAAAGCTGAGGAAAAGTCCTTGGGATACAGTTTCATCTTTGTTCTAAAGGCCTAACAGTTGTCACGGTTTGCTGAAACAGGGAATGTGACGTGCATGTGCGGTGCAGATGTTGAGCTCTCCAAAGATGAAAGTTAGGTGGCATTGAACATTCTGTACCCACTTGGACCTCCCTGAGCTGTTTACATGCACACCCACGCCACCCATTCAACTCTCATTAAAGTATGACACAATGCAAATATTTATGGACATCAGTGATCTCGTTATTTACCTTATTCTAAGTAGGACTATACTATGATTAAGGTGTTTACGTGAGTTGCTTTTAGAATATTCCTTTTATGTTCTTGTTTTACATGTACATAGTGCATAGATCAATCACATTCATCAACTACAGCCAACAGTCCTCTCTAGAATTTAATGTATCAACATGCAGTTTGTCTTCATTATGCCACCATATACAATTTTGGGGTTTGGATTTTGAATTTTTATGCAAGCTTAAGTTCAGGTTATTATTTACCATGCTACTATTTATTTGAAAATAGACAACTGCAGGTACAAACTCTTTCTCAAAATCATAACCTTTTTTTTTTTTTTTTTTTGCTAACAAGCTGTTGACCACTTCTGTGTGTAAATCCTGTAGTAAAATACTGTTAAAATTCTTACATGATAGAAAAAGTTTGATTAAGGTGTGTACATACAAGGTGTGTAGAAATACTCTATGCACTGTTGAATAAAAAACAAAAAATAAAAAAACAGACACCCCCACAATGATTTTGTAATGGTTATAATGAAAATAATGTTGGTTTTAATAGAAACTGGACTGTCTTTGGGGTCTCCACTGATCATCCTTCTATTGGTGGCATTTAAAAACCAGTGAATCCTAAAGGAATATGTTCCAATACATCAGAAATTATTAAAAGGTACTGGTTTTAAAGGTGCCATATAATGAAAATCCTGATATACCTAGTAAAAGCTGAATAATGAGAGTTCAGTACAAGGAAATGGAAACATCGTGAGCCTCAAACACTGTTGTTTCCTTGTTCTCATGTAAATCCTGTGATTGTGAAATCCTGGTGAAAAAAACAGGTCAATCTGACCAAAACGGTAATGTTCCACACAGGATCAGTAATTACACAGCAGGCAACATTTGATTGGCCACAATTTTTCTTAATGAGATTACAATAATGTTCATTTTTCTAGTTATATCCTAAGTATAATACAGATTATTATATTTCCTATGTATGCAGGACTCTACACAGGCATCACAGAGCAATGTTAACTCATCTGTTTACAGCTTGTCAGAATGCAAAATGCAGGATATACAGATTATAAATTCATTCAGCGTTTAAATCTATTGTGAATTTTGATGCATATGTTTATGAGGCAACAGGCACATGCACATTTGTAACGAGGCACTTGTAAACTTCTGCGTAAAATGTTTAATTCACATTTATACATCAAGTCAAATCGCTCATGTCTTTATAGCGAAGTTGATGTTAATCCCTGCCTTGTTTTCATGCTAAATCCACAAAATATAACTCTAAATGTCAGCCTTTTCTTTAGTATAATTATAATTTAACCAACATTTCTATTTACACGGTAAATAAATCAGGTTATTGTCTTAATAGTATCTGTATAGTTCACACAAAAAAGAAAACTGCCTTACCATTTACTCTTCACCATGTTGTTTAAAAAATATCGAACTATTCTTTAATATTCTTTAAAATACTAATATTCTTCATGCTTTCTTTCATCGGTTTAACAAAAGAATAACTGACTTCCACAGTCACTTTGGAAGTCAACTGGTACCATCAACCAGTATTATTCAAAATAACTTCTTTTGTGAAGTTAGAAAGTCAGCTACATTTTTAACAAGTTAAGGATGAGTAAATGATGACAGATATTACATTTTTGGTAGAACTATCCTGTTAATCATGTAAATGTATGTATAATTTTGTCTATGTAAACATATACGGCATTTCTAATGGTCTGGATCGAGTCCTGTTCTCCGTTTGTGCTTTTTCTCCAGGGGGCTGAAGTGCTCTCTGGTGTAAGAGGATACTGTACCTCTCCATCCACAATCCACAGACCAAAGCTGCGCAGACAGATATTTCCACCATGTGGGAGTGAGTTTTTCAATATAAATCCCTCTTTACTTTGCTCTGGAATAATGATCAAGTTAGAGAATTCGGATTTCATCCATATTGCTTGCAGCTTGAGGATCAAGTCGCCATGCAGACATTCCTTTTCCATTTTTCCTGCCAACTTCTGTGAACGGGGTTCTTCAATCATGCTTATTCAACGATTTCACATATAATCCAGTGGAGAGATAGTCGGAGAACATGATTTATCACCGTGAGACATGTCTTTATCTGAAGCAGATTTATAGCAGGAGCAGGATGTGTTTAAAAGCTTGTTCATATCATCGTCAGTGTCAGTTCTTTCACTAAAACTTATGGCCAACAGGAAGAGGATTGTGGGATTTAAGTTTAGCAAAAATCTTGTTCTTTAAATGATGCACAACAATAAGGACTTCTTGCAGGACCAGCCCCATTTTTTTTTCCAAGTATCTATTTATGCTTGAAAACTAGCTAATTATTCTAACCAACCTTTTAAACTCTTTCAGTGACACTTGAAAAAATGCATATGCATCTTGGGCAAGCAAATTTCTCATTGTTGATTTACTTTCTTAACTTCTGTTTTCTCACCACTGTTATATTTACATAATGCCACTGTTATCATCTCACTAGTATTCATTTTGTTTCTGAGATAAAAGAGCATCTCACACTTTAATTCATTCATCTGAAGGTTGTTTTTAATAGTGTGGACAACACTTTTTTTTTTTTACTTCCAATCAAGGAAAAAACTTATGAGATTTGTGGATTAGTGGATTGAATAAGCATGAGTAAAAAGTTGCCATAGACGTTGCTAATAACAAATGTTTCTAAATTAGCATATAATTCCTTTACATAACACTTATTACATATAACTTGCTATAGTAATTACTAGTAATTTTGCATAATTAAATGCAACTGTTAACCTAATCGTCAGTCTAACCATAGGCACATAGAAAGTACATGTATTTAAATTAAATTACTCATTCATTCATTCATTTTCTTGTCGACTTAGTCCCTTTATTAATCCGGGGTCGCCACAGCGGAATCAACCGCCAACTTATCCAGCATATTTTTTACGCAGCGGATGCCCTTCCAGCCGCAGCCCATCTCTGGGAACCATCAATACACACACATTCACACTACGGACAATTTAGTCTACCCAATTCACCTGTACCACATGTCTTTGGACTTGTGGGGGAAACCGGAGCACCCGGAGGAAACCCACGCAACCACAGGGAGAACATGCAAACTCCACACAGAAATGCTAACTGACCCAGCCGGGGCTCAAACCAGCGACCTTCTTGCTGTGAGGCGAACGTGCTACTCACTACGCCACCGTGGCGCCCATTAAATTACTCAGTAGTTTAATAAATAGGCACACTTTAACAAGGACACCTTAAAATAAAGTATAACCATAACCCACTATAGCATTTGATCAATTTAATACATTAGCCTAATAAAAACTTGAATTATTGTCCATTTGTATATATTATATAATATAACTATTAGATAACATTGAAATATTCAGGTTTCAAGAAAATGTACAATGTTTACCTTTAATGGCTTGTATAAAATGTTATAAAATCATTTAAAAAATGCAAAATGGCAGACAAGTAGAAATATGTTCTTTAGTATCTTTGTAAAAAGACACCGGTATTAAAAAATCAGTAAATATTTTGTTTTTAAAGTGATTAGTTGATTTTACTAAAGTGAGTAAACCAGTTGTCTTAAAATTATTAAGTAAATTAACAATGTGCTTAATCATAAAATCTAAGGGAGTACTCACACTACATACAATTGCCTTGAACCGTGCCGAAGTGTGCTTGTCCCCCCTCCCCTCTCTCTCAACTGCCTGCACTCACATTGCATTTTACCTTCTGAGCCAGAGCATGCTTACATCATCGATTATGTGACTGTTCAGTTTAACAGTAAGAGAACCATGCTAAGGCACACCTCTTTCTTACCGGGCCAGGACCGGCCAACTGAATCGTGCCTGGGCCCGATTCGGAGCACTCACACTTGTCAAACGAACCGGTAAACACGCCTGCTGGATAGCCTATTGTGAGTGCACCTTAAGTTACGTCAACAGTTCCAAGTTACAATGGGTTTGCTTACTTTTTAAAGTAACAGACAACTTGTTTCTTTAAAGGTAATGGGTTTACTCACTTTTTCAAGATACTGCTTTTAACGGTGCACAAGAACCATTTTTGGTTTCCCAAAGATCCTTTCAATTGGGTTCATACACCCAAACTTTTCATTTTCAGCCAGCCTGCCCAAGCGATTGCATTACAAAATCACCACATTTAAGATCTGTGTTTGTATAAAGCTGCTCAGTGTAGAATTTTACTCTTAAGTGTGTCAAAGTTCTAAGAATGACTTAATTTTACTTTTATTTCTAAACTTAAGATTAAGTGCGTTTTATTAAGGTTCTTAAGTGTTAAGACTTAAGGTCTCCGCTCCTAAATTATTTAGGAGTGTTTGGGATGTATCTTAACCTAGTTAGGAGTAACAAAATGGCAGCAGAGAGGAGGAGACAACACACCTTTCAAGAACAAAAGAATGTGTTGCAATTATATTCAGTTCAATTCAATTCACCTTTATTTGTATAGCGCTTTTACAATGTAGATTGTGTCAAAGCAGCTTCACATCGAAGGTTATAGTAAATTGAAACAGTGTCAGTCCAGTTATTATTATTATATGATGACACAGAGTTGCTAAAACAGTACAGGTTTGATCGTGAAGGTATTCTTTTTGTAACTAATCTAGTCAGAAATGCAATAACTTCTCACACTCTACGAAACAATGCCTTAACTGCAGAAATTAAGGTAATAATGTTTTTTGACGACTGGAAAGACGCAGTAGTGCACCAGTGATGACTTAGGCCCATCACAAGAGTGCAATTTACGATTATGTGATTTATCAGCTTAATGATTTAGGTATATGACATGATGCAAAACTACTTCTTAATGATATTTTAAATGATTGAATAATTTTATTGTATTAATTCATCAGTGAATGGTGTTTTGCTGCAGTGACTTCATCCTTGCAGGCTCCTGATAGGCTGATTCAGAGGCCAAGAGCGGCCATTTTGTGTTTCAATCATTGTAGTCCTAATTTACAACACTTTAGTCAGAACTTAAGATTTAGTCTCAAACTTTACTGAAAGTTGCTTTTAGATCCTTTATAAATGTCTCCTACTCTTAAAAAAAGTCCTACTTCTTACTGAGAATATTTTGATACTTAAGTTAAAGTTTAAGACTACTCTTAAGAGCATTTTTTAGGAGTTTTATACATACGGCCCCTGATTTTTTTAAGAATCAGTGCTCTTCACTGCCTGATAGATATACGATATAAAGTGGGTGTCAGACTGGACAAGAAGCACTGCATTAAATTCTATTTTCCCCTGCCATGTCTTTAAAATATGACAATTTAATTTACATCAGTATTTTTAATGGACTTTTTGAGCTAGCCTGCTGACCCTGATGGCGCTATCATTTATACGGGGTTCCATCTCGTTTTACGACTGACCATAAACGAATGCTTAAGTCTATTAAACTTAATGTATTTTAATTACATTACTACATCGATTGTATAAAGGAACTTTATGAAATTGAAAATAGTCACATAAACCTTTTACCGAAAGTTTATCATTAGCTGAAAAACACTAGCTGTGCATATAGCCCATTAGCAGCTCTTAAAAGAACCAATATTATAAATGTATGGATATTTTTAGTAATCTAATGTACTACTTTTCCAGGCGTTCCATGTATGGCAACAGTTTTTCATGAAACCTATTGCTGCCAATCAAAACCTTTTATTTTTAAGAGTGTAACTATAGACCATGAAGGAATCCTTAGCGCTAAGCCTTATATAGTCATTGGATTAAAGTTTTGACACTATTTGCTCTCGTTAAGGCTCTTGTTAACCTTAAAACTTCCTGAACCAGTGCAAAATCTCCTTTGTGGTGTAAATCCTCAGTGTGAGGGGTCATTTTAACACATTCTTTCAGCAGAGGAATTCTGCATTAGAAATCTCCAGTTTAGCGCAAAAACAACACAAACATACCTGCCAGGAAGAGAAAACTCACCAGGACAACTTTTAAGTAAGACAAACACTTCTTTGTTGCTGCTTTGAAAGAAGAGGAAACAGGTAGCAGAATGGTTTATTTTTATATTGTTTGCTGAGCCATTATGTCATTACAACACCTCAAGGTTAGTGTTCAGAGGAATTGAGTGTGAATGAATACACCTGCACACGTTTCAGTCTCATTAGCCTCTGTGCATTCACTAAGAGACGGCCTGGGTGAAAACATACAATATGTCTTTTTGTAAAGGCTTAGCTGTTTGTCACCTCATTATAGGATCTGCGTCTACACAGGCCTTTATTACAGACGAAAGCACACAGCAGGGAATGATGATCCTATAAGGTGGCATAGATGACGATTACAAAGGAACAAAACGGTGGCTAGACTCGTCGGTGCATGTCCTACTCATCGTATTTCTGTCATTGCTCGGCGTATTGAGACAACAAACCACACACTCACGATCAAACACACTAAACGCCTGGCACGCAACTCCATGGTATAATTTGGGAGAGTGTCAAGGAACTACTATGAAACTGAAGTTTTGGAAGGCGTAAGCTACTGACACTTTACAAGTGAAGGGAAGCTACAGGTTTGGAAGAAGTGAGACTGTTTAAGAAAACATTATCTCTATGAAATCCAAAATAACTTAAAAGAAAACTAGAACATAAAAATCAGCGATTGACATCAGAATTTAGATTGCAAATTTTGTAGACAATTATTTGTGAGTGTTTAAAACAATAAGTTAAAAAATAGTGAGATGCATTTAAAAAGCTTCAAGTTTGAAGGTTTTAAATATGATTAGATTAAACTATGTAAACATATGATAAAATATGATTTGTCATTATTTTTGTGTTTATGTTATCAGAATATGTAAACCATATCTTAACATTTTCTAAGGAATCTATTTGACTTTAAAAATTTTTTTAAGTCTATTAATTACGATTGTTTTAAAACCATGAGAACTGTTAGACAAACAGGTTGATGACAAGCATTTTACACAGTACTTGAAAGAATTAGGATTTTAACAAAATGTTTCACATGTTTCTAGCTTGTTTTAACATGTTAATATTTATAACTGTTTTTGTCCATTAATTATGAATGAATTATTTAATGTTTTTGCCTCATTCCCTTCAATTTAATATGTTAGACTAAATATGTTTAATACGTTTCTGGCATCTATTAACATATGCTAGCATGTTGCAAGCACATTACTAGATAACTTTTATTATGTTACAAATTAAATACAACATGTGGACTTCTGGCTAAGGACTTACGTTAACTGTTCCAATAAATGTGTTCCATAAATTGTACTTTTTCAATTCAATTCATGTTTATTTCTAGAGCGATTTTACAATGTAGATTGAGTCAAAGCAGCGTAACATAGAAGTTTTAGAAAACTGAAACTGTCAGAACAGCTGAAGTTCAGTTTAGTTTAGTTCAGTGTGGTTTAATTTTCACTGCTGAAAGTCCATACATTGAAGAGTAGTTCCATCGATGTGCAGCTCCACAAGTCCCAAACCAAGCAAGCCTGTGGCGACAGTGGTGAGGAACAAAACTTTAATTGACGAAAGTGAAGAAAAAAAAAAACCTTGAGAGAAACCAGGCTCTGTTGGGCATAACCATTTCTCCTCTGGTCAAACTTCTCGTGGAGGCTGGAGAACGCTGGACGTCCATTGTGGAGAAGCTGCAGGTGTGAGTAGGTCACTGGCGGGTGTTCAGGCTGGAACACAGGATCAATGTGAAGGCTCGTCTGTTACTGGCGTCTTTCAGGAATCAGTCTCATGCTCTCCACTTCTCCAAGACCGCCACAGCATCTGCTCAGGATACGGCCTGGTCCAGGATTATGGATACCTCTAGAAGCCCTTTATGGTTGCCATCATCTCTTCAAAGGTACTTCCTTCTGCTAATAGTAAATCCATGTATTGTTAATGAACCAAACTAACATTGGCTGTGTAGTTACAGTTAACTTTTGTATTGCATAAAGATTTGGTCAGTTTGGTCAGTTGAGACCAGCATTTGATTGCATAATCATCTACTACTAAATATGTTGTTCTGCTTATTTATGCTGTGCAAACCACTGAAGAATGTGCGGAAGCTGTTATCATAGAGAAAGACTTAATAAGCAGGAAAATGTTAAATATTTGGCCTAGCTGATTTTAATAAGCTCTATTTCTTAGTTTTATATGTCTTTTGGCAATCTTTAGTACTCTAAATGTTTTTTTTTCTAGGTCTGGCTGACTAGTACAGGCCAAAACATGACAATAATTATTCATTTTCAGCAGCAGTAATCAGTAAAATATGCAAGTTTCGTTTGGTTCAGTAGCATTGTTTACATTCTGCCTTCAATCATGACTGTCGTAAAAATGACACGTCGTTAAAAACACTCAGAAATTCACTAAACTGGACGCAAATTATGCATCAGATTTACGTTTGTTGATTAAACTTTAAACAATTATTGACCACACAACTGAAGCATGAATGATAGAGCAGCTTTAAAAGGAATTAAAAAAATATCTACTTAGGTACATTGCACAACTGAAACCTTGACCATGATTCATCTAAGTCACAAATGACACGCTTCAGTGATGTTTCAAAGATATACAGTTTTCTTTTAGCCAGGTCACCATTTCAGATAAAATGCTACAATAAATGATAGGATATGAATCAGCCTTTATGTGTACAGCCACCTCACACCATGTGTGAGCACATTACAATGGTCACTTTTTATGGGATGTATCATAATAATGAAATCTCAAATTCAGTACTACAATAAAAGTTGAACAAAACATATTTTTACGTGTTGCATTTCAGCGAATTTAGTGAACAACAGGTAAAAAAAGGTTTAAAAGACTAGAAACAAAAATCTGCTCTGCAGGCAGTGAAGTGAAGCGTGCGTGTCCAATAAAGTGAATGTCTTGTTAATGATTGACATAAATATATACACTTTACAGGACACTTTGTACTACTAAACCTGGAAAGAGGCATGGTTTAACTTCCAGAAAATGTAAACATTTGTAAAGCATAAGACAGTTAGAGTTGTGTTCACCCTTTATCTTGGTTTATTAGAGTCTGGACCTAAACAAAAACGTTTAATAATTCCAAATTTAGGTCTGAATGTAATTTTTAATTAACTTTTTTATTTATTTATTTATTTATTTATTTACTTTTAGGACTTATATTTTGTGTCAAACATTCAAAACAATATTTTTTGCTTCTTTTTGTATGTGCAAACCTGGGAAGAATAGGAATTCCATCCATCACAGATACTAATATAGATCTGATACAAGTTGATGCTCTAATTTTGGTTAGTTATGCCTTGTTTTTGGTTTATTAAAATATATTTGGTTTGTGTTTCTTTCATGTTTCATTCTAACTGAGCTCATTTGAAAGCTTATCAACTATATCAAGTCTTTTTTCATCAGCATTCACACTTATTCAGATAAACTAAAGCACAGAGCAATCACACAAGCACTGTAAAAATGATACAACAAAAAGCCATAATAATAATAAATGTTTAATAATTTAATGTTAAATTTACTAATTTTAATCAGTAAATCAGTTTTCAACTGTTTTTAGTTATAGAAGTTTTAACTTAATAATTTTCGCCAGTTTGACTAATGTGAGCTGGAATGGCTAGAAAAGTTTATTTGATTTGATTTGATTTGATTTGATTTGATTTGATTTGATTTGATTTGATTTGATTTGATTTGATTTGATTTGTACAATCGTACAATCAATAAACAAGACAATAATAATTACAAATGACAAAAATTCCTTTCTGATTTTCTTAAATTTCGCTCCTCTGATTGTTATTAGGATGTGAAAAATGTTAATTTTTCGCCAGTTTGACTGATGTGAGTTGCGATAGCTAGAAAAGTTGATTTGATTTGATTTGATTTGATTTGATTTGATTTGATTTGATTTGATTTGATTTGATTTGATTTGATTTGATTTGATTTGATTTAGGCAGAAAAAAGGTGTAAAAACAACTTGTGGCAAAAACGAAATACTTTTTACGTTAAAGTAAAAATAATGCTGGGTTATTTTAACCCAAACTTGGGTAAAATATAAGCCTTGTAAATAATTTAAAACTACATTTATTTAAAGGGATAGTCCACCCATAAACTAACATTTTCTCACTATTTTTCTCACATTTAAGTGGTTCTAAACATCTTCTGTTGAACACAAAGCACAATATTTTAAAGACTGTTGGAAAAAAAGAGTCAGTGATATTTGTAATAGGAACATGAAATAATATGGAAGTCAATTGCTGCTTTATTCCCCAGTAATATTCTTCAGTATATCAAAAACAGGTTTGGAACAAATGGAGGCTGAGTTAATGATGACATAATTATTTTGTTTTTGAGTGAACTATTCCTTAAAAAGACCAACTTTAACCCAAGAGTTGAGCTTTAAAATGTGGGTCATCCCAGAATTTATAGAGTGTACAGCCAATGTGTATCATAACCTACTAATAAAATGATGCATAACAAGAAGTCACAGCTGGTCAAACTGCAGTAAGACCTTTCTCTAAAGCTCTAAATTTTTTAGTTCAGCCAGTAACAAAAGGACATGTTTACCTGGACTTCACTCTAATCTGTCACCTGTATTGACCAGTGTCCTGACCCAGCTGACAGTGTTTGCTCGAGACCACAGGCTGTCTGTTTGCTTTCTCCTCCAGTGAAGCTCTCCAGTGCATGTTGCCCAGCGCTGATGTGCTCCCCAAGGAGCCCACATACACTCGGGCCACCCAGCAAGACACACATCACCTGGGAATAAGAGCTCTGATGGGCCACAGCTGGAGGATCTCTGCTCAGTGTGCAACTCATACGCCATAATGAATGAAGATCATTATTCTAATAGGGGTTAGAGCTCAGATTCAGATCCTAATTAAATTAGTAAGTCAGAATGCAATAAATTTTGAGCTTCTGGATTTCTGCTTCTGCGAACTTGCATTCATCTGCCTTTTAAAAGCAGCACCCACATTCGTACAATCAATAAACAAGACAATAATAATTACAAATAACAAAAATTTCTCCTCTTTCTGATTTTCTTAAATTTCGCTCCTCTGATTGTTATTAAGATGTGAAAAATGTTAATTGTTCAGGTTTATTAATGCTAATAGGACTGATGTCACCAATCAAAACAAAGAAGGCAGAGATTTACTCTACACAGATGGCAAAACATGAAGTGCAACTTTTTTTTAAGGTTAACGGAATGTAAGATTTTATTGTTTTAAATAAATGTTTCTGTTTGACAACAGTTTTTTTAGTGAGAAATGTGAAGCAACTGACATTTTGGAAATATGTATGTGGAATAAATCATGTGTGTGATGTCAGAATAATTATTTTGTTTTCCTATTATACACACATTTAGTCTTATTTGGATATTATAATATATTATAAATTATATTATAATATATTTTTTATAGAATAGCTAAAGAGACTTTTACTGTGCTCTTTTTTCCTTTATTTCTATAAATTAATTCAAATCTTTTACTCATTTAATTCCTTAAAAAGCAAAAATTAACAGTTTTATTTATTTAGATTTGAGAATTTTTTTTATTAAAATGTAAATGCAATTTTCAGTCATAATTGTTCTGCAATGCATTATGTTTCATTCATTCATTCATTCATTCATTCATTTTCTTTTCGGCTTAGTCCCTTTATTATCAGGGGTCGACACAGTGGAAAGAACTGCCACGTTATGTTTCCCCTGCACAATAAAATCCAGATAGTTTATAAAACTAAGCATTTAAATATCTGCTTAAATTATTGGATTAGCTCTATAACTGCTATAGATGTAGCTAATGTAATTGATTTACGTTAAAGGTTGTCAGAATATCCTCTAAGCTACCAGACAACATTAACTTTAGCATTAACTTTTTTGTTTGCACTGAAACAAAATATTAACAAATAGCCTTTTTCATGAAATATGAAACAACTGCTTCACTGAAGAAAAAATAAATAAATAAATAAACACAAAAATATTTAATGTTCAGTTTTATTAGTACATTCTGTCCTTTTAATGCTGTGAATTATCACTAATAAACAAAATCTAGAAATGAAATGGCAGTACTCATAAAGACAGGAATAACTTGTGAACAAATGCATCATTAATAAAAATTAATAATTTTGAACATAACAAACATTGAAAATATTTAATGTTTCAAAAATGTTTTCAAAGTGAACCTTTCTATATAAAACACAAAAAAAACTTAAAAAAAACATTGGAGATAAAAACATTTGAGAATAAGTTATTATACTGTGCATAAATTAAAATAATTCATTTATTCATTTTCTTTTCGGCTTAGTCCCTTAACTCCCTTTATTAATCTGGGGTCGCCATAAATTAAAATAATATGATAAAATAAGATAAATATCCCTATTTGATATAAATGCCCATGTTAATTAATCAGGCTCAAATTAGATGTTTTCCTTTTTTTCCTGTTGAACATAAAAGAAGGTATGTTGAAGAATGTTGAAAACATGTAACTATTCACTTCCATAGTATTTATTTTTCTTCCTATTGGAACAAGTCAAGGGTGAGTAAATGTTGATAAATGAGTTTTTCAATTTGTTGATAGTTTGTTAATTTGTTTTTAATGTTGATAAATGAGTTTTTTAATTAAATTAAAAAGGTTAATTACATTTTTAGTGACCAATCAATTATGTAATATAAATGTTATTTACCATTATATCATACACATTTACAGAAGTATTAGTGCTGGGCACAAAATCAATCGCAATTAATCGCATCCAAATTAAAAGTTTGTTTGGACATAATATATGTGTGTACTGTGTGTAAAAATACACACATGCATGCATATATTTGAGAAAATATTTATTTATATTTAGATTTTTAAAAATATGCATACGCACACAATATCTATGTAACAAAATTGTTTTGTATAGTTTTGTTTCTATGTGTTTTTGTCCTATACATAATAAATATACAAACAAACTTATTTTGGATTCAATGAATCACGAATTATCTTTGCCTAGCACCAATAAATATAAATCTAAATAGTCATTTTCGTAAAAAAAAAAAAAAAAGGCTGTGTTTTGTGTGCATAATTGTAATTTTATTTTTATGGGGGAACAGCATTTGTTTCTATTTTCCTGTATAACTATCCTGTTATTTTTGCAAAAGTTCAATAAGCAGATTTAAAAAAATCTATTACATCAACCACCAAATGCATAAAAGGTGTACTGCTAGAAACTTATCTGTGGAGCTGTCTACGTGAGTACTGTCGGTCTACATCGAGTTATTTGAGAGGGCGCTACGCCTTTAAGAGTTTCCAAGCGCTGCCTGCGAAACTTTGGGAGGCCGTTGGACTGCTGGCTGCTGCACTTTGGATAATGAAGGAAGTGACGAATCCGTATTACTAGGAGAGAGAGAGAGAGAGAGAGAGAAGAAAAAACTCCAGAGCAGAAAAACAGAAACTAAGACA
The DNA here is from genome assembly GCA_903798035.1 of Danio albolineatus. Taxonomy (NCBI): domain Eukaryota; kingdom Metazoa; phylum Chordata; class Actinopteri; order Cypriniformes; family Danionidae; genus Danio; species Danio albolineatus. Next base: position 22,117,390 of record CAIGQQ010004837.1, on the reverse strand, counting down.
GAAGTCAGCGTGAAGAGCTGAATGAAGGCGCTCGTCAGTAGAGGCATGAACACGAGTCAGCCTGAGCTCCCGAATCAAAGTTCCCTCAATGAGAGGCGCGAGGCGAGTGAAAACAGCAGATTACTCCGTGCGTGACGCTCCGTACTCCACTCTCCTCAATGTTTATTTACCAGACGTGAGGAGGCTTTAGACCGGCTTTAAAAGACTTTATGAATTCGTTGGTGTATCCAGCTTCCACAAAATATGGGTGAAGTTGTGAACGTGGAGCCGCTGTGATGTTTTGAGGGGGTCTCGTGGAATGAGTCGACTGTTATTCCCGTGGATTGTGCTTCTGAGCTCGCGCTTTGGGTTTTAGGATCATCTGGAATGTTTGCGAGGTGGATTTGGCCGGGTTCAGTTCGGTTAACTCTTGTGGTTTTTCTGCTCACGGTGTTGTCGGTAGCTCGCGGGTCTGCGTCTGAACTGAAGGTGAGGGTCCGTTTGGCCGATGGACAGATCACAGATGAACTTCTGGAGGCGGACAGCGAGAAGGACTCCATCACTGTGGAGTTTAAACAGGGGGACGGGACTCTGATCACTTTTGTGGCCGATTTCAAGCAGGTAAGTTGAAAACTGTGGCCGGGAGAAAAGTCTGTGGTTGTTGTTGTCACATGATGTGTAGCAGAAATGTGCTGGAATTCGGTTTATTGCATGACTTTTCAGGAGTGTTTTTTTTTTCATTCATTGAGGGTGATTTGAGTGTGGATATGCCTGAATGTGAACTTTTACTGCAGCATTTAAACGGGCTGAAGAGTTTCCTCATGAAACTCTCTACAGATGGAAATTACTCTTTCTTTCAGATTAACAAGCCTCATTCCCTTTCAGATGGAATAATAGATATGAAAATATGCATAAAGAAACAATCATATAGAATGTATGTATTGGCTGTATCTATATATCCTATTTGAATTGTTATAAGAGATGTAAAATTGTAACAAAGTTTTATACGTTTTAAATACTGTAAAAAAATCTTTGTAATTCATTGTTATTGTTATCAACTACAGTGCACTTAAGATCTTTAGTCAAAGTCCATGTTTTTATTTTGCCTTTCTAAATTTACTTGATTTGTTCCAAGTTAATGCTTGACTTAACATTTTATTTATTTAGTCTTCTGGCACTAAAAGCAAATTGCAGTTCATTTGAGGCATCTCAAAAGCCCATGAAATGAGGAATGATTTTAGTCACATTTGTAACTTTATATTAATAACATTTCCAGTAAACAGGTATTCATTTAGATTTACATTGGTTAATTTAATTTGCTGACACCAGTCTCCAAACCAAACTACATGACACTTAATGCATTTTCTCAAAACAACAGATTTGGATGATTTTGCATACGTCTGTATAGCTTTACTGGTAAACAGTTACATCTATTCAGCTAGATTTATATTCAATTATTTAACTGTCTGGCACAGTAATGCAAATCCTTGCCATTTGAATCACTTTACCATCTTTTCTAGTTCTTACTTCTCTGTCATCAACCAGATCTACTACAGAGATAAAACCTAAACTACTAGCAATTAAACGTGCAATTTGAGAAGTGGCTAATTTTCCTTCCTCGTGCCGTTAAAATCAGCATCCCGGTGATAAATCATCCACATAAGTGCTGAACTTCTGACCTGAGGTCAGATTCTTTCACTGGTGATCATACCATAAGGATTAGCAGTGGCACTGTCATTGCCTTCATCCGCCTCAGTTCAGTCACGTCAGCAGCCCTTCTGCCCTCTGCAGTCCCCTGATCCTACACAGACGTGGTCAGCGTGGGGGTTTGGATCTGGCTTGAACTTTTCCTCTCCTGGTTTTATCAGTTCAACTGGCAGGCCTGTCTCCATTCTTCTCACATGTGTTTCTCATCTTGAGTTTCCCCTGTATCTCAGGGATTCATGGAAAGTTGAATTAACGATGACTTCCAGCTGCCTTCCTGGATTTACTACACGCTACACTGCAAAGACTTTAACGGGGATGGAGGAAGACAAATATTCATTCATTAGAAATGTTACTCAATGAAGTCTGATGCTGGCATCTACCTAATCAGCGCTAGGCATACCCTCTGGATTTGATTTCCAGAGCTGTAGTATTTTTCATTTATTATCCTTTTACATAGGCATTGATGCAAGTTTGAAAGCATAAGTCTTGCAATCTTAGGTCAGAATCAATGCTGATTTCTTAATATCAGAACATCTGAGTTTCTGCAGTCATGGAATTTGCATAGATAAAATGCCAACGGTGGTGTATTTTAGACCAGATATGACAGCTTATCATTATTTATTATTAGTATTATTATTTTGCATTGTGTGGCATTGTTCAGGGGATCCCATTTAAAGGGATTGTTCCGCAAAAATGGAAATTGTCATTATCAACTCACCCTTCACATGTTTCACCTTTAAGCTTCTTTCTTCTGCTAAACACAAAAGAAGATATTTTGACTTCCAAGGATTTAGGTTTTCTTGCTTTCCTATAGCATTCTTCAAAGTTTCTTCTTTTGTGTTCATCAAAATAAATAAACTCATAAAGGTTTCTAACCAATTGAGGGCAGGTTTTTAGAAGTCACATTTACACATTTTTTTAAAAAGACACATTTACTCCTCTTTCCACAAGTTACATAACAGCATGTTGTTTTGTTGCTGTTTAGTTACAGTTTCAATGGAAATCAGATGAGATGGGAATATCATGCATATCTTGTGGAAAGAATGTCAGTGGTGATTTTATTTATTTAATTTTACTTTACTTATATACATATATTTTATGCATACAGCATTTTCATAATATGAAGAAACAGGAAAATCTGAATAACAGACGTACCGTTTTTCCAGTCTGTATGGAAAATGTGTGGGCTATATGAGATTCTTTTACAATTTGGCAGACTTCAACTATTTCCGGGCTGCAGGAATTATAGTAACAAATAAAAATCCAGCAGTGACTGTTTGGTGAAGGAGAGATTTGAATTTGATCATTTCAATCTCCAACTCAAGCTCTTCTCTTAAACTGTCCTGTTGTCTTTGTAGTGGTATTGTGTTTCTCAGCGTTCTGCATCTGCCCATCGGCAGCATATGCAGAGGTGAAGATGAATTCATCCCAACTCGTATCTGCTGCCAGCTGAGGAGCAGTGCGGTCTGCTTTTATGCTCATCTCCCTATTGGGATATCTGTGACCTGCTTGGAAACAGGCCAGCTCTCCTCTTTACTTTGAAATGTTATCAGCCTGTAACTTTTGAGCTAGCTTTATTGTGTTAGATTGCACTTTAAGGTAATCATTTATTGTTTCTTAAGATGTGTTGTTTTGGCACTAGTGTATGAGTTCAGTGGCATCTTGAAGTTGTTTCGCTTTTGAGCATGTCGTTTGTCACTTGTGGGAACTTGTCTGTCTTTTATGTCCTGGATTTTTAGCATGCTACATGTTTGGATGCCATCCAGGTGTATGAACCTGCCCAATTGAACCTGGCCAGTCCAACCTGTTTCAAAATGTCCCGCTGAGTCTGAGTCATGATGTGAGGTGGATGTGACCTAAACCACACGTCGCACAGACTTGAACAGCCTTTTTCAGGAAGCATTATGGCACAATGGATGTTTAAAACATTCATGCTGTCAATATGAATGACAGACCACACCCGTTGTGTAGGCTTGATGGTAAAAGAACTAAGAAATCGCCTGACTTGTAAATCCTAAATATCAAATTGCAGTGGCTTTAAAATTTGTGTGAACAGAGAAAACGGTTTACACCTTGCTTTCAGATTCACTTTTGTCAATTTGATCAAGTTGACAATCTTAATACAGTTATAAACATGGTTTCAAGATGTGGAAAGTCATTTGTTCAGTTTGCTTTTATATTGTACATAGTCAATCAGTATAGTCAGTTAGTTCAGACCGCCACAAAAGACTACTCTCAAAGATCCTTGAAGGCAAGTCATTTCACTCAGCAGCCATCTTTGAAACATCTCTTAGGCAGTATGCTTGGGCGTTCTGTTTCAATGGGGAAACAAAATTCTCCAAAACTGCTTGCAAAGCTCACGATTACATTACATATTTGGAATCCCCAATAAGATTAAACAAGCACTGTCTCAAGTTGTTTCTAAAATCAAACAAAATCAGCTTTTTTTCAGGTTGCCCAAGCTAAGATATATGCACACTCGAAAAAAAACGAGATCACTACACTAACCTCATTCATGACAGTGTTACACATTATCATCCTCTGTATAATAATCATCAGATTGTGCTGGTCTTCAGAAGTAATTCACAACTTGGATTTGTTGGCGAATCTGAAAAAATGACTGCGAATGTTTGTTTACAAGTTTATGGGTGTTTAGTTGGTGTCATGTCATGTGTATTTGACTGGACGAACGGCACCCTGCGTTAGTTTCATACAGATTACAAAACCCCAAAACCTTTGTTTTCAAGTATAGTTAGTTCATTTAAAAGTTTATTTTTCTTATCTCAAGCTAGTAGAAGCATGTATTCGCTGAGATTCCAGTGTGTTTTTTTTTTTTATAAAAGCACACGTCTGGTCTAAGCTTCTTCCCTGGAGAAACGTCTGATATAATGATCGATGATTGACTCCTGTACTCATTTGCCATATTGACCGTTACATTCTTCCCCATTCATAACTATACGAGTGACATGTCTTATGTATTCTATAGTCTTTGCTACTCTCAAGCCATGTTTATTTGTATTTTTATAAATGAGTTTTTTCCCCACCCACATTAAAAAAACAAAACGAAATAAAAACTGTTCATATAAACAAGCAACAACGCACTCATGTCAAGTGCATGCCGAATCAAGAGGTGTTGATAAAAGCCTTTGAATAAAGCTGTGTTGGTCAATTAGAAAGGACCTACGCAAAACAACACGCACTCTGACATCGTGAGGCAAAGAAAGTGGTGTTGGAAATACCTGTCTTTAAGGACAAGGCCTCAGTTTATTGACCGAACATGTGATCATTATGGGACGTGTTGTGAGAAGTTGTCAAAACAAGGTATTCATATTTTGCTGTGTTGCATACAATAACAAAGGCTATGATCAAAATCATAACATTGGTTTGTTCATTCAATAAAATGTGTGGGTCACACAGACATCGCACTGAATGCTGATCTGAAAGTGATGTATAGGGTGATGAAACATAGGTCTTGGATCGTTCTCTGTGAAATCCAAACAAAAGGGGTCATGGCTGACCACTTGTGATCGGGTCACTGAAAACAAATGTCGATACATGGTAGAAGCAGGGCCTGTGATAACTTGTTTCATATAAAGCCAAGGTCGGTTCACATTATCATGTTCCAGTGTGTCAGCAACAGGCAGGACATTTCTGGCAGCCCTTTGGCTACAAGCTGATGTCTTTATTCAAGCCAGAAAAAGGCAGATGTTGACCCTTTGGATGCTGCTGAGAAGGAAGAGGCCTCCTTTACCCACAAAGAATAAGGCTGACATTATTATGCAAAGCTTTGAACTGTTCAAGTCTGTTGATTTGAGCACATTTGTGCAGTGATGGAAAAACGTTCTTAACTTTCAAGCAGAGCTCAGTCTATTACTTCATGTGTGTGAAGCAACTTTGTTGCAATTTTGTAAACTCTTGATTGCAAAAAGCACAGATTGCATAAAAAAATTCTGCATGAATGAAATGATTCATATATTTTCAAAAGCAAACTGCATAACATCAGTTTGATTGCTGAAGATTGCTTTCATTGTACCTCAGCAGCGTACGGTATCTGAACCAACATATTTTCCTCAGTCTCTGGTTTGGAGATATAAAAAGTACACAGGCTTAGAAGAACTGTTACCATTTAAATGTTTGCTTAATTTATCTTTTAATAAATGTATATCAATTTTACATATAAAAATTTACTTTTGTAAAGACGATTAACTATGTTCTATCACTTACCTATATATTTATTCAAGCAATAAAGGGGTAGTTCACACAAAATTGAAAATTTGCTCACTCCCAGATAGTTTATTTTTCAAAATAACTAATTTCATTCAACAGAAAAAAACTCAGTTTTGTGACAATTGAAGGGCAGTTTTGTGTGAACTATAACTTTAATGCAGGCAGGGCTGCACAATGGATCATTTCAGTATTGATATCGCAATGTGATTATTCGCAATAGACACAACGACTATAGGCAATGTTGAGTCTGGGTTATAAATGATAATTTTTGCAATGATCACATTTGATCACAGTTTTTTTGAGGCCTGTGACCATATGAGGGTTTTAAAAGGATTCAGGCATAAGAAATTGTACCATTTGTAAAATTAATAACTATTCAATTTATTGAACTGTTTATAAAGCAAAGACTAATTTTACATTTGATTATTCAATTACTGTATACCTGATTACAGATCAACTCCTCGGAAAACAATAAAATGTTGTTTAATTAATATGTATATTTTTCATTATTGAATTTATCTATGCTTATAGATTGTTTCTTATATTATATGCAGACACACTCCCTACAGAATATCACAGAATAAAACAATATCGCAATGTTAGATTTTTTTTTTTCAGTATTTTTTTTTTAATTCTGTGCAGTCTAACTGTATGTAGTACTGTATGTCATTGAATTTGAAAAAAAAAATTCAAGTATTTAATAATACAAGTAATTAAAAAACATATATCTATGGTATGTTTTTTTTAATGTATGATTATATATTTATTATGTATGATATAGCAATTACATAATATAACTAAATTAAGTGTGGAACCCAAGTGAATCAGTCTTTTTTGAACAAATCATTTGAATGCACTATTCAGTAAATCGCACATTATGATTTCTGTCAATTTTTTACTCCCCTAAATCTGATTATTTTCCATGAGGAACTTAATAAATATATTTATGTTAATTGAATAAATACATTTCCTAGTAACTTTTACTCACCAGAGCCATTTTTATTTGCTCTAGGCACTTGGTGTGTGTGTCAATTTGAACCCTGAAGATAAATCAAGAGTGTTTTACTTCTCGTAATTCATCCGCTGTATGGCCGGAATTAGTTTGCATAGTTCAACATGCTTTTTATCAATGTAGATTAGCTGTTACGTTAAAGCCCCTCCTAAAGCGACATGTCTTAACAGCCACAGGAGAATAAATAACCTCTGATCTTTTTGATTCATTGCTTTATGAATCGAGCCTTGGGTTACACCAGCTCTTGAGTCCAACATCTCATTGAAAGACATTGTATAACCTAGGGTAACATTTCTGTTTTCTTGATGAGGCATATCTTCATGGAAATGAGATCTACTTCCCCCTTTTAGTTAACAGGAACAGCATGAGTCCTCCATGGTGTGTAAGGGTCTTGGCTTTTCTTCTCCCACGCTCTGACGTGTCCCTTCAGGGTTTTGTGCAATACCTTTGGCTTGGTATGTGGTGTTGAAATATTGGCATGACTGTTTTCAAGTGGCATCATCTTTAAGATCTTGATTTATTATTGAACACTCAGCCTTTGTACCAAATCAGGATGTTTTGTTAGTTGTGGAAGGAGGTAACAAGCCATAGGACGTAACGCTGTGATCTTGCCTAGTGCAGATGAGCGTATATCAGTGAGTGTGAAGCACAATCAGACAGCTGTAACGGGGTGAAGGAGCTCAAGTTAGCCACATGCCAAATAGGAGTCAAAGGTCACATGGAGACAAGCTAGTGAAAGCAATGGTTTTCCATTACTGTTACAGCCAATTGCCTGCCATGCTGTTTGGTTTTTGGTGTCGTTTTCAGAGGAAATCTACTTTACGATGGAACCAAAATAGAGTTGCTTAGTTCCCTCTTTGACAACTTTTATTTAGCACATTACTGTCACACAAAAATGTTATGTCTATGTTTTTATATGTTCCCAGCACTAGGTTGCGGCTGCAAGAGCGTCCGCTGTGTAAAACATATGCTGGAATTCTTAGGGGTTCATTCCGCTGTGGAGAACTCTAATAACTAATGGACTAACCCAAAGAAAAATGAATGAATGTATCTTTTAGTGTTTCCTCTAGGATTTTTTTCTAGCTGTGGCGGCAGGCACAGGTCTTCCAACTACCTATGGCGTTATTTCAATGACAAATGTCATAAGCTCAGTATTACAAGATTGTGTGCCGATTTCCTCTGTTCATGCACAAAACTTCTTACACGCCCTCAAATAAACACTGCTCAAGACTTCTCTTGTGCGCTAAACGCTGCTGAGGTGTGATTTAGTGCGTTTATGTAACAAGTATATCTCTAACATTTATTAGATTTGCTAGGAATATTTTTGTATGTCTCTAATAGACCTACAGTACGGCATTGATGCATCCTGAGGTAAAGTAAAACCACCATAAACTACTAGGCATGGGCCGATATAAGATTCTGACAGTATGATAACCTTGAATAAAAATATCACGGTATGACGGTCTTGTGATTACTGCTCTAAAATAAACTCTTTTTAAGTGTCTGGCTAAAAAAACAAAACCTTTTTTCCCTTTTGAACACAATATATTTTATTTTGAGAAACATTTAAAGTATTTTGGAGCAGTAAACATGTTGGGCTAAATAATTCAAGTTAATCATTGACTTCTGCTGTCTTCATTTGTTTCAAAAACACAGATGTCTACAATTTACACCTAAAAAAAAAAAGTAAATAAATAAAAAATCTTACTCATACATTAGGAATGGTATAGCAGAACATTTTGGCGGTATGAAAACCTTGACTTTTTCAAACCGTGGTATACCTTGAAAATGGTTATCGTCCCATGCCTATAAACTACAGCAAGATAAAGTCATTGTATGCAGAACTGTAGAGCTTTATCTATAAATTATAATTATGGAAACTGTGTCCATAACTGAAAGCTATGTCGTGTTTGCTGGCCTTATGCATCACGCAATCCTGTCAGTCAGTCAGTTAGTCAGCATGTCACCTTAAAGGGTTACACAAATAGCACACAGCACTACTACGATTACAGAAAAGTTCACTCTGTTATAATTTACTTATATTTTAATGTGTTTTGGTGCGATTATAACCCGCTATTTAAAAAAAAAAAAACAACAACAACTGAATGTTTTGAATGAGAAGCTGTGATGTAGCCGTGGCGGGAATGAATTTTGGTGTGGAGCCCCGCCATGAATGAATGAATGTATTGTAAAGCGTGTTTTATATGATATTGCAATATTTTGTGATTCTGTGATATGACTGTGAATACAGTTTTGCCAGATGAATGGAAAGAATTCATTATTTTAGAATAATTGACGTGATTTTTGTAGAGGAGAAAATTGGCATGAAATAAGCAAATTCCAAGTATAGATAATTACAGTACAACAAAGATGCAAATGACATAAACCTGCCCAGGCTCATTGGAAATATTTGCTTCAACCTACATTTTTGCGAGACTTAAAATGTGTTGTTCTGTATACATTTTGTTGTAACTTTTAGATTCATAACTTTTAATTCACAAGTGGGTGCTGGCGACCAGTGTTGTCATGGTACTGAATATTGGTACCAATTGGTACTGGAATTTTAAAAACATTTATTTCCCGCTAACATTTAAGCAACGTTCAGTGCGTTCTTAAACATCGCTGATTTGCCTGTGATTGGCTGTGAAGCTCATTAGTTCACCGCTGTAACACAGATACAGGAACACTGGAGCAGTTTAAAGCCGCAAAGATCAGTCGATGCATCAGCGTGTTGCTCGTATGTCAGCTCATAAACAGACCAGCCGATCTTTGCAAAAAAGCTCCAGTGTCTAAGTATGTGTCTGCACTCAGAAAACAGTGGTGAAGAGCGGTGAACAGATGACCTTCACGGCCAATTACAGTCATTTCTGTTAAGCACGTGAACACAATGGTAAATCAGTGGTGTTTTAAAACGCGCTCAACAGCACTTAAATGTTGCTGGGAAATAGACATTTTGAAAATTTCGGTACCAATTCAGAATCGTGACAATACTTCTGTCTACATTCTTAATCCCAACCAATAGTGTTTTCAGAAGCAAACGTAAGGGAAAAGTGCACTGCGACCACGTAGTCTTACTTTGATTCTACAATGAATTCTATCTTTTTTGGGAAACCATGCTTCACTATAAAAAAGTGCATCACTATGCAAGAAAAAGTACATCGCTAACCAAAGCAAACTGACCACAACAAAAAAGTTGAGGTAATGCATTCAATTATTTATTTGCTGTTATTTAATTCTTTATTTATCAATAATATGTCCCTGTAAATATCATTAGTGTGAAAAGGAACAAAAGTGGTTGATGTTATACTGCCTCATAAATTTTTTTTTAACAACTGCAGTCAAATGTATGTTGAAATACGTTTTTTTGCGGTTTAAAAAAAAAAGTAGGCTCAAGCACATATTTCCAGTGAGCCTGTGTTGAAATAAACATTGCTTTATGGTTTTCTGAAGAGTCTAACAGTTTTAAAGTACAGACAATGAGACATCAATAGTAAAATAACGCTTTAGAGTCCTTGTATAAATGAGTAAATATATCTAATCTACAAAACTGCTTGTTGCTTAAGGATTTAAACTGACTTGACATACTTAGTTACAGGCAAGACATGCAAATGATAAACGTTCACACTATTATAGATACAAGGACTCAACAAATGACATGCATTCTGAAATGTGGTACCTATAATCAACTCGACATTAAACATCCTGTGATGTGACTTGAAGGTGCGCACATTTTAATGTCAATGCTTAAACAATATATTGTGCAGCCTTATTTTTGTTAGGTGTGCAAGACCGCAAATTCCTCTTGTATTTAACCACCAGATCTTGGGCATTTCTCCCACGCTCTGTCTTTTGTCCGAGGTTGCTGTTCATCAGAGCGAAAGGTTAAATGCTGGCATGCACCTGTGCCTTTTCACCAGCCTTCTTAGAAAACCAATTAAACATCTCTGCCATCACAGGAGGTGTCGTAATCCAGTTAAAGTAAAATTCTAGACAATAACATTTCAGTAATTTCTTCTTGAAGAGAAACCACACTCACCATAAACATTTGCGTAGCTAATTCTTCTGGATCACGCCATGTTATTTGTTTGCATTTCTCTTAAGTCTTTCCAGTTATCTTTAACTGCTTGGGGGTGTTTGGTTGTATGTAATAACCGTTGAATCTTTGAAGCCTTGCCAGTCTGGAATTTAGTTTCACAAGGGAAATTTCAAAGCACGCATACCTGCATTGTGACTCATCCTTGATTTCTTGAGTCTAGTGACATGGCTTTAAGGGATTGTTCACCCAAAAAAAGAGAATGTCATGTCATTCCAAACCTGTGTGACTTTTTGTCTGCAGAACATGAAAGAAGATATTTAGGCAACAGTTGTGTCTACAAACATAGACAGAACCACAGGGTACACTAAAAAGTACTTTTTTTTAACCAACATAATCAGGACACTGTCATGGATTTAAAAATATCTGGAATGTGTTACTCTTCATGCATCTATGCTGGTTGCCTAATTGAAACATCATTACCAGGCATTACCAAATTCTTTTTGAGATTTTTCCATTCTGTAGCCCATTAGCCCTAAAGTTTATTTCAGAGCACCTAAAATGTTGGTGTCGTGTAGACTAACGGTGGCGTCCTTTGATTGATGATTTTTGGAATGACATTTGTGACAAACTGTCCATAATACATAAACAGAAGGTTACAGCCTCCCCATTAATGTGCTTACTAGGTGTTCTGCCCCTTTTTTGTTCTTTTTTTAATGTATTTTATTATCATTTTTCTTTCTCCTTAAAATACTGTATACTGTTTATGTTCTACTCATTACTACTGTATGTATACAACTCATTTTGAAAAATCCAATTAAAAAATAAATAAATAAAGTCTTTTGCAGATTAGTCTGAGACGCATGCTAAGACTATAACTTTCAAAGGCTACGTTTACACAACACTGAGGTAGCCAAAAACAGAGAAGTGGTATTTTTTTTGAAAAGTTTCGTGTTTGCACAGCAACGTTTTCAAAACAATCTTTCATTCTTCATTCATTCTTGAAAAGACCAAAATGTTGTATTATGTATGCCAGGCCAGTAATTAGTGCTGTCACTTTATTATTAAAAAGTAACTGTAGGGAAGTGACAGCATGCTGTCAGTAGCTATGTTTCCATTCAAAAATGCGAATGAACTTTATGCGCAAAACTATATTATCGCATAAAAGACGAGCGAATAAAGCATCGCTTCCATCCAACGAGTCAAAACGGACAAAATCCTCACCTCCTGATTAACTGGCGCCAAATATCAACAGTAAAACTGTAATTTGCTGCAGTAGGAGAAGCTGAGTCAATCTTTTTCTTCATTTAATAAATGACTTGTGCCTCAGAAGGCAATCCTGACACGCGGTGAACACGCAGTGGCGTCTGAAGTTTTCAGACGCGGAGCACAGACACACTTGATTCCGGAGGTCATCAGTAATATAATAACACAACTACTTAAACGGTAACCACATGATCTTTTTTTTTAAAAACGCATACTGGAATTTATGCGGTAAAAGTGTTTCCATTGCAATTTATATGCATCTTTTCTTATGAAATAAAAAGTTTATCCTACTCAGTTATGCGCATATATTTTTTATGCGCATTTTCAAAAATGATGCGCATCATGGCGTTTCCATCAACCGTTTTTTTATCCAAAATGCGAATAAAAATAGCTGGATGGAAACATAGCTAGTGGCTTGGTGCTGATGTAGAATTTTCCTTGTGTACAAAGTGCGCCTCCATTGTGTAGTAAATCACTTTGCTGAAGAAGCACTGGCAAACACTTGAGTAACAACAAAACTACCACATATTCTGCCAGTGTTGGGTATTTGTTTGCGCTTGGTTTAATCTACACTGCATAATATATCGTTTCAGCATTGATATTGCAATATGATTATTCGCTGTAGTTGCATCGCAGGATATGAGTTTGTATTATAATCAGGGCTTAATTTGTGCTCTTTTTACCGATCCCCCTCCTCAACCGGCCTCCTCCCCTGTTCGCTGTTCACTTTCACTTTCTTTCGTGGCAACTCCCCGCTCTTCACTTTCGTACGTGACACTCTACACATGCCGGATCCTTTACACCGATATGTTCCGGGACCTCTCAGTTCATTAAGCACTGATTATCATGTATCATTTACATGTGTTATTGAGGCCTGTGACTGTATGCTGATTTTAAAAGCAATAAAAAATTGCACTGCTTGTAAATTTACTGAATTATTATTTTTATTATTCAATATCTGTTGCTGAATACCGTTATACACAGAGAATGATAAAAAGCTGCTTATTTCTATTGTATTTTTTTCTTTATTGTATTTATAGATTGTTTATTAAATTTTATGCAGATGCACTCCCCTACAGAATCATCCCAATTAATCTAAAGTTATCAATTCTTTTTAAATAGAGATAATCATCAAGAGAAATTGCATTCATATTGCAATATAGATCGCAGAATAACAAAATATAACAATGTTAGATTTTTCCATTATCGTACAGCCATAATCTCCACCTCCCTAAATGCATACTATAAATGTGCATGATGTCACTATTTGCAAAGACAATAATTTAAGACACATCTATGGCAGCTTTTTAAAAAAAATTCATTTATGCATTTTCAGTCACAAAATCACTTTTGTTGTGTTAATAAACAAGCAAAATGCATCAAAAGTGTCTCGTTTTTGGCTGAAAACGTATTGACATGTAAACCAGACTATACAGAAACTGTGAACTGAAAACCTAATATATATAATATGCAAATTTGTGGATTTTATGGGATAGTAAACTTGCTCAGTAGCTTACCTGGTACAGCTTTGCACATGTAGAGTGAAGACTTCAGTATACAAGTCTCTTCAGCTGTTGTATTTTCATTGCAGATTATTTTCTTTAACACTATCGATCTAATGTAGGTATAATAAAGCATCAACAGTTTTGCAGCACTCATCAAGCATTTAATTTCCAAACAGCTTCAATATGTGTAATTGTGTTATAACATGTTGCCACAGTCAGAGCAAACCACCATTTCTTGGGCATTTCAGAGGCAATTGTTTTTCCATGAGCCTTTTTTTTGTCCAAAACATCTTTGTTCATTTAGTTTCTGCGTCTGATGCTCTAAATAAAGAAAGCTGCACAAGTCTTGAACTAAACGAGTGCGAGTAACCTAAATGACGACAGCCTGGATGGCCAGAAATTTATCTCACACAGATCAGTCCTTAAGCAGACATAAGGTTGTGCATGCTTATGTGCTGTAAAAAGTACACTCGGGAGCTCAGGCATTACCTTCAAATGTCTGTGCTATTAAACCAGATGCGTTATTATTCAAGTAGAAGCTATAAACATGTCAACAGTAGAATGCGGGCTGTTGTATTAACTAAACTGTTGCTCCTCCGTGACGAAGAAAGAAAACTGTTGGAATGAAGGAGTGTTAATGTTGTTACTCACTAAAGCACATAATGAATTGTTTTCTGACAGATTCTCATATACATGTGCAAAGTCTTGCACATACATATGCATGTATTGGGCCCTTGGGTAAATGTTGTGGAATTTCGAAAAGGATCTCTGTTCCTTCATCTAATCAAATTCATCCATAAATCTGTCTGCAGTTAACCCACATTAATGCAAATGTTAATAATGCATGCAATGCGAAAACATACTCTTGAAGTTAATACCCACTTGTTTTGCGCAATGTTTTTTTTTCCTCTTGTGTAATTCGTATTTTTGTACTTTTATCCAGTACAGAGTTTTTAATAACGTGCATGATATTGCAAACAGGCATCTTATGCAATTCTATTGAAGACCTCTTGGGTCGACGTTATTCATGCCGGTTGTTACAAGAGAAAGCAGCAAACATAAAACAAACGTCTTTAAAGTGGCACAACAAAGAGCAATAATTGACATTTGCTTTTGAAAATCATTCATCAACGTCATTGCATAGTTGTGTGGCGGAATTAGCAAAAGTACATTCTATCACATCTGCTGCTTGTCTGTAGGGATGAGCTTAGATGGTGTTTAATGATTAAAAGGCACAAACAAACATTCGACGGCTACTTTTTGAATCCAAACAACCGTTGTTTAGTTATAAGTTTCAGAACTTTAGCACATAATAAAGCAACAAAGCACAAGAAGTTAGTGTTATTTTAATGGGACTATTAACCAATCATGTGAATCTAAACAGCTTTCATTTAATTGTTCAGAACAAAAGAGGAAGATGTTTTCAGGGGGAAAGTATACACAATAAAAGTCAGTGGGATTCAACTGGAGATGCAGTTTATTGGTAAAAGATTGCAATCTCATACAAGCCCCAGCTGGGCCAGTTGGCATTTCTGTGTGGAGCTTGCATGTTCTCACCATGTTCGTGTGGGTTTCCTCTGGTTGCTTCGGTTTTCCCCACAGTCCAAAGGCATGCGCAATAAGTGGATTGGGTAATCAAAATTGGCTATTGCGTATGAGTGTGTATGTGAATGCGAGGGTGTGTGGGTGTTTTCCAGTACTAGGTTGCTGCTGGAAGGGCATCCACTGTGTAAAACGTATGCTGGAATAGTTGGCGGTTCATTCTGCTGTGGCAACCCCTTATATATAAGGGACTAAGCCAAAGGAAAATGAATGAATGATTGCAATCTCTATATTAGTTGCACTGTCAAAAGAATGAAGTCATTTGTTTATGAGATTAATTAAAGTCATGAGTGAGCCATTGAGTCATCCATTCAAAGGATTCATTTAAACACAGATTTTATTATCTTTTTGTTCGTTTGAGAGATTTCAGAAATTCTCATTCATCCAGTGTTAAAACAAGTGAAGTTTTTGAATGAATCATCTGTTCAAGAGATGTGTTTTAAAATCACTGATTTTTTTGATATTGACAAGTCTTTGAGTGAGTCATTGAATCATCTATTTGCAAGGTTTGTTCAAAAACGCTGATACATCCATTTATGACATAGGTGAAGTCCTTATGAACGAGTCGTTGAATCTTCTGGAGCTGTGAAATCAAATCTTAGATTTTCAAAATACATTGCTGTTCTCTCTTAAATTGATTCTCTTTGATTCTAAGCACTAGCCTAGTGCTCTGCCTGCTCCTAAAAAATTGCTCAAAATCATTTCAAGAGATTAAACTAATACATTTTTTTAAATCTCATAAATATTATGCACAATTCTTTTCCCGAATTAATTTATTTGCCACAAAGCTATAATATTTCATACATAAGACTAGATTCAAAAGATTTGTTTAAAATCCCAGATGAACCAATTCAATTTGGAAGTCATTAAATCACTTGTTCAAGAGATGCCTTCAAAATTGTTCATCCTGTAATGAAACAGGTCTTGATTTATGAGTCATTGGGTCATTCATTCAAAAGATTGATTGAAAAAAACTCTGATTCATTCAGTTACTAAATGAGTCACTGAAGCATTTATGAAACACCTAAAATATAATTAAAATAAGCCTTTAAAAAATCCAGTTAAGCAATTATTTAATTTCCCCCTTTTTTAAATTGTGGAAGAATAAAAAAAAATTGCTGTCAAAGTCATTGTCACATGTATTCAGAATCATGCAGCGTTGTTTTAAGACTTGTTTAGACGGTTTAAACATAACATCTCTGGTGCAGCTGATCTTTCATCCATAACTTTCTTACTTTCTTGATGCAGATAATACATCAGCATTGCATATCTGACATGCATTTTATGGCATAAGCAACATTTGGGAACTCACTTGGAAAGCAGTGCCAGATTTCAGTGACAGTGCCACTGTCAGACGCCAGTTTAGTCCAAACAAACATGCCGTGATCCTGAAGCAGGAAGCAGCACCAGAAGCTAATGTTTGCTTTGACTCCAGAGATGGCATATATTTCATCAAGACTGTCAAAATAAACTTTTCTGCACACAGATTAATGTTTTGTCTCTAATCTGGTCATTTGGGAGCATCTGCTTTTGGTAAAGAATGAATGAAGCAAAAATATAGTGTTTTAAAATTAACTTTGCTATTAATATATTTTAAAATATCATTCTGTGATGGCAAAGCTGAATAGCGTTTTAACATCATTATTGTTCAGTCTTCAGAACACAGTCCTTCAGAAATCTACAGAATATAATGAGTTGCTGCTTAAGAAATATTTATTGGTGTCACAGTGGCCCAGCGAGTAGCACGATTGCCTCACAGCAAGAAGGTCAATGGTTCGAGCATCGGCTGGGTCAGTCGGTGTTTCACGTGGGTTTCCTCTGGGTGCTCCGGTTTTCCAAAGTCATGGTATAGGTGAATTGGGTAGGCTAAATTGTCTGTAGTGTATGACTGTATATGGATGTTTCCCAATGATGGGTTGCAGCTGGAAGGGCATCCACTGCATAAAACGTATGCTGAATAAGTTGGTGGTTCATTCCACTGTAGCGACCCCAGATTAATAAAGGGACTAAGCTGAAAAGAAAATGAATGATATTTAATGATATTTATTTTTCTTATAAATGCGGAAAGCAGTTGTTCTGCTTAATGTTTTTGTGCACATTTTTCAGGATTATGGAATAAATAGAAAGTTAAAAAGAACAGAACTTGGTTGAGAGTTTTTTTGACACTTTTTGTGTCAGTTTTTAAATTTTATTTTAATGCATATTATTTTAATACATTATTTTTAATGTCATGGAATGAAAATATTAATTTGTTTTTAAAAATAAAAAGATCCCGACACCCTAAATGTTTATGTGTAATCACAGATATTCACATCTGGTTTGGAATTAAATATCCGTATGAGATGAAAAAATATGAAACTCTGAAATATACAGGGAATCAATTTAGTAATAATAAATATATATGGCTCTTCTGTGCTGTAAAATGATGTTGGATAGTGGCTTTTATTTTGAAGCTTCCAAACTCGCATACATCTGTCGTCAAACTAACCCATTTACTGCCAGGGGGTTAATGAATGTCTTTTAAATCAGATCAATGTGTTTTTAAAATTATAAACTCCAATCACTGACTTCTAATGGTGAACAAATGACTGTTACGTTTGACAAATGACATAAGACGCATTTATAGCATAAGCTCAGAGAATAGAAGTGTCTCATGGGATTGCTTTATCACAAAAAACAAAAAAGAAAACTACCCTGTTTTCAGTTTCTTGTAGAATCTACTGTAACTTACTGGCAGCAGTTCGCCAGTAATTTACTGTATATCAATTAGAGCAAAAATACTCTATTTACATTACATTTAAAGAATCATTTATCTTGCCGTTTATGTATTTACACTATTGTATATCTTTACTGTAAAATATACAGTAATTTTCACAATGCAACTTTAAAATACAGTAACATACCGCATAACTGTCCTACAGAAAATTGAGTTCATTTTACTGTTAAATACTGTGTAATTTCTAAATATCATTAACAGTGTATTTGACTTGGCATGACTACGTAAGCTATATACACTGTAATCATTTCCCGGAATTTCACAACACGTTATTGTAAGTTTTCACAGTAAATTGCATTAGTCTCACTTTACAGGATTTAATGGTTAAATTTGACATATTCAGAATTTTATTGTGAAAATAAGGCAGGCATCATCATTACAGCAAATTACTGTAAAAATGCCTGCATAGTTTTTGCACGTTAGTTACAGGAGTTCAAACACTGAATATTTTATTCATCATAGAAATTAATACACAATAACTTTTATGCTATTACAGGCACTTTTTTGATATTTAGAAATATTTACAGAGTTATTGTTATTTTGAAGTACCTTACAGTAATTTACTGTGAATTTACATACAGTACCTTACTGTGAAAGTAATGCAATTATTAGCCAGTAATTTACTGTAAATTTAAGAGCAAATATTTTACAGTGTATTATTCTTACAATTCTACATACATGTAACTATTTTACATTGTGCATTGTATAAGTTAGTTGCACATAACTGCATTTGGCTCCACCGGAAATCAGTGATTAGAGTTTATAATTAAAAAATTCAAAATATCTGTTACAAAGTACATCGAGCTGCTTCATAAGACCTGCATATGGGTTAGTTTTGTGATAAATATATGCGCTTTTGGAAGCTTCAAATTTAAAATAGAAGCCACTATCCAGCACCATTATACAGTACGGAAGAGCTAGGAGCCAAGAGCTTAGGAGGAAGATAAACAAATAAAGTACTAAACTGTGGAATGAAATATTTATTTTCTAACCCAGCTTAGTCATAGAGGAGGTCAAACAGAGAATTGTAACAACCCCCGGAGCAAAGAGAAAGAGATATTTGCATCTGATAAGAAAAGAGGAAATTGCTGAGAAATGAAGATAAAGGGCAGTTGTGAAGAGAAATCAATGATTGAGCTACTGATATCAGGTAGATGCGAACGGTCTACCAGGCCATTGTCAGCTTTTGCAGGGGGTTTCTCCCTGTTGTCATCAAGGTGTTTGCAGTGAAGCAGTGACGCCAACACTTCCCTGTAATTATACTGAGCACCCCCCTTCTCAATTCGTTCCTTAAAGCAAAAGCGCCTGTCTGCCGGGCCGGCTGGGAGGTCCTTCTTAAAATAACAGCGGCTGCTCTCTCTCCCCCTCTTGTGTTTGCTGATTGTTCTGTCAGCCATGCAGTAATTCCTCCAGGTTTGCCTCCTCCGGCAGTTTAATTACGTTCCCGCTGATTCCTCCGACAGAGAGCTTCCATGCAGAACGAGTCTTCATTAGCTCTGGAGTTTGGGAAATATTTGTTTTGAGTCACTTCAGCTCCTTAAAAGGCTGCGTTTATTTGGACTGACAACACTGAAATTGTAAAATATTGCAATTTAAAATAACACTTTATTTCTGTGATGACAAGAACATTTTCAGCATCAGTACTCCAGCCTTGTCACTTGATTTTTATATATAATTTATTCCAGTGATTTATGAAGATGAATTTTCAGCTTCATTACTAGAGTTTTCACAACCACATGATCCTTCAGAAATCACTCTAATATTAATTATTATTATCATCATCATCATCATCATCATCATTATTATTATTATTATTATTATTATTATTATTAATGGTAATAGTAATAAAAGCATTAATGACAGGAGTAATAATTTCATTTGAAACTACATACAATAAGAAAGCAGTTATTTAAATTTTTAAATAAATATTTAACAATTTCACATATTTTTTTACATTTAATAAATGCCGCCTTGATGAACAGAATAATTGAAAAAAAAAAAAATTGACCCCAAACTTGACTGGTAGTGTATCTCAATGTAACTCGTTTTGTGAGTTGTGCAAAGTCAAGTTAACTCTCCTGGCAAATATAGCACTTTTAAAGAGATACAGTTTTATTTATTTTTATCACATTGTTACATTTTTGCAACACTATTTGTTTGATTAAAAAGAAACTTTGTTAGTTTGTTTGCTCAAGTACCTTAAATAATAACAGATGTTTGCATTAAATTGAATTTTAAGGAGGTGCGATACAGTGGCTTAGTGGTTAGTCCTGTCACCTCACAGCTAGAAGGTCACTGGTTCGAGTCCTGACTGGGTCAGTTGGCGTTTCTGTGTGGAGTTTGCATGTTCTCCCCGTGTTGGCGTGGGTTTTTCTCCTGGTGCTCCGATTTCCCCCACAAGTCCAAAGACATGCGGTACAGGTGAACTGAATTGGTCTAAAATTAAATTGGCCGTAGTGTATGTATGTGAATGAGTGTGCATGGATGATTCCCAGTACTGGGTTGCAGGTGGAAGGGCATCCGCTGTGTAAAACCATACGCTGGATAATATGGATGTGCAATTAATCACAATAACAAAAAAAGTGCGATTTAAGCAGCTGCAATTTTATCTATTAATTTATTTCGATTTTTGTTCACGTTCTTGTGCGCTTGATTTTAATATGTTCACCAATCAGAGCTGACGCAGCACACCGGGTAATTACAGCTAAGCTGAGCGGGAGAAAGATGTTAACCAATCAGAGCCCAATCAGAGCTCACTCCGCGCACAACGAAGTTGAAGTTGATATTGTTATGACTGGAATTGAGGTTATTCCAGTCATAACAAAAACCTTTATTTTTTCATGTCTGTCTTTAAGACAATTTATTACAGTTTTGTTTATCAAGCAGCTAGTACTACTGTGTACAGTATGTTTTTAACTAAACTTGAGGTTAGTAAATCTTAATTTAATTAATTTATTTTATGTTGTCTGTTTTAAAGACAATTTTACTACAGTTTATGGAAACCTGTAGCTATTGACTTCCACAGTATTTGTTTTTCCTACTTTGGAAGTCAGTGGTTACAGGTTTTCTGCTTTTTTAAGAATACATTCTTTAGTGTTCAACAGAAGAAAGAAACTCAAACTTTACAACCACTTGAGAGTAAATAAAGAGTATATTTTTATTTTTGTGTCAACTTTCTCTTTAAGTAATGTAGTCAAAGGTATAGTTTATCCAAAAATAAAATACTGTCACTATTTTCTCACCCTTTACCCATTCTCTCACCCTTTTTTGTGATAAAAAGAAGATATTTTGAAGAATGCTAAAGACATGTAACCATCGACATCCATATATCTGTTTTTCTTATGGAGGTCAATAGTTATTTTTTCTTATGGAGGTCTTATGGTGACTCTGTATTCTTTTGTGTTCAACAGAAGAATGAAACATCTTGTGGTTAGTCATGGGCCGGTATAAGATTCTGACGGTATGATAACCTTGGATAAAAGTATCACGGTTTCATGTTTTCACGGTATTGTGATTACTGCTCTAAAATATATTCTTTTTAAATGTCTGGTTAAAAAACAAAATCTTTTCCCCCTTTGAACACAATATATTTTATTTTTTCTCCCAATATATTTTATTTTGAGAAAATTTTAAAAGATTTTGGGGCATTAAACAAGTCAGGCTAAATACAGTATGTCACAAAAGTGAGTACACCCCTCACATTTCTGCAAATATTTATTTATATCTTTTCATAGGACAACACTGCAGAAGTGACTCTTTGACACAATGAAAAGGAGTCAGTGTAAAGTTAGTTTAGCAGTGTAAATTTAGTGTCCCTTCAAAAAAACTAAAAATACGGCCAATAATAGCTGAACCCCTGGCAACAAAAGTGAGTACACCCCTTAGAAAAAAATTGAAAAGTTAATATTTTGTGTGGCCACCATTATTTTCCAGCATGGCTTTAATTCTGTTGGACACGGAGTTGACCAGAGCTTCACAGGTTGCCACTGGAATCCTCTTCCACTCCTCCATCACAACATCACCAAGGTGGTGGACATTTGACACCTTGTGCTCCTCCACCTTCCTTTTCAGGATGCCCCAGAGGTGTTTTAAGGGGTTTAGGTCTGGAGACATGGTTGGCCAGTCCATCACCTTTACCCTGAGTCCCTTTAGCAAGCCAGTGAGGTGTATTTGGGGTCATTATCATCCTGAAACACTGCTTTATGGCCCAGTTTCCGGAAGAAGGGGATCATGCTCTGCTTTAGTATGTCACAGTACTTGTCAGAATTCATGTTTTCCTCATTGAATTGTAGCTTCCCAATGCCAGCAGCACTCATGCAGTCCCACATGATGACACTCCCACCACCATGTTTAATGATAGACAAGACACACTTTTGTTTTTGTACTCCTCACCTGGTTGCCACCACACACGCTTGACACTATCTGAACAAAATAGGTTTATCTTGGTCTCGTCAGACCACAGGACATGGTACCAGTAATCCTGGTCCTTAGTTTGAATGTCTGCAGCAAATTGTTTGCGAGCTTTCTTGTGCATCGTCTTTAGAAGAGGCTTCCTTCGAGGACAACCATGCAGACCAATTTGGTGCAGTGTGCGGCGTACGGTCTGAGCACTGACAGGCTGACCCCCCATCCCTTCAATACCTGAAGCAATGCTGGAAGCACCCATCCGTCTTTTTTCAAAGACAATCTTTGGATGTGACGCTCAGAACGTGCACTCAGCTTCCTTGGCTGACCATGGCGAGGCCTGTTCTGAGAAGAACCTGTCCTCTTAAAGCATTGAATGGCCTTGGCTGCAGCACAGTTTCAGAGTGTTGGCTATCTTATTATAGCCTAGGCTTTATGCAAAGTAACAATTTGTTTTTTTTAGGTCTTCTGAGAGTTGTTTGTCATGAGATGCCATGTTGAACTTTCAGTGGCCAGGTTGAGAGAGTGGAAAAGCTTTTATACCAAATTTAACTCGCCTGCTATCTGGAAACACCTGAGACAGTGTAAAACTAATGAGTCACACGCCACAGGGGAAGGAAAATGTCTAATTGTGCTCAATATGTATATTTTCACTTAGGGGTGTACTCACTTTTGTTGCCAGGGGTTCAGCTATTATGGGCTGTATTTTTAGTTATTTTGAGGGGACACTAAATTTACACTGCTAAACTAACTTTACACTGACTCCTTTTCATTGTGTCAAAGAGTCATTTCTGCAGTGTTGTCCTATGAAAAGATATAAATAAAATGTGAGGGGTGTACTCACTTTTGTGACATACTGTAATTACAATGAATCATTGACTTCTGCAGTCTTCATTTGTTTCAAAAACATAGATGTCTTTAAAATTTACACCAAAAAAAAAAAAAAAAGTAAATAAAAAGTCTTACACATACCTTAAGAGCGGTATAGCAGAAAATTTTGGCAGTATGAAAACCTTGACTTTTCCAAACCGCGGTATACCTTGAAAACGGTTATCGTCCATTAGTTGTGGGTGAGTAATTAGTGAGAAATTTTTGGGTGAACTATCACTTTAACATATTGTGGTGTTGACCTTTTTATACCAATACATAGATTTAGACCTGATTTCTGTATTTAAGTTGATTCTTCTAGTCCTTTTTTAAAATTAAATATATGCTATTTTTGGTAATTCTACTAAATTTGTGGAAAAAGAACTGACATATTTAGTTTCAGTTGGGTAGCAGTCACAGAGTTAGTCTGCAGCAGTGAATGCATGTCCTCAGGGAGATCCATGCGAGCGCTGTCATTCAGACAGAATATTAGAGGAGGTGAGTGTTTCTTGGCTGAGTTTCTGCCACGGGGCTCAGTGAAACAGCAGCTCTGTGAGTTTGGGGGTCGACCAACTCTGGAAACCAGATGGAAGTTTCTAGAAAGGGAATAAGATGAGCGCTCCAGAGCAAACAAAGACAGCTTGGGCTTGTTTATTTTGATTGTCTGAGAAAACCTCCTACTTTCATAGTGAAATCTTGAAAGCTTGCTCCCTTCTGTCGGCTTAGGACTCGAGACCTTATTGTGAAAAAACAAGAGGAGTATGTGTGTCTTCTGCTGGCAGAGCGAGGAGAAACTGATGAATGGGTAGACAGGTCTGCGGCCTTGCACTCCTCTCTGGGCTTTCCCATAATGCCTTTACATGGAAGTCTTTATAGGCATGGAGGCGCTGCCAGAGATTTGGTCGGGTTGCTAACAGCAACTCGGTGATGTGCTGAAATATACAGTGTCTGTCTCTGTGTCTGTGTTGATCTGGGCCGGGATGCTGTAAAATCTTCTAATGAAGATCTGACTGTAAGCTTGAAGGTCGACTGCTGACTTTTAAAGGCTAAATTGCGAGAATTGTGGAGCCAAAGCCAATAAAACTGGTGGGCGTTTGATAAGGCTGCATGATAATGGATGATTTTGACCGCTTTGTTCAGTAATTGTAACGTCAAAATTGTTTTATTATTTTTTTTTAGTTCATTAATGCATTGGAATTATTTAAGGTTGAAGGATTCATCGAAAAAAATGAAATCAAAATTTTGATTCTTCAAAAGCTGCAATTCTCATGCACATCTTGTCAGGGAAACACGACTCTGTATTTAGTAATTCTCCTCCAAAGGCCAGAGGGTGCTCTCATGCGGAATGATAACTGATATCTGATAATCTGATAATAATAGAAGTGTCACTTTTAGTTTTAGATCTCAACAGCCAATCAGTGCTCTTTCTTTCACGTCAGCTGACACTAATTATACATGCTGAATTGGGCAAACTCCCACCACTGTGAGCCCCACGAGAGGCAACATGTGGAACATGCTTGACATGCTCTCATAGGTGGCCTGATACTGCCCATTGGCTAAAGCCTCATTCACACTATAAGCAACTCGAAGCAGCAAAGCGATAAATGACCGTTCATTTCGAGGGAGAGTGAGCGCCTTCTGGCAACCTCCATCTATGTGAGCAACACTGACTGCTGGCGACCAGGTGGGCATGTTGAGCCTCGCAACAAAAATGAGAATCCTTCAACGTTATGCAAATGAAGAGCAACTTCATTTTCTTTTTTGACAGCCAATAGGAGCACTAGTAAAGCTCACATGATCCTCTCTCAGCTTGCTCAGGGGCTAGATGTATTCTCCGTGCTTTAGACCTATATAGACTGTTTGCAGCAGATCGACACCCAGAGCGACAGGCAGCTACAAAGTCGCTGCTAGTGTCAATGAGGCATAACCGTCAGCTTTGTGAGTTCCACCTTAAGCATAAAACTGGAAGCTTCCCTAAAAAGTTAATATTAACTACTGTAATTCCATATCATTTTTAAAAATTAAAACAATAAAAAGACTGTTGTTGCACAAAGGTTGCATAAGTGCATTTATTCAACATCAGTTAGAAACAATATTATCAGGACTCGTGTTTGAATATGTCACATCACAGACGATCTGCTTATTATGAACACACTGCAGCTTTTGTCTGCCACTTGAATGCTGAAGCTTATAAAGCAGGATGGATTCTGACTGGCTACCAATGATTTATTTTTCATCAGGTGAAAAAAAAAACACATCTTAATTCTGATTCCAACGCTATTTTTTCCTCCGTGGTGTTAGTTGTGGGTGGATGGAAGTGTGTGCTGTAATTCTGTGGAGTTCCCTATTCTCATACAATTCGAATATAATTAAAATGTTGTAGGTGTCCTTGTTGTATTGTTATTAGAGTGAACAGGCCTTTAGTAAATCAAGGACGGAAATTGAAATAAAAGTATGATTGCTGTATTTTCCAGAATATAAATATTTGTTTTAATTATCTGGACTGAGAAATTAACTTCAAGCATGCAAACTATGTGGGAAGCGCACACACATTTGGAAAGGGATTTATGAGTTTGTACTGTGCAATTCCCAAACACCACAGTTCAGTCAATTTCAGCTTGAGTCTTTGTTATAAATTGTGTTTATGATGAATTTTATATTTACTATAAAATATAATAAAATTACTATAATTTCAGTTTTGTTTGCGCTTATATTTCTGTTCTAAAACCTTTCAAGTTGATCAAATTAAGTTCTTAGCAGTGCAACTTATCAGAAATATTTTTTTATAAATAAATTTGCAGCATAGACATCTACAAAATATCTTCATGGAATAAGATCTTTACATAATATTCGAAAGATTTTTGTCATAACAGAAAAATCGATAACTTTGACTCATACTATGTATTTTTGACTGTTGCCAAAAATATAGCCGTGCAACATAAGACAACATTCAGCTTTGTGGTCTAGGGTTATGTATTATATTTCCTAAGAAGTAGCACAACAGAATGCTGACTACATGTTTTTATTTTCGCCTTCAGGATGTGAAGATTTTCAGAGCGCTGATTCTGGGAGAATTGGAGAGAGGGCAGAGCCAGTACCAAGCGCTCTGCTTCATCACACGGCTCAACCACAATGAGATCATCCCCAGCGAGTCCATGGCCAGACTGAGACAGGTCAGTCCCCCAAATTCTAATGACGGGGCAGGAGGAAGTCATTGGGTGGAAAAGCTTGGGTTTGAGGGAGCAAATAGTCCGGAAGTCTGCCGTTTTCTTTGCATCAAACATGCAATTGGCAACTGGCTGTTTTTATTTTATTTTATTCGTCTGATTCCTGTTCCAAACTCTGCAATGGTTTTATAGTACAACTATTCTAAACGAATCTGATTTGCACTTGGCAGCTCAAGAGGTTACATGTCAACAGTCAAACACCAGTGGTGTAAAAGTAGTTTTAAAAATGTATACTTTTACTTTCCCTTGAATACATTTTTCGTGCAGTATTGGTACTTTTACTCCACTACTTTCCTTCAACCTGCTGTCACTTCTTTATTTTTTCCTCAGTCCTGGGATTCCTGTCCAAATTGCACATAGAAAGAAAATCGCCTCATAATGAACTACCTCAAGACATGGGCCATTTATTATTGCAGCAAACTGTTTGGAAGCATTAAAAGTGTCCAAGCAGATGTCTAAAGTCTTTACACACATCGACCCACAGACTGTTTAGATCAGGGGTGCCCAAACTTTTTCTTATAAAGGGCCAAAGACAAACTTGGTTCGGGTATGTGGGACGAATATATACCAAACCGAATACATCACATCATATTACATAAAATTTGCCGTGGGTTATTTCCAAATTTATTTACTAACATTTAAAATTACCAGAAAAAAATTGATTCTAATTATATTAACTAATGCAGTATAGTTTTTTTTAAAACATTTTTTTAAATAAACGTATTATTACAGTAAAACATAAACAATCTCATTTATACCACACTGGAGTTCTGCTGAAAACACTAGGTGACCTGCGCCTACTTCTGCCTTGATTTGCTCTCCGATGTTTTGTGCATCGTTTTTTTGTCAAATGGCATATTTTACATTTTAAAAATCTGATTCAATTACAACATTTAATTTCAGTTGATTTTTTTTGTAGCTCAGCATTAAAACAAAGAAATAAAGGGTTACGATCAAATCAAAATAACACTCTCTGTCAGAGGCATTCTCCCCAAACACATCCCCACCATTCTTCCTCTCTTTTCAGATGGGATGGTGGGCCAAATCAAAGGTTACTGTGGGCCAGCTTTGGCCCGAGGTCCTTACTTTGGGCATCTCTGGTTTAGATGCATGTCACTAATGAGAAGATGTTTTCTGTATGTTGACCGAAATGGCCTTAAACACCTAGCAGGGACAAGATGTCAACATGATGTCAGATTGATGTTGTACCCTAACATCGTGGGGACGTTGCATTTTGGTTGGAAATGAAAATCAGGTTGATGTCAGAACCCAACGACAGGCCGTCAATGTCAATGTCCAACATCCAACCTAAAATCAATCAAAACTCTATGTCTAATGTTTCAGCCTGACGTTGTGTGGGCGTTACCACAATGACGTCTATCAGATGTTGCCATACCAGACGAAGAAATGTCAGTATTTGACGTCAATATGATATTGGTTTAAGATGTTGGCTCCACGTTGGATTTTAGTCACTTTTTTTTTACACAACCTAAAATCAACCAAACCTCAACATTATTTGATGTCGTTATTGGACATCAAAATAACGTTGTCCTAAGACACTGGCTAGACATTGAATTTTAGTCACCTGACATAACAACCTAAATTTAACCCAATATTAACTCTTTTTGTGTTGTGTCTTATGGCGTTGTGTGCCTGCTGGGTTATAACGAAATGCACTACAGAATGTTACGTTTAAACACATCCACGAATTACATGTATATGCATTACCTTTTACAGTGTAATGCTCACTACTCACTGCTTTTGAGTACTACTTTTAAAGTAAAATGTCTACTTTTTTACTCATACTTTGAGTAGTATTTACAACAGATACTTTTACTCTACTTGCACTACATTTTTGAGCAAGTAATAGTACTTTTACCCAAGTATAATATTTCATTACTTTTTCCACCACTGTCAAACATGCACAGAAAAACACAAGATTTAAGGTGACAAGGGATATCTTGTTAATGGCAGGCAAATATTTCATGTCAAAAATCTCTCATTGTGGAGCTATGAAATAAACATTCACTATTTGTTACATTTGTTAAAGTATCAGATACTAAATGTTTATTTCATACTTCCATTATATAATGTTTTTGACATTAACTATTTGCCTGCCATCGACAAGATATCTCGTAAATTAAGAGACAATTGTTCCCTGCCGTTAACATGTTTTTACCACTATCTGTGTTTTTGGTATATTACAGTAAGGGAAGCTCCAGCACAGGTGTCAGATCCAGTTCCTGGAGGGCCGCAGCTCTGCACAGTATTGTTCCAACCCTGCTTCAACACACTTACCTGTAGATTTTAAACAAGTCTAAAAGACTCTATTAGTTTGATCAGGTGTATTTAACTAGTGTTAAATCTAAACTGTGCAGAGCTGCAGCCCTCCAGGAACTGGATTTGACGCCTTCTGGGTCTCCTGGGTGCAAAACAGAAGATGATCAGAGAAAGTGTAGATTAGATCACATGTTAAAATGAAGACTTTTCTTTTGACTTAACACTGTTCTTTATCAAGGCTTTCATATACATTTAAATATGTATGTGTGTATTATATACTATATAACTTCAACATGCACTACTTTGGGGAAAAAAGCATTTTTCTTAATTTGTACACCAACATCGACGTTGCTTTTTGTTTGGAAATGAAAATCAGGTAAACGTCAGAACCCAACGGCAGGCCGATGTCAATGTCCAACATCCAACCTAAATTCAACCAAAAATCTATGTTGAATGTTTCAGCCTGACGTTGTGTGGGCGTTACCACAATGACGTCTATCAGATGTTGCCATACCTGACGAATAAATGTCAGTATCTGACGTCAATATGATATTGGTTTAAGATGTTGGCTCCACATTTTACATATTTACATATTTACATATATATGTGTGTATTATATACTATATAACTTTAACATGCACTACTTTAAGGAAAAAAAAACATTTTAATTAATAATTTTGTAAAAATATTTGCAGTTTTGATGAAATCTATCTGCCTTTAAGTGGTGTCAAAACATGAACATATGAATACAGAATAAAATGATTTTTTAAGGCAAATTTAGGTGGTGGCTGGCAACGAAAGAGTTAAATAAAACAACTTTTAATGACTAGACATTTGAGTTTAGCATGAAAGTTTTAAGTAAAACTCATGTCTCAAGTAATTGCTTGGTTTATAGGTTTTGAAAAGTGTTCATTTGATAAGATCAATATATTAATCTGAGAAAAACTAAAGGTTGAGAAAACGTCTACACATGATATATACTGTACACGGAATCATTCAATATACTTCTATGTCTTAACAATTTTATCTTATGTATGGATCACGTTTGTACTTGAAAACCTCTGACAGAAGCTCACTGTTCCCAATGCACAACATACTGGAAGAAAAAACTAAATACTGAATTGTTTTTGTCAAAGCATCTGTAAGGGGAACCCCTGTCTTGTAGATGATTACCGTATAATGCATATATTCATATACCAGCACAGCTCATTTGATTACAGCACTAACCAAGGAAAACTGTTATTTCTGCTGTTGTTTTAGCATCACCTACAGGAAGAGCCTGAATTTTATTTAATTCAGCTTTCACAGTTAGTTTTTTAATTTTTGAGTATAATTTCACCAAATGAATGTCAAATTATTATGTTTTTACTGTATTTATTTGTTTGAATAATACAATCTAATTTAGGCCCCGTTTACACTAGTGCGTTTTAGTTTAAAAACGGCGTTTTCGCATGAAAACGATCTGCGTCCACACTAGCGGATCTCAACAGATCTCCCTCCACCAGAAACGTATATCACGTGACCATTCGCGCACCATTCGCGCACTCTGGGCATGCACGTTCAAGTATAAACAGGAAGCATGTGTCTCGTTCAGCGTTTGGTTACTGTTAGTCAACAAACGCTGGTGGAACGATGAACGCGATGGCAAAGAAAGCAAGAGAGGTCTTTTTGAGGACAGATGACGAGGTCGAGTTGTTACTTAAAGTAACAAATGAATATAAAACATCTATGGCTATCGAAAATACAGTGTTTACAGTGAAGTCTGGTCTGCCGTCTGCCGGTGACGTTATAGCCATGTGCGCTTGACGAATAAGGGAAGGATACGCAATGACCCAAAGCCCCAATCACGTATCGGATCTCAGCAGCCACGCCTCCATTTTCAAAGATATCTGTTTCCCTCCATCCACACTGAGATGCTGCAGCAGCGTTTTAGAATTAAAACGGCCTCTCCGGCGTTTTCAAAACGCTCCGTTTTCGCACCTCGAAAACTCCGGCGTAGTGTGGACGGATGGCGTAACCATGGCAAAACTTATGCGTTTTAAAACGAAAACGCACTATTGTAAACTGGGCCTTACATTAAATGTAAAAAATCAGTGTTGGATTCGACCAATTTGCTTTGTAAAAACATTGTATCACAATCTGGGTGTTAGCTCATGGGTTAATGTGTTGCATGGGAGTGCGATGTTTTAAAATGGAAGATCTCAGAGGAAGCAGGGCTGTAAAGGTCTTTGAGTAGTTCCTGGGAGGGCAGCCAAGGCCTCAAAGGTGTGAAAATGAATGAAAGGTGTGATAAAAGACTGGAAACATTTCTAGAACTACAGTGCTAATGCTTAATTCTTTCCGTTTTAATATTTTTGCAGAAAAATCCCCAGGCCATTCGCACAGCAGAGGAGAAGAGAAGCACGGAGATGCTGAGCATGAACGTAGCGGTCAATTTGACACGGACCTGGCAGCTGAGCGCCCATATCCACAACATGTGCAGCGTGGCCCGTGAGGCCGTGTACACGCGCGAGGCTGATGTCAGACACTGGCTGGACCGAGGCAAGCGTGCTTACTGTGGCCCTTAATTACAGCCTACCAAACCCAGCATGCTTAAATAGAACGCTGACTGACATATAGTGCTCTTCACATTTTAACCCTATTATGACTTATTTAGCTAATAGTCATAATATTTTTGTTCCTCTAAAAGGGCATTTGTGACCATAAAACCAGTCACAAGTGTCATTTTTTTTGCTAAAGATTTATACATCAACTGAAAGCTGAATAAATACGTTTTTTATTATGCGCTTATACGTGCCACGGTGGCATAGTGGGTAGCATGATCGCCTCACAGCAAAAAGGTCGCTGGTTCAAGCCTCGGGTGGGTCAGTTGGCATTTCTCTGTGAAGTTTGCATATTCTCCCTGTGGTCACGTGGGTTTCCACCGGGTGCTCTGGTTTCCCCCACAAGTCCAAAGACATACGCTATAGGTCAGGCATGTCCAAAGTCCGGCCCGCGGGCCAATCACGGCCCGCAGTCAGATTTCATACGGCCCGCAGATTCCATCTCATAATGTGTTATTTATGGCTCGCTAGCTCTGTTAGAATAAATAAACCAAGGGAGAGTAACCAATAGCATTAGAGATAACAAGTAAACCAAGGCCCGCCCCAAGACAAAAATCGAAACAGTTTGGCGCAAGCAGAGAAGAGCCAGCGAGCGAGCGGAGAGAACTAAACGCGCCCGCGGTGCAGGCATGACCTCACTCGCGAGAGCGTACATCGTGCGCACAGATGATGATGTGCGCGCGAGGCCCGTTTCCTCGAGGTGGATCAGTTCAGCGCGCGCGTGAAGATCTCGCGCTTAGGACTGTAATTTGCTCGCGATTCACTTTCTGTTTAAACATCACAGCTGCGCTCGGTTAAATTTGTCATTGATTTGCCGCCATATATATTCTTCCTGTAGTTGTTATGCAAACTTTGGCTTCCTGAAAGACCTTTTAGAAGGCAAGAGCAAAATTCACTTTTTTTTACTTTAATGATAACAGACCACTTTGCATTACTTGTAACTCCTGTTTAAAATTTTCATGAGGCAAAGATAGATATCAAACTCATAGAAATGTAAGGTATTCTATAGGCCTACAGTTTGTTTAATTTTATCTGACTCTCCAGATATGAAAGAAAGGCATAATTGTGTGTTTAGTGTGGCTTATATTTGGTTATATTGCCATTTGAAAAATAAAGGTAATTGTGACAATGAAAATAGTTTTATAACAGTGTGTATTTTCATGAAACTTTTGTGGTGAAAGAAATGTCAGAAGGAACTATTGGCCCCCGGGCATCTTCACTTTATCAAATTTGGCCCTCTTTGCAAAAAGTTTGGACACCCCTGCTATAGGTGAATTGGGTAAGCGTAAAAATTGTACATAGCGTATGTGTGTGAATGAGTGTTAATGGATGTTTCCCAGAGATGGGTTGCAGCTGGAAGGGCATCCGTTGCGTAAAACATATGCTGGATAAGTTGGCGGTTCATTCCGCTGTAGAGACCCCGGATTAATAAAGGGACTAAGCCGAAAGGAAAATGAATGATGAATGCTTTATGTTAAGACTATATTTAGTAGAGATACAACTATTTGAAAATCAGAATATTAAGGGAATCACCTTTAAATCCGTCTTAATGTAGTGCTTAGCTATGGACATTACAATAGCTAATATATTTACAGTATGAAATTTACAAAATATAAATATATACATAGTAGTTTTCTAATTACATTTCTTTTTAATGTAAAAAATAACATATTTTTATAGGATAAATGATAATTGATTAAAAAAAAGGTGCAGTGTTTTCAGACATGTTTTTATTTATTTATTTATTTATTTATTTTTGTATATACAAAACTAATGTTTTTCTCCACTAATTGGTGGAGTAACCTTGATTTTCAATCACAAAAAAATGACAATGTTTTATTTTGAAATTAATAAAAACGAAACATTCGATTCAAGTTTACTTGTATAACGCTTTTTACAATAATTATTGATTCAAAGCAGCTTTACAAAAGGTGCACATTATTGCACTACAATCAAACTAAGTTAAAGTTGTTCTATTCGGCATAGTCCTTTTATTAATCTGGGGTCCCCACAGCGCAATGAACCACCGACTTATCCAGCATATGTTTTACGCAGCGGATGCCCTTCCAGCCACAACCCATCACAAGGAAACATCCATACACACTCATTCACCCACATACACTACAGAAAGTTTAGCTTACCCAATTCACCTGTACCGCATGTCTTTGGACTTGTGGAGGAAACCCAAGCAAACACGGGGAGAACATGCAAACTCCACACAGAAATGCCAACTGACCAATCAGAGGTTCGAATCAGCGACCTTCTTTATGTAAAGCGATAGCGATATCCACTACACCACCGTGATGCCTTTTTTATATACAGTTAACCTAAAAATGTAATTGCATATAGATGATGTCTGTGTGTACATGTTTAATGAAGTGTATTTGTGTATGTTTTGTCCTGGAAGTCCATCATCTCTTGCGCTAATGCACTAAATGACAATATAATAATTTGAGTTTTGGAGGACAACTTTTCAGACAAACTGTTATTAACATTTAATTTAATTCAACGCAATTAAACACTTCAACACTCGATTTATGAAAACTACTAAAAAGCAGTTTTAGCCATTTTCATAAATCTTTTTTTTTTGCAATTGTGCTCTTCTTAAAAGCATGACAATAACTAAAAATGTGGTCATACTCTGTAGTCATGTAGTCAGTGTAGTCATGTAGTAACTCTATATATTTTAAGGAAATTGTTTACATTTTATTCATTTTTATTAATTGATTTTTTTTAATTGGCTTTGGTACAGAATTTTAATCTAAATAATCTGACATTATAGAACACAGTAGCAATAAACCTCATGAAAGTTTGAGCCTCATCCCACCCAAATTTTGGAAAAGCACCATAGCAAATCATTTTAAATGCCTGCTACAGACGCATGACACTTTTTAATTAGAGCACATCTGCATTTGTCACACTTCACTGACCCACAAACAGTAGAGCTGTAATGTGTTTTTCTGATTCTTCAGGCATGGAGGGCTCCATGTTCGAACCTCAGGCAGTGGAGATGACTGGCCTGCAGAGCTGCGGGACGGTGAAGGACCTGTGGCAGCCCTGCTCCTGCAGCTACAACCTCAGACTGGAGTGGTACCCCTGCTTGCTAAAATACTGTCGCAACCGGGACGTCTCCGGCAGGGGCAGCCCATACAAATGTGGCATCAAAAGCTGCAGCAAAGGCTACCAGTTTACATACTATGTGCCACACAAACAGCTGTGCCTATGGGAGGAAGAGACCTAGAACCACGTGTGCTTCACAAAAAATATATATATTTAATGTGACCTTCACCTCCAAGCCTTCAGACTCGTGCCTTTTGCGCAGAGCAGTTAGATTATGAAACTACGCTGGATAAGAGTGTGAATGGAGGGCCAATGTTTGTTTTTTTTGTGCCTGGCTGTGCGTTTTAAGCTGGTCGGTAGTTTTAAACCTCTTCCTGCTTTTAACAGCAATGTGGAACGAGTACTTTTTGACCCAAAGTGAGTTTGGGATGAGCGACCTGTGAATTAGTCAGTATATATAACAAGATATAATAGCTGGATCTCGTCAGGTTGACCGTTTTTAATTTTTTCCAAAACTTGTATTATTTATTTTTGCAGTGGGAAATGATTGAAGCACAGCGCACATGTTCAGAGAAAATGTCTTTTCTCCTTTTTTGTTTTCTTTTTTGACTCTGATTCAAAGCACTGTATTGAGTTCATGGTGGACGGATGTGCTTTGCTTAATGGTACACAAGTTGTGAGTCATTGTCCATTTCATACATAGAGATTCAGCCACCTCAAGTCTTAATGCTGCCAACAGTTTGAGATTGTTTAAGAGAGAGAGAGAGAGAGAGTGTGTTTGTGTGTGTGTTTCGTTTTATATGGATGGGTTTGTCTTTCTCACATTGCACAACAGTATCATTTAAAAGGTTAATTCATCCTATGTTTAAAAGTTTATAAGTTCCAAATTCATAAGGTATTTGTTAATCTTTGGAACACAATGTTTTTTGCCCCTAACACCTAAAACTATCCTAAAAAAAACTGATGATCTTTAAAAACAAATGAAGCAAACAATATTTAATGGGTTTAAATCTGGTCAGGGAGGCTGATGCTTGCTTGAGGTGTGAGAATCAGGTTCATTCTTTTGCATCACATGGTATTTTTGAGCTTCATCAGCATGAATTAGCAGTAAAAGCTGAAATGAAACGCGAGTAAGTCTCCTGGAAACTGTTTGATTCATGTTATGAATTTTTTTTGATCAGAGATATTGAGGTTTTGGTCACCAGACATTCAATAGACGTACAAATCTCCCAGATTTGATTAAAATAGTCTTCATTTATGTTTGTTATCATGTGGGTGAGTAAATGTTGACAGAGTTTTTATTTAGTGCTGAACTAACCTCTTAAGGACCGGTTGGTTCAATATTAACTCGTACTTTGAAGTTGGGAACTGCGATAGTAACCAAAGCAAGTTATGTTCTGATAAAACAGGATGAAAGATGAGCGTTGTTCTGCCGAAATCCTGCTTAGATCTTCACTACTGTGCATTAACACTGCCCTCTGTTGGTTACGCGACATTACTGTCACTCAGGCTCCTTCATTCAGTATAACCTCAGTACATCCGCAGAGCTGTGAAACCATCACAAATACTGATTTACATCAATTTGTGTGGCGTCAAGATTCAGAAATCACTCGTTCAAATGCACAGACTGAGCGCTATTATGAAGAGACAAAAACATTTCTCCTGCAACTCACGAATCACTTCCTGTACGAATGTTTCACAGATATTTCACAGTTAACTCGGTTGTAGTTCATGGTACTAAAAGATTTTTACTGATTTATTTAATTTTTTTTTTCAAAGAGATTTCTAAGTGTTATGTTGAAAGTGTTGTTTGAGATTACACCTCCTTTAACCTCCCCACCCAACAGCCATTGTCTGGGATTCAAGTGCCTTGGTGATTCAGTGTTTACTGATTCTTTTTAAGGATAAAAGCTGTTATGAATAAACTATTTTCTTATGAAAATGAATATGAGCGTAATATGAAGTAATTTTAAATAAAAGCTCCTTCAGCAAGAGGTCATATAACCTGTGTTTTATTTACTGTTAGAAATTTGGACTTGTGTATAACACTTTTTGACACTGAATGTAATAAGACGTGTTTCTTGAACATCAGAAATTCGATACTGGACTGATTTCTGAAGGATCTTATGACAGAATATTGCATGAATGATACTTAAAATATTGCAAAAAAAAATTCTGATTAAAAAATATATACTATTTTAAATAATAATTACATTTATTTGTATTTACAACTATGTTTCAATTTATTGTAACAGTGTTAGTTACAATATCTAATCAAATATATGCAACAAGCATATATATTATTGTTTTAATGTATTAGGGCTGCACGATATATCGTTTCAGTATCGATATTGCAGTGTGCGAGTCCGCAATAGTCCGTCGCAGGGATCTGCAATGTAGTCAGCATTATAGTTGACCAGACATTACTGTTAACAACATTGTGGAGTCATTTCAAATTTGAACCTTTGAGTAAAATTTTGTAATTTGCATGTGTTTTTAAGGCCTGGCTGTAAGACTTTTAAGCAAACTTAAGCATTTGGGCACAATAAATTAAATGTTTGTTGCTTAAATTTTAATTGTACATTTACTCAAAACACTATAGTGTTATTATTATTATAATACAGTGAATACTTAATTTCTGCTTCTGAATACTGTTTGACTGTTCAGAAAAATCGTAAATCTTAGTTTTTTTGCATCTTTTGTCTGTTGTATTTAACTATGCTTGTCATTTTAACATATTTTATGCAGATATACTCCCCTAAACAATAATCTTAATCTTTACAAGCTATTCAAGTCAACTGGTGAAATAGCATTTATATTGCAATATAAATCACTGTGAATGAAAATATTGCAATGTCAGTTTTTTTCCATAAATTTTCCATATTTTTCATATATATAGCACTGTAGCACTTGTAAATTTTACATTTTAGTTGCTAAAACATTTCAGTGCAGTGTAGGCTAATTTAATCAGTTTACTTATTTCAATACAATGCAATATAATAAAAATCACAAAAAATGATGATAAATTATATCATTAATAAATTATAGAAAATAATTGAAAATTAACCGATTTAATTGTTAAATTATTATAAAAATATTTATTTATTATAAAAAAATATTTTCTCTTGTAAAATACTGGAATTTATTTATTTTTTGTTAACAAATGTTGTATTTATCTGTTTTATTGTGAATCATTTTGTTTTGTTTTATGGAAGTGAAAAGAGAGGCTTGTCAAACTTCTGTACAATCACTGTTCTTATAAACAAACTATGCAAATGTGGTATGATGAGGCACGTTGTAAAAACTAGAAGAAACGGTTCACCCAAAAATGAAAATTAACTCTCTATGCTCCCTCAATTGGTTACATGCATGAAGCAGATGTTTTTGTCCAAAGCTACTTACAGTTGAGGAACAATTCAGTGATTCAACAAGAAGAGGCAAAACACAAAAGAAGTGTTCATTATACAAAGGAACCATTTGTACTCAGAGAATTTAGTGCTAGAGTAAGGAGGGGGAAGTCTTCTTCTTCAAGAGAGAGAGAGAGAGAGAGAGAGAGTGTTTCTACAGGTGGTTTGTCAAGTCCAGTGTTGGGTGTAACGCGTTACTAAGTAACGCGTTACTGTAATTTAATTACTTTTCCACTGAAAAAGTAAAGTAACTAATTACTGTTCATTTTTAGGTATTTTAATTACAGTTACTTATAATGTACCTGTGTTACATTGTAAAATAATTAAACTCGCTAAATAATCTTACACAATTTTATTAATTTATGTTCTAAAGGTAAAAGTAAACTCTGGCGCTTTAAAATCATCGTAGTGCAGATGCATGTGATTGAGCCGCGCGCCAGTTTGCTGCTAGTCATAAAGCAGAAGATGTCGGACTCAGCTGAAGCGAGTGGCTGTTTTACGAAATGAAAATATTCCCAGACAAGAACATTACAGTTCTAATCAATTTACTTTTCCTCACTGCGTGCCTGCGTGCTGTAGCGTGCGGCTTTTTCAAGGCTATCGCGCACCTTACATGGGTTGGTTCATGAAGATTACTATGAGAAAGGCTAGGATGACTACGCAGATGTGACAGAGGGAGTCGGTGAATTTAACATGACTGATGCTGCTCTGTTTACAGAGTAATAAGACACCTTTTGCTCGATCGGATCACAGGTAAACAAGAGAGACTCAATCCAGTTCAAAAACATGCCGTATAAATCTTAAGCCTTTTGTCCACTTCCGATCATACTGCACAGGCTTTCATTCTAATACCGCGAAAAATAATGCTTTTTTTGTAAAGATTCCATGATCTTGCCTGATCGATACATATGCAGAATAATATTTAAGAAGGTTACATTGCATACTAAAAATGATTATGCATGTAATTATTATAGTTTTTTTATAGAATATAATAAACATGATTCAGAAAACTAAAAGTCTAAACTATTTCATGTTTGACTCATGTTTTATCTAAGTATTTATTATTTACAGAGTTAAATTTTTATTATTTGTCCACTCAAGGTTTATAGGGATTTCAAGAAGTATTTAGTTAAGTTACTTATTGAGTAATTAAGTTACTTTTCAGACACAGTAATTAGAAAAAGTATTTTAAATACAATATTAAGTAATTAGTAATTAATTACTTTTTTAAAGTAACTTACCCAACACTGGCCAAGTCCACTCACCTGTGTGAAGCACATTTCATAAATGAAGTTTTTTTCAATTATTGTAAAGAGTGTGCTTTCTAGAGGTGGTTTGTTTAACCCACTAACCTGTGTGAGGTACACACAGAATTTATCACATTTAAGGGTTGGTGTGTGTGGTGAGGTGGGGGAGAGAAGAAGAGTTATGGTTTTATTCACAGGAGTTCAGGTGATCTCGGATGGGTTTTTAGTTGTTAGAATGATTCTGTGTGGTAATGGGAAGATCATTCCACCAGCGTGAAACATTAAATGAAAAGGTTTTGGATTAGTCAGTGGTTACAGGTTTTCAGCAATTATTTCTTTAAAATATCTTCTTTTGATACTCAGCGATTTTAAAGAAGTGACTAATGACTAAATGATGACAGTTTTAATTTTTGAGTGAACTATCCCTTTAATTGCGTGGGTTTGTTGGACCGCACCAGCAGAGGTCGCCCTGCTGTAGAGAGAGCGTCTTCCTCTTTGTTGTCCTCCTCCTCTGCCTCCCTGTTGTGTGTTGTCCAGACGCCGAGAGGCTGACTGAAATGTGGCTTTTGTTTGTGTGGTGATTTGCGTACCATCTCCAAGACGATGCCGGAGCAGAGCGCTGAGATCCCCGAAGGCCTCGCGTCTTCTCGGCTGCTGCTTCTCTGGACGTGATGCTCAGGCGGTGGAACATCCAGCATCCACGCCGAGCAGCACTCCCCCTCTCCCCGGCCTGCCACTAAACATGCCTGCTGCTTGAAGAAGAGGTGTGTAGACCGTCTTTACTTTTTCCAAGAATAGGGTTCATTCCGTGGCTACGCGTTTAACTAGCTCGTGTTAATTTAATGAAGCGTGGCATTAACTTTAGATAAGCCACAGTCCTGATGATTAGCTTAAGAGCAGGGATCTGTTTTGAGCGTTAAACTCTGCTGAGAAGTGATATTTAATTAAATAGCAAGTTACTTTTATTTAATCTTATGTCTTTTTTTTAACGTGTCTGTTTTATTATGATAACGAAAGGTAGAAATGAGAGCTTTCGTGAAGTAAACGGTTTTCGTCACCAAACGATTCTATTATTGAATATTTTTGTTAAACAGTAATACTTTTGTGTAACAATATTACCGTGTAATATTAATCTGTTTTGCTTTACATTAATGGCAAATTTTACTTATTAATATATACTAATTCAATGTATTTTACATTTGTGTGTTAAACATAATTGTTTAATTAACTTTGAAATGTTTTAGGTTCTGTGAAAATAAACTAAAAGTATTGAATTCATCAGTTAAAGTTTCTAAATGATACTATTAATGATTGTTTCAGAAGTACAATATTTGGTCTTTTCACTTTTGTTCATGTTTACTTGTATTTCATTTTGTTAATTCATTTTATTTATGAATCAATTTATTTCACATTTCTAATATGCTGTTTTATGAGCTAGAATAACACCATAAAAGAAGGAAAATGAAAAGATTTTTTAAAACTTTTATTTCTAATTTATTAGTTCATTTGTTTGTTAATCAATTCATCTTACACTTTGAATATTCATTTACTTTGATCAAACATGCATTATAACCTGGCGATAACATGTTAACATAACATCAAAAAGTTAATGATTTCATGTTTCTAAACAATTATTGACTATTTTAGAAGACAATATTTTCGCTCTACTATTTTATTAAATTTCAAATGCTTTAACATTTGATGTTACATAGCAGTAAGCTCACCTGTTTTTATTTAACTATGATATTCTTTATAGTGCTTTTGAGGAAGACATTTAAAGAAAAATGTTGGAAATCTTTTTGCTAAATATACAGATAATTTCATTTAAATAAAAACAGAATTATACATACTTTAAATGATTTTGTAATTTGGTTTTAATCCTAATTATAATGTGTACCTTATAAAAAACTAGCCTTAAAAACTAATATCTGCAGGTGGTCACAATATATGTTGATTAAGCATTTTATTAAATAAAGCTAATAATATATTTTATTCACACTTCTTAATTTAGCATTTTTATTTAATAAATATATTTATTGTATTTTTATTTATTTGACTTTTATTTTTATTTTTTTATTTATTGAACCTTATAAATAAGAACTGTTCTCACCTCTCAAACCCTGCGTTACATATCAGCATCCTGACACATATTTAGGTTTGATAAAATAGCCTAATATTGACACAGTTCTGGTACTTTACATACGAGGTTCGGACAACATTCAGATAAAGGGCCACAGATAAGGTTGCCACAGTAACTTTTGGTCTAGTTTTGACACACCCAGACACCCATCCAGACTTAAGTATTTCTCAACTCGTGATGTGAAATCCACAGTTACCCCTTTTGGCAGACTCAATTAACTTTAGCACTTACTCCACATCAGAATCAAAGGAAAAGTGCCATTTTTATACAGTTTTGTGGTGCTTCAAGTAAGTACTCGTCTCATGCATGCGTGTAATTTAAGATGCTAAAGCGTTTTTCTGAATTTGACAGCTCATTGTGTTTGATTAGCTTCACAGAATAAAGATGTCGCCGTTGGTGCTGGGAGTCGGAGTGTGTTTAGCCGGCTGGATTGCTCTTTATGCTTTGCTGTGCTATACAAATGGCTCTTGTGGCTATGAATGGAACTGTCGGCTTGTTACACTATTCCATGGCATCCTTGCAGTCTGTATAACTGCTTACATTGGATACATTGATGGACCGTGGCCTTTCACCTACCCAGGCAAGATGCATCAACTGTTAATGTCTGTAATGTGGTGTGTGATATATTCTGCCTGTCTTCACCCCAAAAAATTTAAGTTCTGCCGTCATTTACTCGCTCTCTACTTGTTTCAAACCTGTTTGAGTTTTGTTCTTCTGTTCAATACAAAAGAAGATATTTTGAAGAATGTTGTAAAGCAGGAGCTTTTCATTTCCATGGTGTTTTTTGTTGCTACAAAGGACGTATTTCTTCAGAATATCCTGCTTTGTGTACTACAGAAGATAGAGATTCATAACATTTTAGAACCACTTGAGTGTGAGTAAATAATTCATAAATAAAGTCATTTTTAATGATTTTAATGAAGTCAGTCAGTTTAATATAGTATTATACAGCTTGGAGGTGACATGAATGTATTTAAACTGCAATTGCATAAGTAGTACTTCTGCATGGCATTAATGTTTTAAGTACATTTTTATTTTGTAATAATTATAAATTTAATTACAATTATACATTAAATTGAATGATAAAGTGACTTGCTGTGTCAAATCATATTCTAAATAGGTACTGCATTTAAAAAAAAAAAACTATATTGCAACTGTTACAAAATTAGGTTTAATATAGTATAAAAGTTCAGTATAGTATATGCATGTTATTAAAGAAATCTGGAACTACATGTACCATATCATCACTGTCAATTGGCTAGAAGTGTCACTTAATATAACCATACCTGTCAACCCTCCCGTTGTTCCCGGGATTCTCCCGTATTTTACTGTTCTATCCCCATACCATCCCATAAAGGTATTTTCCCGTGTTTCTCCCGTATTTTCAGTCTTTCCCTGAAGGGTGGCAATAAACATAAAAAAAGCCGATCCTCCCTATTCGCAACCCATACTGCTGAACCACCAGGGGCCGCCCCTTGCTCTTAAATGTGAGTCCTTTTTGTGCTTTCGATTTATTTAGGCATGAAAACACTTTGAACTAATTATACCAAACGGCGGGATTCCCTTTCCTTTTCATTAAAGGGTGCCGTCGCCCCTCCTATGCGATGCTCAAAACAGTCGTATAGCAGTGCGTGACTGTTAGCTGACCCGCTTCCTTGTGATAAATAGACGCTGTTTCCCCAATGGATTCTGTACACGCGATTTGAAGCGGAGTGAAAGTCTGGGTTTGAACAGACATATACACATAAATAATAATAATAACATCTAAATATGTTGATCTTGCTGGGTTGTTTTTTTTTTCAAACACATCTAATTTGTCCTAAATGAGCATAAAGTTAGGAAAGCAATCGAATGCTTTCATTATAACATTATTATAAGGAATTTTAAAGTGACACCTCTGTTATTTAATGTAATCAAACAGAAAATCATAATAAATGAGATTCGATTGTTGCTCTTATTATGGTGGGCATATCCCTTATTTTTGCATCCCAATGTTGACAGGTATGAATATAACCTTATTAAACTGTTGTAATTCAAATCAATGTTATAATTGCAGTCATGCTGATATTTGACTTGTTTTTTGAATTATGACTTTTGTAGAAACGAATCAATGAGTCATTCATCCAATCAAGTTATTTGAATGGTTGATTCACAGAGAATCATATAAAGTCACATTATGAATGGGTCATTGAATTATTCACTCAACCGCCTTTTTTAGAAAAACTGTGCAACACTTCTGATGTGGTTTTGTCAAACTCTTTTTACCTAATCAAATTGTCTAAAACAGTACTCTCCAAACTCAAACCAGGAGTGTCCTGCAAAGTTAAGTTCCAACCTCAACCAGACCCACCTGGGCTAACTAATCAAGCTCTTAAGCTGCGGTCATACTAGAGTTTGAGGACACGAAATTCTGTCGTACGGTGCTGCAAAAAGGGTCTGGATTAAACAAGATGATTAGACATTAAAAAAATGATTGCTCCATATAATACATTTCTGTCCAGAGAGGTCATGTTTTGATCTTCAATTGGTCTCATGCAGCCTTATGATGTGATTTCTCAGGTCAGAGTTCACTGAGCTTGAACTTTGCAACACAGCCAAACTGGGAAACTTGTCGCATGAGCTTGCGTTTCCGGTCTGACGCATTCACGTGTGTATGAATAGAAGTCTATTGGGAGAAAAGTCCAGTGTGACTGCGGCTTTACTAGGCTTTCTAGAAACATCCGTGCAGGTGTGTTGAGGCAAGTTGGAGCTAAAATCTGCAGGACACCAGCCCTCCAGTACCAAGTGTTGGGTACTACTAGTCTAGCATAATGGCTGCGTCTGAAACCGCCTACTACTCAGTAAGTACTGCATTTGAATTTAAACGTACTGCTCGGCCGTTAGAAAAGTACGTTCTATACAGAATGAATGTGAGAAGTATGAATGGTATTCGGACGTACTACATCCGCCATTTTGTCATGGTCACGTGACCTACCTGCATCAGTTGCGTCGCTTCACTCCCGTTCATGAATTCTCTCGCGGTGCATCATGGGATAGCGCAGCGTGCATGGGATGCGCACTTCAGAATCTCGCCGGAAGTAGTAAGTCATCCGGTTACTTCTCGCATACTGATTTTTGAATTCTATGAATTCGGACATACTACTTAGCTCGCATACTGATTTTAGCGTAC
Source organism: Danio albolineatus (assembly GCA_903798035.1). NCBI lineage: Eukaryota > Metazoa > Chordata > Actinopteri > Cypriniformes > Danionidae > Danio > Danio albolineatus. The sequence continues at coordinate 22,072,879 of CAIGQQ010004837.1, read as the reverse complement.
TGTATAGTATGGAAGTATGCAGTTTTGCAGCCGTAGTCACTTAATATTGACTCATTGCTGGAGACCTCTAAAATCAATTGTTATTGTGCTAATATTCCCCTTTTTTAATGATTGCTTGACACACTGTCAGCAACACATACAGCTTTGTTAAAACACCAATACTAATATTATTACAATATTGCATACCCCTCAAATATATTATCTTTTCATTAGCGATGTCTTCTTTCTCATTTTTGACCACATGATTTTCCTTTACAGGTACCAAAAACACCCCTCTCCAGATCAGTGCTTTGGTGGTCAGTCTGGGCTACTTCATCTTTGACATGGCCTGGTGCGTATACTTCCGCACCGAGGGCCTGGTGATGCTCGCCCACCACACCATGAGCATTCTGGGGATCCTACTCACCCTGTGGCTTGAGGAGTCCGGCATCGAGTCCTGCGCTGTACTGTTCGGCAGTGAGATCACCAACCCCCTGCTCCAGACGCGCTGGTTTTTAAAACACTCGGGCCGCTACGATTCCTTCCTCGGAGACGTGGTGGACGTCCTGTTCGTGGCGCTCTTTGTGTTCATGCGCATTTTCGTCGGCGGTGCCATGTTGTACTGTGAGCTGATCTCTCCGAGGCCTAAGTTCATTATTAAATGTGGCGGAGTGGCCATGTACGCGCTATCCTGGGTGTTCATGGCCGATATTGTGCGTTTTACCTACCGTAAATATCAGGTCTGGATGAATCGGCACAGGATGATGGCAGAGGTAAACGGGCTGAATGTGAAGAGAGACTGAAGTGCATCTCTCAGATATCGGCCTCTTGTTTTTAACACTGGAGAGAAGAATGAGAATTAGCAAGCCAGCTAATAACGCTCTGCAGCTAATAGATGTTTACATATTTTTAAAAAAAGGATATCAGCCATTAATGTTCATTTCTGGTTGGTGATAAACCACGGACGTCCTAAGAGGCCATGCATTAAAATATATTTTCTCTCTTGTTATTTTGTGATCACGACTTAATTATCTCGTGATCTCGACATAACAAAAAGTTCTGCTTATTCTGACTTCCATAAGCAAACGCCTACGAAACATAATGGATGAACGCATTCACTTGTATTTTGACTAGGAACTGAGTCAAACTGAGATAGTTCTATGCCTTTCAGTGATTTCACAAATTCTATATCAGTATCCAACACTTGAGAAGGAGGCTTTCGGCTCGTTGAAGATATAGCGACCCTGAGAGTATCGTCAGTTTCATTGCCAGTCAGCTTGAAGGACTGGGACGTCTGCACGGTTATAAAATGATGCTAGAAATTATGCTATAAATAGGTAAAAGGTATTTTCCCAGATTTCTCGCGTATTTTCAGTCTTTCTCTGCAGGGTGTCAATAAACATTAAAGAGCCGATCCTCCCTATATGCAACCCATACCGCTGAACCACCAGGGGCCGCCCCTTGCTCTTAAATGTGAGTCTGTTCTGTGCTTTCGGTTTATTTAGGCATGAAACAATTTGAAATTAAATATTAAAAAGGCGGGATTTCCTTTCCTTTTCATTACAGGTGCCGTCGCTCCTCAGATGCAATCCTCAAAACAAGTCATATAGCAATGCGTGACTCAGCTGACGCACTCCATAGTGATAAACAGATGCTGTTTCCCAAACGGATTCTGTACACGCAATTTGAAGCGAAGTGAAAGTGGATACTGGGTTTTGGGTGCGTATTTGAACAGACATATACACATAATTAATAATAATAATAACATCTAAAGATGTCGACTAAAGATGTGTATCCCTTATTTTCACATCCAAATGTTGACAGGTATGGGTAAAAGATATGCAGTTAAGTTTGAGAATAAGCAGAACATTTTATTATATCGAGATCACGAGATAATCAAGTCGTGATCATGACATAACTTTTTGTTATGTCGAGATCACGAGAAAACGAGTTATGTTGAGATCACGAGATAATTAAGTCGTGATCACGACAAAACAAGAGAATATAAATATTTTAATGCATGGCCTCTTAGGACTTCCGTAATAAACACAGAGCTCTGATGTGTCTTTTTTTATTATTTGAAGTTACGATTTAACACGATATTCTTACAATCAAATCTAATTTCATATACTGTGTTTGTACTCATAAGGATTGAAGTGTTTTAAGTACTGGATACATTTGATATTTTTTGTATTTAGAAACAGTACTTGTGATACATTTTAATTAGTAACCTCGCCTTTAGATTTGTGCTTTTCTGTTAAAGGGGACCTATTATGCAAAGATTCATTTGATAAGGGGTTTAAACGAGGATATAGCCAGCTTCTAATGGTAAAAATCAGTCCATACTATTTTTTTATAATCACAATTTATAAGAAACTCATTGATTGAAATTCTCTAATTGTTCACATCTTCGGAGGAAAGTCCCATCAATTAGTAATGGTCTTTCCATCATTAGCATAAACACTGCCCTCAGTGAGGCCATGTCCACATGGAAGGGGTATTTTTCCCTGCTTTTGTTTCAAAAATAGAAATCTGTCAACATGAAAACACAAAAACACACTATAATGCACTGTAGTTATTGGCACGCTGAACACACAGATGGCGATAATGACACTTCTATACTGAGTTTACACCAAATGCAGAATTAAAAATATTTTGCGGGTAAATTGCATTCAAGTCAATGGCTGTTTCTTAATATCAGGAATGGTGAGAATGGACTCGCGTTCTTGTGGAGATCGTTCTTGCTTGGTCACCTCGGAAGAACTAACTCATGAGACTGCAACAACAGAGAACACGTCCTGTGAGGAATGAGATGCTGTTTTCTTCCTGATGGTCACACGACCTTCACACCTTCATTACAGACAATTATTTAAATAATACAGCATTCATTCGACAATTTGTTGTTTTCATCCTTTTCAGTATATACAACACAAGACTTAAAAATATACTTTGCACGACACTAATAAAACAGGTTTTAATATGAATTTCAGCAAATAAACTCCTTTAAGGTGCTTTTATTACAATTTTCAGGTTAATGTTTACTTTCACCATCTCGTTTGGGGAAATTTCTGAGATAATTAAGTTTTATCTCTGAACTTTAATAATAAAATTGCTGCCCTTCCCACCTTCTTTGTTCAGCTGCAATGACTTCTGGGACTTCTAGAGCGAGTGTTGTTGAAGTCTGCATGGATGCATCCTCAGTACTGGGAACTTTCATGCGTTCTCTGTTCTTGCAGTCTGAAGTTTTAGGACTGAACTTTAGCAGTTGATGATGATGTTACACGAGAACACAATAACGCAGGAATGCTAAGGAACGCATATTGAGAAACAGCCAATGCAAACTTGAGAACAGAGGCGGATTACCGTCCTCTAACTGAACAATGCAGAATACGTGGTACGTTTGCAGCGGATGTGCAGAATTTGCCCCATTCAAGTCTTCAGTGTTTGGTGTGAGCCTACTGTGTTGGCCAATGTGAAAGGAGAAAACGCTGTGCATGCTGACGTCATGAGGTGAAAACTATGGTTGAATCGTGCACACGACCACACTGTTCTTGGAGTTTTGGAAAACCTTCACCCTGGTCAGAGTTATGGTTTGTTATCTGACACCGCGTTTTTGTATGGACAAACAGCAAAACCGCGTAGAAAAAAAGTGCAATTTTGAATTTGTGTGGACGGTGCCTGAGAAGAAGCACAGGTATTCTTCTGAAAAGAAGGCCTGAGAGCACAATCTCATTTAAACTTAAAGCCACAACCCACAAAACAGCACGTTTTAGATCGATCCCCAAAAGTGCCAATTTTAAAGTGCTATAAAAATGTATCTGCAGAGTATTTTGAGCTGAAACTTCATATACACACCCTAGGGACATCAGAGATTTATTTGACATTTTGTAAAAAGTGGCATAATAGGTCCTCTTTAAACTTTAAGTACGTGCAATGTGCAGAAAGGATTATAAAACACTAGTAAATGTTTCTGGAGGATTACTGAATGATTTGTGTGTGATTAATGACTTGAATGAAAAAGTAAACCCAGAGATCTTTTGTGTTTGGAATTTTTAACTATTTTGTAAAAAGGGAAACTGGATGATGACTTACAAACTGTCCATCTGTCATGGTGAATTGACCACACCAGTTGAATAAAATCTATAAACATTGTCATAAGTTTCATAAACTAGATTGAAGTGTTACAGGGTGTTGTCACATGTCAGATTAAACATGACTATGTTATAACGGTGTGTGTAATTCTGTCATATGTGTTAAAGAAAGGGATATTTTTTATACACACACATTTTAACATGATTTACCGAAGACGCTGCATTTAAATATTTATACTTTACCACTGTTCTTCAAAATATTGTTTAAATTTTTTTGTCATCAAGAAGTGTACAATAATTTACAATAATTTACAATATGTTTTTTGTATAATCATTTGTTCTTCCAGATATTATAATAGGTAATTTATTGAATATATTATTTTTTATATTTAATATTATTATTATTATAATTGAATATTATTATAATTATATTTATTTCTGTTATTTAATGTAAGCCTATGTTTTCATTTTAAAATATGTTATGCTGAATGAGGATAACACATTATAAGTACTATGTTACTATGTAATAGACCTTAATATCATTTCAATTAAAATATACATTTTTATATTGTAAATATAATATCTTTCCCAGTACAGGGTTGCAGCTGGAAGGGCATCTTTTGTGTAAAACATACGCTGGATAAGTTGCCGGTTCATTCTGCTGTTGTGACCCCTGATGAATGAAGGGACTTAACCTGAAGGAACATGAATGAAATAGATGTTTATAATTACCCCCCTCACACTCTTAACAAAAAACAAGTAAATGATTGGCCTTTTTGGAGTCAAATGTCTCTTTTTTTCAAAATTAAAATTAAGATATTTTATATGGAAATTTGTATAGGCTTCATGTAGATATATTTTTTTAATCAATATCACTATGCTCTGTAAAAAGTCAAATCGGATCACTGTTTAAAATGAATGAGGTGGTTGTCCAGAATAAGCTGCATTAATATGTATGGGGCTAATTTGGTTTTTACTTTTTTTTAATTAATGTACAAATACAGCAAAAACAGGCAATAAACAGAAATTCCAAAGATAATTGAACTTCAAATAAAAAAACAAAACAAATAAACAAACAAAAAAGAAAGAAAATCAAATGGAAGACATTCACGAGACGCCAAAAACAGATTCGTAATAGCTTACAATAGACCTATCTTTTACATTCTTTACAGTTTTGAGAGACTTCATTAATAAAGTTTGTTTACAAGAAGGTCGCTGGTTCGATCCCCGGCTGGGCCAGTTGGCATTTCTGTGTGGAGTTTGCATGTTCTCTCCGTGGTTGCGTGGGTTTCCTCCGGGTGCTCCGGTTTTCCCCACAAGTCCAAAGACATGCGGTACAGGTGAATTGGGTAAGCTAAATTGTCCATAGTGTATGTGTGTGAATGAGAATGTATGGATGTGTTTCCCAGAGATGGGTTGTGGCTGGAAGGGCATCCGCTGCGTAAAACAAATGCCGGATAAGTTAGCGGTTCATTCCGCTGTGGCGACCCCGGATTAATAAAGGGACTAAGCTGAAAAGAAAATGAATAAATGAATGTATGTATGTAATTGTTGTCTTAAATCCAGTGTTAAAGACAAACTTCCTTTCTGTGTCAAGCAGAACAGACAAAAAAGTTTCAACTAAACTAAATGAAGCCATAAGTTAAGCGTTGCAGTTTTGTAAACGTCCACCATGTGGCAAACTAAATCAACAGTTGCAAAACATTTCTCCCCCTTGGGCATGAAGTTTGCTCAATTGCAACAGTGAGTGGCTCACGTTTTCCAATAGAATAATTAAACACAATTGGCCATCTGGAAATATGAAAATTGACGTCTTAAAAATACCACAGAAAATAAGCGAACAGTAAACGCCTTGTCTGAATGACTATACATACACAAATGTTCCATTCAAATTATGCAAATGTTTTATGAACAAAATTCCGAAACAGCTATGCCCACATCAATCTACAGCTTAATTAAGTAGTTATCAAAAACTGTCCTAACATGTTTCATAAGTTGGGGTGAATCTTCGTGTGGAAGCAACTTTTAATCTATATCATCACTCCAGTATAAACCATAACCAAAAACATTTACTGTTAGTCAAAAATAAGTAACCCTGTCTAACTAGACATCATTGTGTGACTGCCATTCGGTTGAGCACAGAGAGCGCGAGTGTACTCGGCGGAGTCGGAAATGCTGTCCGTGCAGGAGGTTCAGTTAGGTTTTGAGACAGAGCCCCGCGGGAGACACGGCAGCACTCCGGCGTTCTCAACTTTCCCCAGTTTGATGGAGCTAAACCTACAACCTCCACAGGGATTTTAACGTGGACCCTCGCTCTCGTACGAACTCGTAACAACCCGTAAACGCACTCGGAGAGACATATGCGAACTTTACCGAGCGGTTTTGTTTATTTTGATGCTGACTTCGTCGCCGCTCCATGGAAACTCTCCGCGGGGTGACACGTGTATGAGCGCGTGCATTTTCACCCTGTCTGGATGACTGTGGGCTTGGTGTTGATGCATAAGGGTGTTTATTATTATTGTTGGAAAAATATCGCGTCTCATTTTTGGAGCGGATGATGTTAGGCTGCTGCTAGCTTTAGCATAGCAAAGGCCTTGAGTCTGCAGTCTGGTTTGCGGTGCGAGTATCAAAACGGCTGCTGCTGCTGCCTTGTTGGCTGTGGAAATACACATTCAGCAATAGGACACTCAAAAGAGTTTTAATCGCTTAAGAGTGTAAACTCGAGAAGGAGAAAGTGTTTGGGCTTCACCCGGGAACTGCCGCTGAATATGAAGGTACATTTTAAGCTGCACGATATAACGGAAAATGTCAATTTTTAAAAATTATTTTGGGTAAATTATAAAGCTGGTCTATGCACGTATTTTGATTTGATTTTTCGTATTTTGTGTGTACAGGATATGTTTAGTATGTTTCATAAGTTTAAACTATAGTTAATTTACAATTAGGGTTAGTAATGTTGTTATAAACAGTAGGTTTATTTATTAGCAAATAGCACCGCTGCTGGGCTTACATCAGGATATTTTCCTTATCATTTTATGGTTTTCAGGGTTTCTGCAGATTTTAAAAGTCATAATTTGACATAAAGGTCCCAATTCTGCAAACCATGCCTATATATATATATATATATATATATATATATATACATCAATGGTGTTGTTCTGTTATTTAGTACAAAATGTAAACTTGGAATCCTTGATATGCTTTAAAATCTAAAAGAACTCAATGATTTTTGGTTAAAATAAGGTGAATTATTGCCATTGCTTTTAATCTTTTTTAAATAGATGTTATGTTTTTTGAAGCTGTTTTTGGATTTACATTAATCTAAGAATGTTTTGATAGTGAATATATATATGTAATGTACGCATATATACATTGTTTTGACTTCCCTTGAAATTTCTTTTGGTCTCAACAAGGTCTTAGTGTTAAATAAAACTTTCAGAGACCCTGCTTTTTATATTTTTAGATGTCTATTTCCGTACTATTTTGCACAGTACAAGGGTCAACTACTGTTTTTCTTTTTAATTACATTAGTTTAATGTTGGAAGATATGAAGCAAGTGCTAATTTAAAATTTTAGGTTTTTAAATCAAACTCTTTTATGTTGTTTAATTTTTTATTTCACCTGCACATTCAGTTTTGACAGTTGTTTTAGTATGAGTTTCTTCAAAACAGTCAGGATTTAATTGCTGTTTAGGTGAACTGCAGGGGGACTTTTTTATAATAAATGTTCTATTTTTTTACATTTTTATTAGTGAACCTCCTGGTCAGCACAGCAAGATACGGATGCAACACACTCATTCAACATCAGAAACCGATGCTTCTCCTGATGCATCTGAAAATGACTATAGGATACTGGACAAATAAAAGCTAAACACAAAAGCCCAATGAGTGACACACGGTCCACAGTCACTGACAGGTATGTATGATTTATGCTCATGCTATGTGGACAAACTTGCTTTTGTTCTGATCCTGCAATGTTCTTAAGTGGACACCTATGTCTCAGCCTGCGTAAGTCTCTGAATGGTGAAATATGAGAGCATGATTGCGTTTGTCTTGTGTATTATTGGTTTTTCAGTCTGTATTGTGGTTTAATTTTGCTCTAATTTTGAGAAGTCGGTTTCTATCGTATCGGTGACGTATAGAATACTGTTTCCAGGTAAAAGCTGCTACTAGCTGCTTGAATTGAGAAAATACTACTTTATGACAACTTTTCATAAAAAAGGAATCTCTTTCTGGCCATCTGATATTAGGCATGGATACATTGCGATCGTGATCTTCAAAAGTATTACATGGCTTTGAAAACATTTATTATTACCATTTTTGAGTCTCCCTATACAGTTTGACAGAGTGCTTGAACCCGGAAGCTGCTTCGTGTGACATCACACTTAACAGGCGAACTAGCTGCTCTATGAATATATGAGAATTTGGATGCACTTACATGCTTTATTTAGTTTTAAATACAATCACAAACATACACACTAAAAAATTTCTTTTGCAAATTTGTTGCAAACAATTTACATGTGTTGAATTTAAACCAACAAAATAAATTTAGTAACTTAATTTGTTTGTTTAAATTCAGCCCAAATAAATTGTTTACAACCACAATTATTTTACTTAATAATTTTCATTGTTGGCTGATCACAAATGCAAGCATGATGAGTTTTTTTCTTGGTACCTGTTGGACAGGAAATATTTACTGTGGCTAGCAGTTTTGAAATTGACAGCCTCGGTTGCATTATGGGAAAGTTTTCACTGGTACATTAGTTTTCACAAATACTTTAGTTGCTCATGTTGGTTTTTGCTTGATGTTTTGTGCATACCTCACATTTGGATATATTATTGTTTCTTACCACACTCATACTATAGAGTTGCCATGTTTTATTTATTATCTTTTATAAACTACTATAGTATTTATGCTAGGGTTGCATAATATTTCATTTCAGCATCGATATCGCAATGTGTGCATCCGCAACAGTCACAACACAAGACATCCAATGCTGAGTTGACTTTGCAGGGCATTTTTTACATTTAAATATGCAAAACCATAAAGCATGCACTGTTTAGTTCACTTTTTTTATTTGCTTTATTGCATTCATCTGCGCTTGTAGTTTGTTTATTACTTTTTATGCACGATTCACTTCCCTACAGAATCATCCCAATCACATTTGATAACACAATTCTCACTATTAACTAGTTGCTTATTAGCATGCATGTTATTGAGATATTGACTGTTTGTTAGTACTTATAATCTACGTATTCTGCATGATCTTTTTCTACATTCCTAACCCAATACCTAAACTAACTTAATATTTTTTAATAAGTAGCAAATTAGGAGTTTATTGAAGTAAAAGTCATATTTAATGGTTTGCTAATAGTGTAAGAATTGAACCTTGAAATAAAGTGTGACTATAAATTCTTTCCAAATTGTGCCATTCAATCATCTGGTGAAATTGTATGCATACAGTATATTGCAATGTATATCGCAGATAAATAAAATATCGCAATGTCAAATTTTTCCAATATCGTGAAGCCCTAATTTATACAGTAACCCCTGGTTTCAAGAACAAGGTCTAAGGCCAGTTGTCATAGATTAAATTAAATGTTTGAGCTGTCTCAACTGAAAATAACTTGTCTCCAGGTGCCCACCAGTAAAGTATTTTTCTAAGGTTGTTTTTTATAATTGTGGCTAAAATAGCCTAATATAACTAAGGTCTAGTCCTGGCTTAAGCTAAGCCCTGTTTGTGAAACTGGGCCATAGTGTTTTTTAATTTGTTTTCAAGTTTAAATGTAGTAAAGTTGTTTTTAAAGGGTGCCTATTTTACCCCTTTTACAAGATTTAAGATAAGTCTTTTGTGTCTCAAGAATGTGTCTGTAAACCTCAAAACCCCCATCAAATTATTTATCATACCTTTAATAATATTTGACTTTCTGCCCTAAATCCGATTTAGCTGTGCCTTTGTGGCCTTTGCCTTTAATGCTAGTTCTCCCTGCCCACTGTTCCCACATGCCTGGCATAGTGTGCCTCAATCTCCGCCTCGACTGTGTCAGATAAGCAGCACAGTGACAGACATGTAGGATGCAGATCTTACGTAACGCTTGTGAGAAATACTACTGTAATAACTTTCCCAATTATTATTTGATGTATTTGTTGTGGAGTTGTAATGATGAGTCATACACAATGTCGTCACAAAGTTCATGCAAGCACACACACAGTGGGGACACACACAGCATGCGCGTCTTGCTTCGCACTGTTTTTGCACCACAAATGTGACTGGATACACGTTAATATACACTGCCGTATGGACGTCCGTTATGCTAGTGTAATAACTGGGATTGAAGCGTCGTCTTTTATAATTGTACTGACTAGAGGTGTGAACCTACACTGGTCTTACGGTTCGGTTCGGTTACGATTATCATGCATCGATTCAGTTCAATTCGATATCTCCGTGCATCACGGTGCATTAACGATGCTTTCCATACACAGTTTTATATTTTCTTCATGTCACAATAATTCTTGTATTAAAATGTATATTTGTATACTATTTGTAATACAATTTTGTCCTTTAATACAAACAGTCAGGTATATTAAACTGTACCTTTAAAAACTCAAGTACATGCTCAGAATAACATAACAGCATTTATAGCAAATAAAGAAATATAAATATCTCGCTCGCTTTCTGAGCCTTGTCTAGTGAGTTCGTTCTTACACCCCTATGATGGTCAAACGCTCAACAGGAAGGGGTTTGAATGGCTCTAATGCTCTGGCGCTGTTCACCGATGGTAAACACTGATGGCAGCGGCGATCACAGCTGATCCGTGATAGACGCGGAGGAGAAAACTCTGCAGACACGCACTCATGTCTGGATCCAGAAGTATCGTTGTAACCGCAGAGAGGAGAAGTCACGCCAGCAGGTCAGATGGGCCACAGTGAGAGAGAGAAAAGGAGTACTTTCATTTTCTTAATCGCAGTGAAATAGGGGCTTCTGCTGTAAGTGTCAGTGAAGGACTGTCCAGCAAACACACGCAGTGAAATTGTGCATATTTTCTGAGTTTTTAAGTAGTTTGAGCGTTGTAAGTACTCAATCTCGCCTCCCTCGCCATAGTAAGCTACGAAGACATAGCACAAATGAGATAAATGACGTCAGTACACAATAACTAGTTATGATCTATTACTGAACCGATACCGAATTGTCCGCGTCTGCATCGCGGTGCACCGAAGAAACAATTCATTTTGACACCCCTAGTACTGACATGCAGCTGTGGTGATGATGACATTAAAATCACTGTAATTCATTACGAACATGCACTGGTTTAAAAACGTTTAAAACTCATTCTTGATCACATTTGACGATGATTCATGATCACAGCAAGCTGAACAGATCTTTTAATCTCTGTTGCTTTGCTAACATCCTGTGTTGTTGATATGATTATATGCGCTATTACGGAGACTTGTTAATATGTGACTGTCAATCAAATCGGTGGGTGGGGAAACTGCACTCCTACGTCACATTGCAGTCGACATCAAAATGACAGGGATTTGGATCCTATTTTAACATTAGGAAATGAAAAAAAAAAAGAGACTTATTGTCTGTATAACACCCAATATGACTCTGTACACATACCTGCAACACCGTTCTATCCAAGCAGCTTCCAAAAGATGATTTTCATGATAGGTGCTCTTTAAATAAATACTTTTTTGCTATTTTTTTAAAATAGTTTTTTAAAGGTTAATTTAATTGATTTTCATTTTTTTATTCATTTGAGTTAATTACCAAGCCATTATTTCTAATTTCAATTTAAGTTTCTTGAGGTCAGAAATATCTCTCATTCCTGTAAATTATGTTTCAATTATTAACTATGTTTGGCACACATGTACACTACACAGAGTGACTAGCAATACTTTATGTATGTACGGTACATGGTGCATATTTGTATTTGTATGCCATTGTTGTCTTAAGCTTGTAGGCTGTGCTGATGTCTTGAGTTTTCCATCACTCAATAACATGCTTGTGTTTGGTTTTGTGTGTATAATTCTGTCTTGTTGATGCTGACAGCATATTATGAGATTCTTATCTCAAATGTGGTCCGAACTGTCTGTAATCTCATTTCATAAGCCAAATGCCCAAAACATAAACCTAAAGCATTCAGTCAGTGGCAAGGTCAATAATTTAATGTAGATAAGAGGAGAAATCCATTCTATTGTATTGCATTTTCTTCGATCATTTCATAACTACAAATCTCATAACTAGTTTACGGCATTAACATTACATGTTACAATTCTAGTGAAAAGTTCATCATCCTGTCATTTTGTATTGATCGTGTATTCATTATTTTTCATAACAAGTGATTACCGGAAAACAAGTCATGGGAAAGTTCAATAAACGTATCAATAACCACTGTTTGTTCAGCACTCATACTATTCACTTCTGATGGTGGAAAATGTCATTCAGAGAGTGTTTCCTAATAGCAGACTGCGCTGTTGAAAAGCTCTCACAGGTCTGTGCCACTGACGTCACTGCGGAACAGCAGACTGCTTGTCTGTCTGGTCATCTCCATGATGACAGATGAGCTTTCAGTGTAGCAGAGATTGAAACATGAGCATTGGAAGTTAACTCTGAGAGACAGGTTTGTTTGGTTTTGTTGCTCTGTCTTTCATTCCATTTAATGAAGTTACAAAAACAGGATTGAACCATTTTGGGTACTTGGGTAAAACAAAATCTCATTTTATATATATATATATATATATATATATATATATATATATATATATCACGATATAGTACCTTTTCTGCAAATTCAATCAGTAGGAAGGGCATCCGCTGTGTAAAACGATTACCCAAGGAGTTGGTGGTTTATTCTGCTGTGGTGACCCCTGATAAATCGGGGAATAAGCTGAAGAGAGTCAGTAAGTTCATTTATTGAACACGTGAAAATAAATACAGCAATTGTTCATTTGCAAATATATACTCAAGAATGTACTTTTTCATGTAACCTTTTTTGCACACTTTGTTTAGAACTTGTTTGATTAAGTATGTAATTTTGTTCATTAAACGTTGCCTATTATGCAAATATATCTTTTTATAAGGTCTTTAAAAACAGTTGTGTGGCAAGTTTGTAAATATAACTATCTTCTAATGGTGTGAATCAATTATATTTTTTGTAATCACACTTCATAAAAACAGTCGGCAGAAAAACTTTAATTGACATTTTCCCTTTGTAAATGTCATCAGAGGGAAAAGCCCCGCCCATTAGTGACGATCTCTCCCTCATTAGCATAAACAGCCCTGAGTGAGAAGTAGCTGTTCACCATTAGATTTTTCCCCTGCTGAAGATAATGTCAGCGACTAAGAGGATTATAAATGTGGAGTTTTTGGATGCACAAAAGAACACTGTAGTCTCCATAGACTGCCTTCTTCTGAGACACGTCTTTATACATTTTCAGTTTTTCACAGTGATAACATTAATCCTTTTTTGAATCTGCTGCTATGCTGATGCATAGGTGTTTGTAGCTCCAAAACACCAAAATTTGGATCAAAGCTCAAAAGTCCATAAACACTCATTCACATACACACTCATACTGCCAATTTAGTTTATACAATTCATCTATACCACATGTTTTTGGACTGTGGGGGAGGAGCACCCGGAGGAAACCCATGCAAACATGGAGAGAACATGTAAACTCCACACAGAAACACCTCCTCACCCAGCCGGGACTCAAACTAGCGACCTTCTTGCTGTGAGACCACAGTGCTAACCACTGAGCCATCGTGCCACCCATTTCAAAGAGTTATAAAACACTATTTGTGTGGTATTTTGATCTGAAACTTTACATACATACTCTAGTGACATCAGAGACTTATTTTTGTAAAACAGGCATAATAGGTCCCCTTCAAATTATTCACAAATCACTATAACTGTGTTATATGTTTTGCTGACTTTTGTTGCTTGTTCAAATCCAGAGAAATAAGTAATTTTTACAAGTGACTTGTGTCACCATGCTAATGATGTTACGCACCCTTGATTTCTGGTTTGGTTTGATAGATGAACACTTTACATTAAGATACACCAAATTGTTTTTATATTATTTCACTGAAAAGAGCAGCATTTTAACAGAACCCTTAAATGTATTTAGTATGGTAAAACCGTGTTGCTGCTTCCCCATGTAATCACGAATGAAAAACTGGAAGCGGTGGACTGTGGCATAATAAAAGCTTTGCTGCTTTTGTGCCACTTTGTGCTTGTCTCTCATTAGCAATTGCATTCGCAGCCTTGTTTTGCTTCCATGGCTTTACAATGCTTGATAATGCCTTGATAATAAAATTTAGAATGTTTTAGCTCATCCATGAAAAGGATTTCTGCATGAGCTACATAGAATGTCATGAGGATAACAACTCCGTTGATACCACACTCAGTCAACCTGTCATCAAAATAAGCCTTTGTTTGTTTTGATTAAACTCCCCCTTGTGGCAGAAATTGCATTATGTCTCTATATCAGAGATGCCCAAACCAGGGCTAGCGGGCCAAAGTTGGCCCTTTGTACATATCCTTTGATTTGGTCCCCCAGAGGGAAAATGATTGGGAAGGGTTGGGGAATGCCTTTTAACAGAGATTCTCATTTCTGTTTTAATGTAACCTTTTGTTTGTTTGTTTTATTGTTGAGCGACAAAAAGCAAACTGAAATAAAAAAAATTCAATTAAATACTGTAAATTAATCAGATTTTTTTTTTTTTTAAATTTACATACTGTAACTTAACGAGTAGGGGACAAAGCGGAATACATCAACCTGCAAATCAAGGCAAAAGCTAGTTCGGCCTGACTAGTGAATTTGGCATTGAACTCTATTGTTTTAAATGGAATTGTTTTTATGTATTTTTGGTATAGGTTCAATAAAATAATTCCATTAAACATTTTTTGAATTATTAGAATGCATTAGTAAATACGGTTGAAGTAATTATTCCAATTTATTTTAAAAAATTATTAAATAAATTAGGAAATCACCTTTGTGTTTGTTTACCTTCAGCCCACAGCTCTCAGTCAAGCTTGGATTTTAGCCCTTCATAAGAAAAAGTTTGGACACACCTGCTCTATATATATATAAAATAAAATGAATTTAATATTAACGAAATGCAAAACACTTTTCAAACACAGGCCCAACATAAAATATTTATAAAAAAATTCAATATGTAAACATTGTTCTTTTAGGCTTGCAATTTTTTCAACATATTCCTGTAATTTACATTTTGTCTTGCATCCCTGAGATGACATATAAGATCGTGCTCATCCAAATGATGAAATACATGTAAACTATGGATATTGAGACACCACAAAATGAACGATCATAATTTGAAATGTTAGACTATTTATTTTGTCTCTACGATATATATATTGTCATTTTGTTCAACCCTATATTTGGGTCTTGTGGAAGATGATTGTTTTTTTCTCATCTGTTAACACTGCAGGTGATACATTGTGCGGTGCAATGTATGTGGCTAATGCATCCTTTGTTATCTTCAGCCATGTTTTGTTCTGTTGTAATGCTGAGGTTATGCCAGTTCAGAGTCATTTGTTGCTTTTTTGTGTTTAGACCTCATTCACTTTCACCCATACACTGCAGATTGACACCTAAGACATAACAGGATATCCTTAAGGCAGATTGGTTCACAGTCCGTGAATAGGTTGATTTAACTAGGCGTTTAAATAGTGCATCCAAAAATGAATATTTACTAAATTAAATTATAGAAAAAAAAAAATATATATATATATAATTATAAAACACTTTTTTTCTATATTTAAGTTCATTTTTAAAAACCGTGATTATTAAAAAACGATTGTTGATTTAGACATTGCTGACACTTGTGTAACAGAATGAATTTAATGTTTTTTTTTTTTGTCATGCTCAGAGGCACTATCTTTGAAATGTGTTTCCTGTTCATCAGTGATAAGCAGAGAGCAGCTTAATAACCAAAATGCTTAAAATAGCTGTGCTGCTGAGCTCTGATGCATAGCTTCACTAATGATATTTTGACACTCTAGCATTTGAAGCAGTTCTATCATTAATACAGTTTGAAATTAAATGTATGTTACGGTCCTCACAACTCTAGATCAGGGGTGCGTTTCCCAAACAATGTCGTACCTCGCGACTGAACTATCATAGTATGAAGCATCACTTGGGGAAAGAACGATGTAGTGACGAGTGTTTCCCAAAACCCGTAGTTTCTCTGTCGCAGATCTGTCGTTTGAACTGGGTTAGTTATAACGTAAAACACCCACAATGATGCTCTAAATGGTGGTAACAACATCTTTAGAGAAGAACCCCATAATTTCTTTGTGCAAATAATATTATTTTACACGCACACCCGTTTAAAAAAAAAAATCCAATATTTGTTTTGGTAAAAACATGTACTCGCTTTCCAAATTAGTTGAAATATATGTGTTGGAACATATAGGGCTTATGTTTCCTTTGCAAATATTATTAAGAATATTTCATATTCTATAGAGTGGAGGAACTATGACATCAATTTGTATGCAAAAACCCAGAAGTTAGCGTTTTAGCAGTTCCGGTTCCCTCGTCCCAAAGTCAATGGGTTTTTTCAATGGGATTTCAGTTAAATCGCTTAAATAAGGTTCGTGGCTAACACAAACTCAGGATACTTTCACGTTTTACTCTACGATATAAAACACATCAGTTACATCACACTCTTGAATTTTTAAATCGGTTACACTTCTTTTAAAAGACTATTGCTATCAAGTTGCTAAACGGGACTACAGGCGGTGTCTGAGACATATTACGTTATCGAGCAAAACTGCTCCGGAACGCAGCTCGCTTGTGTTGGGCATTTGGATTTGTCTGTTATTTAAGGATTTTCATGAATAGTATTTTATTGTCTGTTGTATTTTTGTAATTGAGAATTCAAAGTGTGTGTAGATAATGGCTTCACTTGCAGAGACCGTCATGACAGATTTTAATGTATTTTAATTAAACAATATTATGGGGATACTGCTGACCAGTGCAGTCTGTCTGTTTCCTGCTCTCAGTAATACAACGTGTGAATAAATGTGTAAAAAAAATACATACATGTTAACTGTCATTTTAACATGATCAAATGATTTTTTTTTTTCTTCATCTGAACACATAACTCTGTCATGATACACTCCTCCTTAAAACATATAGCATATGTGACTGTATGGGCTGCTTTTTGCTGTACGTCAGGACAAAAAAAAGAATATTGAATGCGGTTCTGTGTCTATGATGGAACTTGCAGCCATTTGATAGTCTTGTATCTGTCATCTGTTAAGCAGGCTGTATGCACGCGAGCAATACGCTTATTTAAATATGTCTTATGATGATACTATGTAGTCATATTTATACATACAGTGTGACAAGGTGACGTCATAGTTCCTCCACTCTATTGTAAATGAACATAAAATCACTTACAAAAGCTAACACGTATTCTAATTTCATATATAAATCATATAAATAAATAATGAGGCTATTTGTTAAGAAATTTTAATATTTATTATTTAGAATATTATTATTAATAATAATAATTATTATTATAAAAATATTGATAATTATGATGATGATGATGATGATGATGATGATTATTAAGTAGGATATTTTTTTTTTCTTTTTTATTTTTTGAAAAGTCTACATTTACAGTTTGACACATGCAAACCACTGCAGAAATGTTCTAACCAACAGGCCCATGCCATATACAGTATAGATACTTAATAATTAACCTACTATAAATTTAAACGAGCTTTGGAGACGTAACATAAATTCCACTTTTTAAATGATAGGTCATCTATAGCTTTCGTCATAAGCCACAACTTTGTTCAAAATGACATCAATGTTTTCAAAGTGCATTGTGAAGGAAGCACAGTTAAACATTAAGATCGCTAAAACTGAACTCTAAAAATACTTTGCAAGCGAATTACACCTAAGAGAGCTGACTTTAATGCTTCTTAAAAAAATTATTCCAATTTTGTTGCGAGGCATGTCAGATACAAGAAAGCATTTGATTGGTCAAACGATTTTATGAAAATGAAGAATGACATCCAAAAATTGTTGATCCATTTAGGTGGAACTGAACAAAATGCAAAATTTGGATGTTTATGTCTTAAAGGGGTGGTCTAGATTGTATTTTTAAGGCTAGGTTGTGTTTATGGAGTGCAAAGCAATGTGTGCTCATGCTTTATTTGTAAAAAATAAAAAAAAATCACGTTATTTTTTTTTTCATATATCTTACTGTAATTATATACTGCTACTCAGCTAACATGAAATGACTTCCATTTTTCCTAGTTCCTTTGAAAGCCCACCCTCAAGAGGCTCTAAATGGTCAGCTAACATAATGTGCTGTGATTCGCGGATCGGCTCCACATAGGGGTGGGCGATATGGAAAAAAATATCATATCACGATTTTTTTCTGGGGAAATCATTTCTTTTTTTAAAGTTGATTTGCAAAGACTATTTTGCAAATTACAAAGGTACAATACAACCAAACTAATGTCCCCATATAAAAATATACTCTTACCATAAATGTTTAAGAATATTTTAATCAAGTGAAGATTTAATGCAAGTGCTATTCTGCAAAGAAAGAACATTCAACAAGACTTGCATTAAATTACTGTACCATCAAAATGAACATTTAACAAATCTAACAAATCTTAGTTCAGATAGCTTACTAGACACAGATCCTCAGCAACACCTTCAAAAATGTAAATGGCTTTTTTTTTACCAAGTTAACAAAACTTGCAGTGTTTTGAATTTGATAAATGCATAATAATCATGATAACCATGAAACCATGATTATTCTTCAGACTATATAATCATATAGCCAAAATCTATAACCCTTGCATCCCTAATTGTTATGCAGTTCAAAACAACATATGAATGTGTTTGTTTGTAGAAGAAGCCTCCACGATCAAATATCGTATTATCACACAGCCCTAGCTCCACGTCACCAGGAACCGTCATGCCTCTACTAGCACACGCTTTGTCGTCAGTGTAACCGTTAGCCATATCAGTTTGAGGCTGTTGTTTGTTCACACAGCTACATTACTAAAGTAATGAAGGATTTTCTAAAGACTAACAAAATGATACTAGCGTCTAAAAAACTTTATTTTGATTTTGCGGGTACTTTAAATTTGTGTCACTGTAATGTGAAAATGAATACTTTTTTCATTACTGTAATACAGCAGTGTTTTCTCCATTTCTTCGTTTTTTTTTCTATTTGTTAATCTGGAGCAAAATAGCTTTTTATAGGCTATAATTTTGTCCTGTTGATTTTTATGTATAGAGGAAAAAAACTAGGGTGTTGCAGAATGATGTTTTGACAATAATCAACTCCTCTTTCATTATGGCCACATGCAATATGTTGTTCGTTTCATTATGTATCACACAATTGGCAAGGCTTTTTGAAATTAATCAGATAAATCAGTTTAGCTAACTGAACATGGGATTCATCAGTCTGAATCATCTAATAGCCACACAGATCAGTTTTTTTTTAGCAAGTATACTAATTATTTTTTATTCATTACATGTCTGGCCCAAAACACTGTAATGTTGTTTTTCTGCTACATTTTATTAATAAAATCAGTATGAGCATTTATATTCATATTGTAACTTTTTATTTCTTATTATAAAATGTAATGTAAGGTGTAATAGTAAACTGCATTATTTTGGATGCTGGCATGCAGTAGTTTTGTAAACTAATTTTATTTTATATTTTAAATTATATGCACTCTTTTTGTGATACTCAATTTAAAGTTTTAGTGATTTTATGCTTTTGTAGTTTTTAGTTATTATTATTATTATTATTATTATTATTATTATTATTATTATCATCTTTTTTTCAGTAGTTATTTGCTCAATAAATAAATCTAGTTGATTTATGGTCACTGAAGTTGCTCTACCAGGTGTGCATGTGATGCTAGTGATCACACAGGGCTTCCTTTTGAATCTCAGCTTTTCAGTCCCATTATTTCTAAGCACAAAACCGGTTTGCCCACTCCAAGATTAGTTCATAGTGTCAACACGAGGGCTGTTTTCTCTTGACACAAGCCTAGCTCTTTCTACAAAAACAAAGACAAACGTTCAGAATTCTAAAGCGGCGCAGTGATGTTTTGTGCATGATATTATTATATACTCATCCTAGTGCATGTAGTGGCTGACAGACGCTCTCACTGGAGTGTAAATGAAGAGTGGAGTGGGCCGTCCTCACACCCTGCTGCCACTTTGGCAAGCACACAACAGCCACTCCTTCTCCTCTCCGCTTCTCTTTCTGCACCAGATCTGTCTCGGTAAAGATCACCAGCCCCTGCTGAGGCACAACAATGTCTGACACCCCCGGTTTTCGCCCTCGGTTCACCCCTGCCCCCATCTCCAAACAAATGGGCTTTTCACCAGTGCGACGGGCCACACCTGCGC
The DNA here is from genome assembly GCA_903798035.1 of Danio albolineatus. Taxonomy (NCBI): domain Eukaryota; kingdom Metazoa; phylum Chordata; class Actinopteri; order Cypriniformes; family Danionidae; genus Danio; species Danio albolineatus. The sequence continues at coordinate 22,052,381 of CAIGQQ010004837.1, read as the reverse complement.
TCACCTTTACCTTGGGTGAAGCAGCTGAAAGTCCCAGAAACACACCTAGTAACTTCGTTGTCAGACGTAAATATGAGCATGTAAGCTTAGCGGCAAGTGAGTCATCAGTCTTGTCAAAGCGCTCATTGTGCATTTAGGCTGTGCTGTCTCGTGTCTTTTTTTTTTATCAACAGGGTGAAAATCCTGAAGTATGAGGATTGACAAAGATGTTTTCAAGTCAGATTTTGACCAAGGATGGAAAAAAAGAAGTGAAAATCATAGATTGGAGAGGGCTTGTCCATGCAGGGCGGATGTTCTGGTTTCTCTGGCAGCATAGAAAATCTCAGTCGACAGTCATGAAGCCCAGACCGCTCTGTGAAATCAACTGAAAGTCTATGTATAGAAGGAACTCAGAAATCACAGTCTCATGCCACAAAGATAGCCATGAATGCACATTTTGTGCTGCTTTGGGAGTCAACTCGAGCCAACTGGCAAGAAATGCTTTTCACATGGCCATTAAAATAATTCTTAATAAGCATGGGCAAGTTCTCCCTAAGGTTCAGGTATGGTGTTATTTCAATTAGTTTTTTATGCTCAATTACAGTCGACACCCATGAAATTTGAGTCAGGTGTTTTTCAGCTTAAACCCATGTTTGGTTGTTGTCATAAGTTAAATGATCATATGGAAGCTGTATAATTATAGGATTGACCTGATGATGGGTCTTGTTTGGAATTAGCTTGTATACGAGTTAGTGTGATTGATGTCGTGTGGTGCAAATACTAAATGTCTTGAAAGATGACATATTTTGCCAAACGGGGAGGTATTTGGAGTGTGAAATAATAAATGTGAGGAGTGGTGCTACTGTAGCAGCTTCTGCTAATTCACAGTATTTTGGATAATCAGCATAAAGTCAAGTTGAGACAGGCAAGTAATGCAGTTGATGTATGGTCATAACACTAAATACCTCAGCAAGCCAAATTCTGCTTAAGGTCTACCAATTTAAAAGTCCACTGAAATGCCTTTAAGCATAAAGTTTTTTAACAAGTTGATGTAATTTGTACTGAAACAGATAGGCCAGAATAGTTTGGTACCATTTGGTATTGATATTTTATAAAGCTTTTATTTTCCACTGATATTTGAGTGTGTTGAGCGTGTTTTTAAACACCAATGATTGACCATTGTTTTTACATGCTCAAAAGAAATGACTCTGATTTGACTGTAAAGGTCATCAGTTCACTAGCCTTCACCTCTGTTTACTGAGCGAAAACTCAAATGTTTGCGGGTTTTTAAAATTTCATTACTCTATACTTTTAGCAACACTAGCCAGAACATATCAAACAGCCCCTCACCCTTTTTTAAGATAAACAATGTTGTTTTACTTATTTCTAAGCTTGCCCAGAGCTGTTGAGCTCAATAAAGCCTCATTTGACAGCTTATGACAGCCGCAAGGAAACTATTTCACAGCTTCTCACCCTAGACTCTTTTTTTGCTTCAAAATATAACGTGTAGAATTCAAATGGGTCTGAATTCTCAGATAAATAGTGAACTAATGCATTGGGATAGTTCAGTACAGTATGGTTCATTAGGGGTCACCACGATCAGGTTCGTATTTCTACTGTTAATAGTAGCCTTACTTGGTCGGAGTAGTGTACTCCAGGAAGTTGCAATCAACATCATTCTCGCTAAAGGAAAAAGCCAGACAGGTCGTTGACATATAACGTCTTTTGTACATCATTTCAAATGCAGATATGCGGCAAGGATATGCAAATAGCTGAAGTGGGACCTCTTGCGCTTTAGACACGAATGCGATTTAGACACAAATCACCCAGTGAACAACAATAGAGGACATACAGTAGGTTATGCTCTTGTTTTTTAGCTGTTTGTCACAAGAATAAACAGGCTTTGTTTGTGCAAGGTTCAGTGCTTTGCACTGTCATTGTTTTATTAGTGTCATTGTTTTATTTGTTATAAAGTTACAACTAACTGTATTTAAAAATTACGCTTCACTTATCTTGTTGCATCATGATTCTCTGTAAACCAATAGCATTCAGCAGTGAGTCTAGCTTCACCTTTTAGTAGGATACTGTAGTGTTGTGACAATACTGGAATTTGCTACCAATCGGTAAAGAATTTTAAAAAACGTTTATTTCCCACTAACACTTGAGCGCTGTTGAGCTCGTTCTTAAAAACTGCTGATTTGCCATTGTGTTCATGTGCTCAACAGAAATGAATGTGATTGGCCGACAAGGTCACCAGTTGACAGAACTCACTGCTGTTTACTGAGTGTAACCATAGGAACACACCACTGGAGAGTTTTAAAGCTGTGAAGATCAGTTTATTCATCAGCGGATCGCTTGTATGGCAGCTCATAAGTAGACCAGATGATCTTCGAGGCATTAAAATGCTCCAGTGTCCCTGTTTCTGTATTTACATTCAATAAACAGCGGTGAGTTCGGTGAACTGATGAGCTTCACGGCCAATTGTAGTCATTTCTGTTGTGCATGTGAACAGAATAGCAAATGAGCAGTGTTTAGGAACGTGCTCAACAGCGCTCAAATGTTCGCTGGAAATGGATGTTTTTAAAATTTCAGTACCGATTGGCACCGAAGTTCAGTATTGTGTCAACACAACGGTATGGTTGTGCGAGGTACCCTTATGCTGTGTTCACAGCAGACACGACAAGCATGGCAAAATCGCGCTATTCGCGTGTAAATAGACGCCTGAACATTTGAGTTTACTCGCTTTATTTGCGCCTACAAATCCGCTTCATTTGCACGTCAAATTCACTTGAGAACAGACGCGGATTCGCGTCATGGGCAAGGCTTCTGTCTATGGCTTGGTGACTGTAGCTTTATTGCTAAATGGCTAACAGGAGTTTTATAGAGAGAATAACTGTGTTTATGAGCTTTATGAAGGTTGAAAAACAGCTTCGATTCGTTTGGAGCTGTATCTAAGTCCACTAGATTATTTCAGAGTTGCACGGAGCTCTGTGAGCTCATAAACTCCTCCAGAAACTGAATCTGGATGATGGAAGCTTTCAGCGGCGCTTTTGACTGAGCCAAGCCCAGTTTGATGAACTGTTGTCGGTGTCAGCAGGAGGATTTTCCCCCAAGACACCAACAACAGGCGCTACGTCATAATCACACCCCCACAAGAGCAAGCTCCTGATTGGTAAACGCGGTACGAATGTCCGCTGAAGTCCGCGTCAAATGTGCAAAACGCTCAATTTGCACTGCGCCATTCGCGCCGCACCTTTCGTGCAATTCGCGTCATTCGCGCCGCAGGATGCCTATTCGTGCCTTTGCATTGACTTAACATGTAAATCATTCGTGCTTGACGCGTCTTCCGCGTCTGGTGTGAACGCAGCATTAGGAAGGGTGTCAAAACTGAACCATTCTACTCTGTGGAAACCACAATGGCACCACAATTGTGTGAACAGCTAATCGATTTGAGCCACAGCTTTAGTGTATAGTGTAGAAGAGGGAATTTCTGACTTTTTAATCCAGACTGTTTTGCATTTGTCTTCCGAATGGATTTTTTTTTCTTTTTTAGGCACAGTAGCTTATCTCAACTAGCGTTTTGCATCCAACTAGGTGCTTTCTCACTACACACCTCCATAACCATTAGAACCTTCTATATTTGATCAGTAGGTAGAAAGTAGCTGGTCTTTAAATGTAGTTTGAATGCTTTCTACCACACTAGTGTTTACATTATGATAGCAGTCTGATTAAGTGTGTTTTCCACTACATCCGGAGGTGGTCAAAAGTGAACAGTCTCCCCATTTAAACTTGTATTTAGTCTTGTTTCACTTATGATCATTTAAAATGTGCATTAATACCAAATGTAAATTGCACCTGTATAAAGAAAGTGTAAATTGTAAACAGTTTTCTTGCCTGAGACTAAAACTATATTAGCAATAGAGTTTTTTTATCCTCAACGGATATCTGTGAAAGATTTTAAAATGTGTTTTCTGAGCAGCACAGCAAATGCCAGCTGAGTTTAGCGAGCTCTTTCATAGGGTTTATTTGAACATAGATTCCCCTGTACACCACGACAGCGAGTGAGAAATGTGGATTTGCAGCCAGTGGCCCTCTGGCTATAAAGAGGGGGAGGGGCGCTGACCGGGGGCTTGCAGTGTTGGGATGTTGATGTTAATGCTTGCATGCACTCGCCAATGCAAAAACACACTAAAACTCACCAGTGGCGAGATTGATCCTGCCAGTGTCATTTTAATCATGACCTGTTTCAGAATGAACATTTGATATTTTCTCTTCGCTATGCCATGTCGTTTACCACTGATATATTTCTTCTCCCTTTGCAGTCTTGGCTTATGCAATCCATGGCCTTCTGTGCCAAGCGGAGACCAGACTGCTGTGCTGTATTTTCTCCGGTGCATTAAGCTGTGACTGAAAAGTGTGGGGAGGGAGAGACGACTGCCTCTCTGCAGAAGGCGATTTGATATGATTTATTCGCCTGTCCTCTTCTCCCTCACGCTGGGTGGATGCTTAAATCTTATGTAGTTTCTGGGGCAGCATGGCAAGGCAGGCACACTAGGCTGAGATTAATCCTGTGTGCTTCACTGCAGTGAGATGGTATGACAGTTGGCTACGAGTTCACATGGCTTTGATACATACAAATAAAGCAGACAGTGAAGACTAAAAAATGATTAGGATTATGCACCAAAAAATAAGAAAAAGAAAATGTATTAATCGACTCGTGTCAATTCAAACCTATATGATTTTTTTTTTCTAGCTAGGCAAGGCAAGGCAAGGCCTTGCCTTGCCTTTTTCTAGCTAACACATAAGATTTGTTGAAAAGTGATCTTTTAAATGACATTTTTTGTGAGCAGGATTTGTTGTAGATTTCCCTAAAGAAAGAATTATTTAAATCTATATCATTTTATTAACATATTTATTTTATAACTTTTATGTTACTTCATAGAGCTGGGCAAAAAAACGGTATCGGTATTTATTGACCGAACACCATTGTCAATAGCGCTAAAAAAAGTTCAGTATGAAGTTTTGGTATAAAGTGCTATAGTTCTATTAAAATGTGGCTGCTGAGTGTGCGTCTTGGAAAGAATGCCAATAGCTTAGGGTTATTTCCAATCGAGGTACATGCGCGCGCAAATAGTGAGCGACACGCACATGGTGTGCAATCGACACGCTTATGACACGCACGCACACCTAGTTGAAAATCATCTAAACTTTTCAGATTGCATGCGTGCTGCGATTCATGTAAGTAGAACTAACCAATATGTATGGAATATACACAATTCACTAATAATGGCAGACTAATTACCTCAGACAAACTATTTGGCTAACTAATGTTGGTAAATTAAAATAAAGTGGTTAAATGAGTAAAATTCCCAATATTCCGAAATGAATTGTAAAAAATAAGAATTAATAATTATTGATACTGAATGACTTGAAAAATTATATTGTGATATTTTTTTCTATATTTCTATTATATCTTTCATAAGTCTTTCATTTTATGGGCCAAAAATCTAAGAATTCAGAGTTCACAATTTATTTATTTTTTTATTTTTTTATTAAAAAGGCTTAATTAAAAAGTTACTTACAAGGAAAAATTTTAAATAACAATTAGTGTGTTTTCATTTTCTGTTTTTCATTGTTTAATTTGTGTATAGCTTTTGACTAAATTATTAGATTTGTTTTTGTCCCACAGCAGGAACAAAACTATAATCTAAATCAGAAAATCTCACATCTTTTTTTAAAATTGCAATATAAAAACACCCAAATACAATCTCATTTTATCTTTGTCATGGTGATTTTATAACTCATAATTTTAGGCACAAAAAAAATTAAATTCATATAATTACTATAAAATAAACTTTTTATTTTCTTTGCAAGTAAATTAAGCCTGCTTTCCCATTTAGCACTTTCATGTTATTATTGCTTTTTCTTGCCAGCTTGAACTAAGAATATAAAATGTAATTTATAGGAATATAAAGTCAGAGGGTTAGGATAATGAATGCTAATTAATGACATCAGCAGTGTCTTGTTTTGGGTCTTCAGCATAGTCGGTGCCAAATTGGCTGCCCGAAAGTAGCAGATCTTCCTTTTGGAGCAGCTTCTCCTAATTAGCAGACCGCCTATCTTTAGCTTTCTGAGTGGGACCCATTTCAGTTGTGATCTTATTTTTTTTTTTCGGAGCCGTGGGTCGATGCAAGCTCTGACTGCCCTTCGGCATCAGCTTGTCCTCCTGACCTTGGTGGCGACAAAGTGTGTTGTGAAGTTGGCTCACTCTCTCCTTTCCCACCTCCTCCTGCAATATCAAAGAATTTAAACGGACAATCTAGCGTGAAGAAATGCACATCCTCCAGCCCTGTCAGGACGGGTGATTGAGCTTATTGGAGCAGAAAAGGAAAATCTCCCCAGGCCGCTTTCGTTTCTCATTGTGATGTCACCAGGGGGAGGGGCCAGCCGTTTTGGAGGCCCAGCTTGACCCGTGTCATCTGACATTACCTCAAATGACACTTACCTTTTCGTTTAGCTTTGTTTTTCTCACTTCCCATTATTACACGCACTGTGTTTGTGTGCGTCTGTGTGTGTTTGTCTGTGTGTTTGTGTGCGCGTGTGTGTGTGTGTGTGTATTCATTCAGTCGTTCTGCTCTTGTTTGATCATGTCATTACTCAGTCTTCACTGTTTAATGGGTTTTAACAGCTGATTTTTGGAGCAAATGTGGAGCCAGTTGGTGCGCTTGGGGCCGTAAAGACTCTGGCTCTTCTGTTCTATCTGTTCGCAAAAGCATTTGTTTTCTACTCATTTGCCTAGACACTTTTTCCTGGATTTGCTTATTCATTTTGCTTTGTAGACGCAAGGCTGTATTTATTAAATGACACCCTGTGAAGAGACCTCCTCAATGCTTATTTTTTTCTGTGAGCTTCCACTTCATTTATTTCCACTGACTCAAGCAGCCTAAATCTGACAGATCTGCAAATGAGAGCTCATTCCCCCCGAGTGGCTGGTTTTGTCTCTTATAGTTTAATGGCCAGTTCCTCATTTTGCATGTGAAGAAGAAGTGAAAGGCTGTTGTGTATATTTTTTTACTAGGTTATGCCTGTATGGTTTTACTTCTTCAGACTAAGTTGTAAATCTGCACTTGAGTCTTCTAGAATATAATAATTATTTTACTGTTGACTATACGTAGGCCTGTCACGATATCTATTTTTTGTTGTATGATATATTGCACCAAAATATATTGTGATAAGCAATATTATTGTCATTTTAAGACCATTTTATGCCACTTGTAATATATTGACAATATAATATCATCACAATGCAAGTAACACTCTTCCAAACAACATATAATATTTTATTCTTAAGAATATTTCATTTAATTGTAGTCATTTTAACAATTTCGTAATTAGACATTGGAATCAGAATGTGAAAGCGCAAATTCTAAATAAATAATAGTAACAAAATGTTAACAAAAAAGTGCAAAATAAAATTAACAGGCTGCAATATCTGCTACCAGATCTATTTTCAGTTGTCAGACACTAGAACTGCACAAGTAATCGTAAAAAGATCTCAATTCGACCCCCTAGACCAGGGCTATTCAATTAGTTTGTCACGGGGGCCAGTTCATGAAAAGCATCCCAAATGAGGGGCCGGAGAGATATGACTTGCAATATAAGTGATGACACAACAGCAATATAAGAGCCCAGATGCTGTGGTCTTTCTACATTACAATGTTAATATGTTGTATTTTGAAACTACATCAACATCATTGCATTGTACATTGTGGCTTTTTTCTTTTTTCTTCAAACATATTCCAATGTATTTCGAAGCACAACAAAAGCAGTGCATTGCTCAAGTAGACTTCTTCTACATTCAGACACATTTAACAACTAGGGATGCAACGATTATTTTGGTTGTACTATTATAGTCTGAAGAATAATCATGGTTTCACGATTATCACGATTATTATGCATTTATTAAATTCAAAACACTACTAGTTTGGAAAACTGCTTATATTTGAAATTGTTGTTAATTGCTGCTAAGGGACCATATATAGCACAAAGTATTAACAAAAGACAAACAATAGTTCATTTCTCTCTGGACTTAAAAATAAGTGAAAAAGTTTTTGATTTAAACACGAGTGATAATCTTACAATCAAAATAAATGACAGAACAATGAATAAATATATAAAAATAAGAATAAGAATTAATAAAAAACTGTATTTTTCTATTTGTTAGGTGAGAATTTAAATTAACTGTTGTTATCATCTGCGTTCATACATGCATAATCATTTTAATAATTTGTAATAATTCGTCAAACGTATATTTTGTTTACACTGCACTGAAAGCCACGTACAACTCTCACCACTACAGCGGGAGATCATTGTGTGCGAGTGCGTCAGGCCGCCCTACCAGCTATGCGCACAACGCTCCCAATATGCGCAGCCTTCAACTGTAGCTCGTGTTGTATTGAGGACGCACATCACTTCATAATTATAGCTGCCGTTTTTCGGCTGAACTAAATTTATGTTTGATGTCTTGATCACACTTTTTGGAGGGCCGGAACGAATTGCCTCGGGGGCCGGGTTCGGCCTGCGGCCCGTCAATTGAATAGCCCTGCCCTAGACAAACTTAATTTAGCATTTATATGATTCTGTCAATCATATTTTCAAATTCAGGAGAGAAGCAAAGGTGGCCGCACAAGTCTTCATGTTGTTTTACATACAATGTTCAGCAATGTGGACACCTCCAAATTGTGTTGAAAGAGTCACATACTGTATTTGTAAGGTATAATTCACCCAAAAATGTAATTTCTGTCTTCATGTTTAATGTTTAATGATGTATTCGCGGCCGCGAAAACACGTGACGTGATCCGACAATGAACTGTTACAATAGAGAGGGCGGGCGCACGGGCGCCTGTGAATGATGCCTACTTTAGTGAAGAACTTGCACAGGCTGTAAACAACAGCTATAATAAAGTTGTAAATAACATTCAATCTGTGGCACAGAGCGATCGTTTGGGAGCCGCGCGGGAAGTATGAACCGCACTTAGCAGTGAAAATAAAACCGAAAGCGGGCACATCATTTAAATGATCATATCGCATTGTAGATTAGTGATTATGGCAAGCATTTAATATGTTTTTCTTTCATAGCGAACACAGAGTGTTGTGCATGAGAATAAATGTTTAACAGTGTCAGTATAACTATAGCCTATATAATGCAGGAGGAAATCTGATAATGACAAATGTCTGATTTTACCAGTAGAAAAACATGGTCTAATAATGTTGTCAATGTCTGAAACATAGTAATTCAACATCAGAATTTTGAATAGTTGTATTCTGAAATAGCAATAATAATAGCCTACTTAAATGAACCTTACTACAGAATCGTGAGAAAATCATGATCTTTATTTTAAGCAAAATAATTGTGATTCTCATTTTAGCCATTATATCAGTCACCCACATGAAAATATACTTAAGTAATTTATAGTAAATGCTATAGTGTTTTTTAACCATACTGACACCTCCAATAGAGTGGAGTTAGTTTTTCAATTTTTAATATATTAGCAAGGAGTAAGAAAAATGTTATTATTTTGTTCATTCAATCATTCTGTTTAACATTTATTTATACATTTGAAAAAGTAAGTATACATTAATTCTAGTGTTTGAAAAAGACGTTAATTTAAAAAATAAACAGTGTTCATTAATTTTATTTTTACATTAACAAAAATAAATCTAATAAAGATGAAGCAGATTCATTTAATTTCTATTATAACATGTTTTTAATGAAAATTATGTTACAATAATAAAAATGTTATTTTTTTTACATGTATTTATTTTTATGTTATTATTATTATTTTTCTAGTTAATTAAAAAGGCTTTTCGTTCTTGAATTTGAGAGTTTTTGACTGATTTTGACACGTCCAATGTTTTATTTATTTATTTATTGGAAATTTGAATTACAGCAGAAAAAAACAGGATAAATGAGAATTGCTGCAGTATTGTACATTCACTATCTTGATGTGCTGAAAGATTGACACAATGAAACACGACACAATATTAATACATCCAAAGATAAATCAATCTGATTCTGATCTTTAACAACTGAAAGCAATCCACATAGGTTCAAACACTACATTATCATTATTTAATAAGTCCTAGTCCGGTGGTCGTCTTGAATTTTGCCATCTGTCTGACACGCATGGACTCCTGCTAAAGCACATTCATGACCATTTGGAGCAGTGTGTGGCCATGCCGGACGCTGATGTCATGAGATTGAGCACAGAGGTCCTCTGCACCACACTGGACACAAACAGCATGTGTTCTTTCTTTCTTCTGTGCAGTCACTGCTCTTTCTCTGTCTGCCAGTCCAGCACTCACTTCGTTTTTTCCTCTAGTGCTTTAGCCAGCGCTGATATCATCCCTCGGCTCTCCTCAGCCCCCTATCCTCATGCCAGCATGCCCACCACGACCTGAACATGACACCATCACATCATAATCTGTACTCGAAACTTACAGAAAAGTGAGAAAGAGACGGCATGACGTTGCAGAAGAGCCATGTTGTTTTCCACCCAACGTCCTACTATTTTTTTCAAGTGGTTTCTGACAAGCACGCCTTTCAGAGTCGAGTAATTGGGGTGTCCCTTACCCAGGCCTTTTTGGCTTCATGTCGAACGTTTTTCCAGTATTGCACAAAACCTCAATTGAGGGAAAAAAAAAACAGCCTCACCAATCCTATCTTCCCTTGCTGCTCTTATATTTCTCTATCTTTCCAAATCACCTCAATTGATAGCACTTTCTCCAGAAGTAAAGACGCCTATTTTCTTTTTGGTTAAACCTGATTTTACTGTAGAGATGCTAGACAAGACAAAGTGAATGATGATTCGCATTAAAACTTTTGTTTTATGCTTAAGAGTTGGTGTAACATGATTGTAAGCACAAATGTCAGTGTTTTTATGTGTACCGTCAGCATGTATGATTCATTAGGGAGAGAATAACATGCTAAATGTATGATTATTGGCTGCTTGGGTTGTTTTGGATTTACTTTTCCATTCCTCCTCTTTAGCGGGAGGTTTTTAGCCGAGCGGACCATGGAACGTTTTACAGGCACTTTCATAAATGGCCCATTCAGTTCCCCCAAACTGCTCTCAAAAGGATCCTGTGTCACTACAGAGAGCTCTGATACACGCAAGAAGAGTTTCTGTGTGAAGACTCAAAACTACAATTGTTTTCGTCTTAAAGAGAGAGAGAGAGTTTAGCTGGAAATGCGAAGTGGCACATAAATGCATTACATTGAAAGAAATATTATATGTACATTTGATGAAACATCTATAAGCTCTACCTTATTTAGAGTGCAGTCTTGATAAAGTTGCTAGTTACTCTCACTTTAACAATTGAGTCCCAGTTATTCCCAACAAGTTCAGCAGCCAAATCATTCATTTTAAGGGATGGTTCACCCAAAAATGAAAATTTACTCACTATTTTTTCTCAATCGAGTTGTTTCAAACCTTTACGATTTTCCATTTTTTCTGTTGAACGCATTAAAAGATATTTTGAGTAGTGTTGGAAACTTGTATTATAAAAACAACTAAATGGAAGTTATGGTTACAGGTTTCCATCATATTTCAAATGAACTTTTGTGTTCAAGTAAAAAAAGAAAGTCAAGCAGGTTTAATATACGATCATTTTGAAGTATTAACATCTACACATTGTACCTTTTGAATTACACAGACGAAAACACCACCAAAAGCAGATGGGGATGATAAAGTCACATGATGAGCCAAAGCTAATCTCAAACAGCTTTTCCAAAAGCAGAGTAACATGTAGAAGGCGCTCAGTGTCATTCACACAACTACTAAACACCATCATGGAAACACGGATGACACTGAATTAATGCAACAAACATTATTTGCAAATAGTAGATTGACATGACTGATAAGAGAAAAAAAAGAACCATAGTAATGTCAACAAAAAACATAGTTAAGTGTCACATTTTTTTTTTTACTGTAGCAGTTCTATGGTTTTTAATGTTAAAATCACAACAGTACATCTGGTATTAACATGCATTCAACTTAACAAGCAATCTCTTGTGACCACTTGTGTTTAGTGACCTAAATGTTGTCCCATCTTCACATAAAACTGTTGCATGATTTCAAAAGACTTGCAACATGAAAGACATCCTGCAATGGTTACATCATTTTAGAGCATTCAGTACAAAAAAAAAAAGATTATTCATAAAAAAAATATTAAAAACATCGGGGGTTTTTTGTAAACAGAAGAGTCTAGTAAGTCGTGCAGGTTTATAAAAGTGAGTGCTGTAATTTTTGGAGAACTCTTGATTTATTCTCTTCTGATTTAAGTATTAGTTATTTTTATTTTCTTTTAAATCATTAATCGCATATTCATGCTTGCAGTTGCAGTGTTTTTTAGTCCTTTCAGTCCTTGGTTTAATTCAAGATGTGTTGTACTTTGTAAAACACTGGGTATTTGTAGTTTGTTTTCATTTGCAAAGGTAAATGAAAAGCTGGAGGAAATGTGGAAATAGTGGTGCAACAGGATTGTTTTACACTGGCTTGCGGCAGCCAAGCATTGAAGGTTAATTTCATTAATTGAGTTTTAATTGAGGCAGTCAGTGATTGACTGCTTTTCTCTCATTAGACTTATCTAGTTTACCAGCGGTGACAAATTGCTCTGAGTTATCTACCAGCCTTACAAAAGGTGGGCTAATCCCAGCGAGTCTTTTCCATTGCTTTTTCTGCAGTGTTAATTTCACAGTTAGCTGACCTCTGAAGCAATCTTAGAAAAGTTAGTTAAGCATTCGCACAAGTATTCCCTGTGTTCAGAGCAACACTTCACTGTGAGGTTATGGAGTCTAACTCTCTGATACTGTCCTGCAATGAACCGGCCGTTTGACTGATCTGCAGAATGAGCTCCAAATCGACAAGCCGTCAGCCTGGCGGACATATGTGATGTTTGCGCTGACCCACCGTCATTGAAATAGCTGAAGTGATTGTTTTGTGTAGATGTTTCTCATTGTGTACATTATTTTTGGTCGGTTTAGGGCTCTGCTAGGTCCATAGGTCAAACATTTACCCAGGTGTAAATTTTTTGTTTAGGATTATAATGGTTAAAACAAAAATTGCCTCTCGAAAACTTATCTTATTATTTCAGTTTAACAGTTTAGTTTATTTGTCATATTCTTTTATTTTTTTTCCAAACTTGCTCAACTTTAATAATAAAAAGAGATTGTTAACATTTTGCCAAGAATATGGTAATATTTAATTTAATGGTTATCTTGATAGGATATTGTTAAATACTTGATGCATTATATTAACAACATGTTAACTGTAATTCTAACATGATTAGCATGTTATTAGCTGTATAATAATTATTAACATTGTCAATTAATTGATAATTTACTTACCATCTTAACAAATTGTCAGATATGATGTTAGAATGTTTTATCCTAATCATATTAACGTAATGCTAGCCACAATAGTTGTATTACCGTCATTTTAACACTACATCACTGTTTTAAGATAGTAACTTGTTAAGTGTTAGTTTAATGCTAATCTTGTTGGCATATTATTAAATTCTTGATGCTCTATATTAACAACATGTTAACTGTGATGCTAACAAGATTAACATTTTGTTAGCTGTATGATAATTCTTAGCATTATCAATTAAATGTTAATTTTGTTACTATCTTGACAAATTGTTAAACATGATGTTTGAATGATTAGCATGTTGTTACATTATACTATTTATGTTAATGTTATTCTTGCAACTCTAGTTATTTTGGCATCATTACAGCTCTTAGTTGAATTAGCTTTGTGTTGTCAATTACATGTTAATTTTGTTACTATTTTAGCAAATTGTTAAACATCATGTTAGCGTGATTAACATGTTACATTATTCTAATCATGTTAATGTAATTCTACCAAAACACTCAATTATTTTACCAACACTACATTACTAGTTTGCTATCATCAACATCATGCTAACATCAAGCTAGCCATATACTCTGGCATGAATAGGAGGAGTGATCTGTGTCGTTATAATGGTGTCGTCAAACTTGGTTGGTTGAAAAGGTGCACAACCAACAGGAACCAACATTATCTGTTAACAGTATCTGAGGTTTTCGCTAAACTTACTAAGTAGAAGCGTAAAAGCGAAAGTTTGAAGGAGTGTACTGACGCTGTGACATGTTACTGAAGATTTGTTAGATATAGACAAGATTAATTAAATATCACGTTTAACAACTATAGTGAGACGTGATCCAGCGGTGCATGCTTGATAAACTGTCCGACGTGCACTGCTCTCTGGGGTTTTGTGCTCAAAGCACCCGCTGACTGCCTGGAGCTCAGAAGTCACGCTTCGGACAACTTAGCTTACCCAAGTCACCTATAGCACGTCTTTGGACTTGTGGGGGTAACCGGAGCACCCGGAGGAAACCCACGCAAACATGTGGAGAACATGCAAACTTAACACAGAAATGCCTGCTGATTCAGCCAGGGCTCGAACCAGTGATCTTTTTGCTATGACGGAAAGCACTACCCACTGCACCACCTTGCCGGCCCTGGCAATCCATATATTATGAAAAATTCCATATTTATTATTACCATTCTGTACATGATTTCAGCATTGCGGAAATCATCAGGCCCGACAGGTGAGAGAAATGGCAGCAGGATGTTAGTATAGTGACTCTCAGTTCAACACTGTCAGACAGGCCTACAAAGGGCTTCTTCAGCACAGTGCCCCATCACTGGCTGGCCTGGAGAACAGAGGCTTCTCACACAGCCTGTGAGCGGGAAGCAGAGCGATGTTAAACACGATCTCCCCACCTTACCTCACCGTGCTGCTCAGGCTACTTTTAGACCTGGAGTCAATACAACTGTACGTGGGCTTTTCCATTCACTCTTCTGATAGAGAAGCTGCAGGACTCACATGGAGCCTCTTAATTGGCATGTGTAATGAATAGGGCTACATTAGCGCAGTGGGGCACATCTGTTGTCCTAGCGGGAAGTTAACAAAGTAAACAGTGATTGCACACAGCAAGAGGACACTCAGTGCTACACAATACGCTGTGCTATCAGTCGGCGCACTTAAAGCTGGTTTGAATTAATGACTGACAATATGAGATTGAGAGAATACATGCTGCATGCTTATGATGGATTATGAGACAAATGAGACAAGTAGAATTGCTTCCATTTTAAATAAGGATGAGGAAAACAAGTTTTTAGAGAAAGTTCTATGAAGAAATCATTTTAAAATGTCAGTCACTGATCGGAATGTTTGTGGCTGTAGGGTATGTTTACATTTAACAGAATTTTCAAGTGAAAAATAGAACGCTTTTATGTGTTTTGGCTGTTTATTTACACGATTTTTACATTTCTGGGACAAATATAGATCTTTAAAAACAGGTTTAAAAGGTCAATTTTATGTATTTTTTTTATTAAGTAGTAATATAAAAGAAAAGTTATTTGATTAAAGTTAATGAGTTTTTCTGTGTTGTATGTGTTTCTTTTTGTTGTGGTTCTCTACACTACGCCTCTCTCTGCAAAACAGTACTCAAAAAGCAAAGAAAAAGTTTCTAAGTAGTGTTTAGTAGTTTTGTCATAAGCATACATGATATTAAAATAAACATCAAGTGGCAACCGAACATGCAAAATGGGTTATGCTGATTGTTTCTGAACAAAATTATTATTTATTAAAATATGAATTTTTTGTATGAATGCTTTAAACAGTTTTTGTACACAATAATACTTAATATTTTTTACACTTTATAAAATCTTTACAATTAAAACTAGTTATTTTTATTGACTTTTTACTGTTTGTACAATAAACCGCTTTATTTACCGTTGAATGTAAAATGTATGTTTTTAATTTCTTTTACATTTTTTTTCTTTTTTATGTTATTTTAATCCATTGGGCAGTATTTAACACAAATGTTCAAATTATTTAATCCAGAAAGTAAAATAAAGTTAATATTAAGTTCAGTATAATAATAATGGCATTTATTTATTTATGTTTGTGGCATTTTTAAATTTTTTTATTTACAATACACTATTGATCCGATGTTTGGAAATGTCGTCTTTTTAATAGGTTTTTAAGACGTCTCTTTTGTTCATCAAGGCTGCAATAATTTGTTCAAAAATACAGTAAAAGAGTAATATTATAAAGTATCACAGATTCTATTGTAGTTTTATATTCTTGCATATAATTTTGGCTGTGCTATTCATTGAAATCGAATTGCCATCGCAATTTGGAACGTTGCAATTAGTTGAACGCAAGAGGCTGCGAAATAAAATATATATTCATTTTTTAAATTTCCCTCCACCCAGAGCAAATGCGTGACTGCTGTCTGTGTGTCACAGCCTTACTAGTCAATTGAGTGAGCAAACTTTTGTTCAGCCCAATCAGAATTGTGCAACCGAACTATGCGGAACACCCACAATAAAAAATAAAAAATTTAAAAAAATGATTGTTTGCCATGGCTTGCAGGTTATTGAGCTGAAGCCTGACTACAACATGAAATTGCAAATCAAATCGCAATATGTAAAAGAAAAAAGCGCAATGAGATATTTTCCTCTAATCACACAGCCCTAATATCAAGCACTTTTGATACTTTTCGTTTTATTCTCTTTAAATATACAAAAGCTGCCCTTGATTTTCTGATGTCTAAAGTTTTGTCCAATATGGCTACAGAGTGAACTACCTTCTCTCAAAAGGACCTTGCATTTTTTTCTTCATGGTGTTTCTTACTTGGCCTATCCTATAACCTTACTAACTTTTCTCTATCTCCAAGCCTTTTGTTGAGTAGTTACTTTTTGGTAGCTATATTTAATAGTTTGCCTTTCTAGCATTTTGTCCACCCTATCAAGAGTGTGTCCCATTTTTGTTTCATGCTCATTGCAGGGTGTTAATGTATTTCATTGACCTACATTGATTTGTTCCATTTTGTGTTCACAGAACCAGTAGCTTTCTCAGCAGAGACCACCCTCCCGACAAGAGGCCCAAAAGTGATAAGCTGCCCAGTACCCCAACACACGAGTTTGACCCAACAGGTAAATGACATTCGGCAGCTTCTTTTTCACTCCCGCTTTCTTACTTTACTCATACAGAATAGTAGTGTTTAGCTGTGTGCGCGCATGTGGTGTGGACTGAAGCACACAGTCTTTTCAGACTCCAAAATGGAAACAGTTTCCTCCACACACAGCACAGATGGAAGGCTGTGCCCGTCCACTAACTGCAGTGGAACGGCTTTAAACAGCGGCATGATTCATACTTGCTGACCATAAACGATGCACATGTTCCTGGCCTCGCTTTTGGCAGTTGAAAGACATTGTCAGTGTGTTTTTCTTTCAAGTTCGGCCTCTGTTTTTCCTCTCAGCTGCCATTGAGAGTAGAGAAGGAAAAGCAGTCCTGTGCATGGCCGTTAATGGGACGTTTATGGTGGAGAACAATGTGCTAATCGTATCAATTAATATACGACTCACATGGTTTGAATGGAGAGACGTTTTCCGGCTTGATTGGAAAATAGCAGTGTATGTAGATGACAGAATCGCATCATCTTCTTTTTGAAGATTTCTGAGCCATTCTGATGCAGTATTAGATTTCTTGTTTGCGGTTTGACCTCACATAAATGTCTGTGGGAGTAGTGGTGAAGGGAGGATTTGATGTGCATGTTTATTTCGGATGTGTCTCTGGTGTTGGACTCACCTCTTCTGATGCATGACTAAACCATCCTAACCATGTTGTGACGTTCACTGTCCGCTTGGGCTGGGCAATATAGCTACAAATATAATTTTTTGAAACATTTTTGACAGGATTTGACAAAATGGCTTAAGGTATAGCAGGTGTTTAAAGGGGTGGTCCACTGCGATATCATATCTTAAACTTTAGTTGATGTTTAATGTAGCTGTGTGAATATAAACAACATCTCTGAATGTAAGACGCTCAAAGTTCAATGCAAAGAGAGCTTTTACAGAGTTAGAATAGCAGAGACTACAGTGAATGAAGTTTGGGGACTACAAAAAAAAACACATCCTGGTTAATGATGTCATAAACCCTTCATGCAGCGAAGAGGCGTGGCCAGATATGCTGTAATGTTATAGCAGGATGCTTCCTGGTGACATTGAATTTCAGCACATTATGTTAGCTGACCAATCAGAGTCTCTTGGGGGCAGGCTTTTGGGGGAACTAGGAAATATGACAGTCGTTTTCATGTTAGCTGAGTAGCTGTATATACTGTAATCAAGGTAAGATATATGAAAAAAATAACGTGATTTTTCACAAATGAAGCATGAGCACAGATTGCTTTGCACCCCATAAACACAACCAAGCTTTAATAATACACTCTGGACTACCCCTTTAATAGGAGGGGGGAAAAAGGAAAGTGTTTTCTCCTAATATACTAACAGTTAATCTAAGAGCAGGAAAATAAAATTAATTTAGTTTTTAAACATGCACATGATCATCTGCATTTGAGCTGTGTTGTGTTTTTAGGGATTTTTGGGATCATAATCATGTAAACCATAATCAGATTGAGTCTTATTGTAGTTGCAGTAAAGTAACAGGTCAGTGCTCATTAAAACAAATCATTGATACCAGTGTTTGCGGTTGACTCTGTATACGTCTCAAAAATATACCGTTCATTCATTTATTCATTCATTCATTTTCTTGTCGGCTTAGTCCCTTTATTAACCCGGGGTCGCCACAGTTGAATGAACCGCCAACTTATTCAGCATTTTGTTTTACGCAGAGGATGCCCTTCCAGCTGCAACCTATCTCTGTGAAACATCCTTATGTTCTCATTCACACACATACACTACGGACAATTTAGCTTACCCAATTCACCTGTACCGCATGTCTTTGGACTGTGGGGGAAACCTGAGCACCTGCAGGAACCCCAAGCTAACACGGGGAGAACATGCAAACTCGACCTTCTTGCTGTGAGGCGACAGCAATACCAACTGCGCCACTGTGTCGCCATATACTGTTTAATGCAGTGGTTCTCAAACTTTTTTCACCAAGTACCACCTCAGAAAAAAATTGTCTCTCCAAGTACCACCATAATGACCGGTATTGAAATACAGTAGCGCAGTAGGCCTAATTAAGCAGTGACAGCACTGCACAGTTAAAAAAAAGACAAATCAATTCCTTTTATTAAGAATATGTATTATTGTCAGCCACTTTACACATTATAAATAGTTTGAACATTAACTGTGCTTGCAGAGTAAAAAATAACTTTACCATTTAAATTAAAATGTGCTTTTAAAAGTGATTTAAAAATGGCACTGTTCTTAAATAATAAAAAGAAAACTGCTGTACTTGTAAAGTATTAATGTATAGTAGCCTATTCATCAAAACCTGCAAATGTTGCTTGGACCTGATGAATATAGGTTATATGTCATATACGTATATACATACATTTTTTATACCTTTTGAGATATATGTTGCATGTACACATAACATAACTTTGATATCTAAACGTTAACTTGTATTTTGATACGATTCGGAATTACATATTTAAATTAGAAATTAGATCTGCTTACTGCTGGTCATTTACAGTAGTCTGTGTGTGTCAGAAAAGCCAGTGATTAAATGCATAAATTCCATAGTCTGTTGATATTCTTGATTCTGATTGGCTGGAGGGTGTGCAACGCACAGGTAGTTCCAGTCAGTTTTGATCACAGTTCGAAATGAATGCGCTTCTCCCAAACGTTTATAGTAACTATAGCAACTCACATGTGAAACCGATGAGAACTGTTACTGGCGGACGGGAGATCCGCAAAATTAGAAAA
Organism: Danio albolineatus; assembly: GCA_903798035.1. NCBI lineage: Eukaryota > Metazoa > Chordata > Actinopteri > Cypriniformes > Danionidae > Danio > Danio albolineatus. The sequence goes on along the minus strand of CAIGQQ010004837.1, from coordinate 22,032,612 downwards.
GTACTCATCTGACTGAGAATGTCTTAATTGTCCACCCATGATCGGACTGATGAAATCGTATAATAATATTAGCATGTATAAGCAGCACTGACACATGCTCTCTATCTCTCTGTCTGCCTGTGCGTCGTGCATTAACGCACGGCAAGCCGTTGATTATCCCTTACATACACATATACAGTGCTTGACCAATTCATACGTGCAGTATTCCCGAGTTAGTAACTGAAATCTCAACACTACAGGACTGGTCTGCTGAAGGGCTTCTCTAGCGCGTGTGTCTCTCCCTCCGCACAACTCTCCGCCAGCGCGCGCGCCTCTTTTTTTTCCTCCGCGCCAAGCAGGCTGATTTTTTTAACGTTTGATGACGCGATGCACTAAAGTAAACATTCTAAGCACTCTGGTGTACTCGTACGCTTCAGGGAACAGCCAATGTTGTCTGATCACGGTGTTATCGGACACGTCAAAGGGTTTAAAAAGTGTGTTCATTTTATTCTTTTATTATTCAGAGATTCTTCCGCGTACCACTGGAAGGTACGCGTACCACCGTTTGAGAACCACTGGTTTAATGTATAGTTTTAGAAAACATTTTACTACATGAAAATTTTAGCAAAACAAAGCATTCGAGACAAATGAAAGCATCAGAGTTGAATCAAATATTTGAGTTTGAACTAGAGACTGTGATAAAATATCTCTGCTCTGACTCTCTGCTGAAGTTTTTGTGTAAATTACACTCAAAAGTTGTGTTATGTTTTAATTTTCAGTGGTCTTTAAAACACAATAAAATACTATGCATAATTAAAAATCTGAGGGGGAAACACCTGCAAAAAGCATTCATATTAATCGGCAAGTGGGCAGATTTTATTGTTACTAGAGAGTATCAAGATATATTGCTCAGCCCTAATGTCTTTGCAACATCTATTCAGGAGTGTCTGAGAAGTGTGGCTCTTTTGGGTGATCGAGGAATAAGAAAAGTTGTATAGACCTATTTAATGATGGAAACAATTGTTTCAGATCTTAAGGCTCCTGTTAAACAATACTACTGATTACATATTTGTTTTGTTGAGAATATAAGTAGCCTGAACTAATCAAGCTCCCAATTTGCTCTATTGTGTTATGATTAACTGTATTATGAGATGAAAACCAAAGCTTATGTTGTGCTGCTTGTGTAACTTAAATTTACCCCACGCTTTGTAACCGTTTATATGTGCATTAGTTTCTGGGTTAACCCCTGGGGAAATAATAATTATTATTATCTTATTAATCATTCCAGGAGGAGACAATTTGTTAATATAAAAGATCTCTGCAAATTCATTTCTTATCCGTAGACAACAATCCACTCCAAAACAGCCATACTTTGTGTATTTGTGCCATTTCTCGTTTTTCATTGGAGTCCTCTCTTTGTGTCCTCTGTCATGTGTGTGTGTTTGTGTATCTTGTGTATCATGGTGTTGTGTTGCTCAGACGTGCTGGTGCAGAAGAGTGGATGTGTAGTGGCTGACAGGAGACCTGAGTCTTGTGGTAAGATGATTAAAATGTTGCTGCGTTGTTTTCTCCAACACTGTGAAGTTTGAGTCTTGTCAGCAATTAAATGTAGCTTTAGTGCTGAGTTGATGTTGGACTGTGTGTGTATCATTTGATTATAACTGATTGCATTTACTTTAATGGCTCAGTCAGGAGGTAAAAACTCAGAAAGATAGATAACTTTGTACATACAATGCACTCTTTTATGTTAATATATATTTTTTATTATTATTGGAGAACGAAGTGGGGAAAAATGAAGCAACTCTTGTTTTCTTTACGGTTCAAAAGTTACTCTAAAAATCCAATATTGTGAATGTGAAATATTATTTCACAGCTATTGTTACAATAAGCTGGCCTCAATTATTGAAACATTAGTAAACATTTGAGTAAATTCTGAGTAATTGCACAATTTAACACAAACCTTCCCAAAACTGTCCTCCAGATTCACAAAACAAATTTGATTTGATAGTTAAAGATGCATATTAACAAATTCCAATCATTTGTCAATAGTGTGCATGCATTTGAAATTAGCACAAGACCTACCTATAAATGACTACTATGTAAATTACGTGTCTAGGAATGCCTTAGATATTGTGGACTTCCTTTCTTCTGATGCTGTGTTCACACCAAACGCGCAAATAAATCACGCTATTCGTGTGTAAATACACACGTGAATGTTTTGAGTTTACTTCATTTACACGTCAAATTCCTTTAATTCGTGCATGAAGTTCACTTCACAATAGACACAGATTCATGCCATGTGTGGGGCTTCTTTCTCCCCGGTGACTCTAGCTTTGTTGATAAATGGGGAAGATGGATTTTATTGAGAGATTAGCTGTGTTTATGTGCTTTAGGAGGACTGAAAAACAGCGTCGATTTGTTCAGCGCCATGTCTGAGTGTACTGAATCCTTTCAGAGGTGCACCCAGCTCTGTGAGTTCATCAACTACTCCAGAAACTATACCTGGATGATGGAGGCTTTCAGTTGTGCTTTAGACTGAGCTGAGCCCAGTTTGATGAGCTTGTCCGGTGTCTGCAAGATAATTTTTCCTCGGGACTCCAACAACAGGCACTATGTCATAATCACACCCCTACAAGAGCAAGCTCATGTTTGGTTAATGCGGTGCGAATGTCCCCTGAAGTTCGCTTCGCACATTAGCACAAAACGGTCAACTCATTTGTGCCGCAGGATGTCTATTCGTGTTTTTGCATTGACTTAACATGGAAATCACTCGCACTTGACACTTCATCCGCATCTGGTGTAAATACAGTGTAATGTTTTGCTTGAGTATATTTCATGAAAGACTAAAAGGTCATATGCCTAACAATAAATTTTCTATAAATGCGCAGTTGGTGTCACTTTGGTGGTAAATTGTTTGGTGGTGCTTTGGTTACTGTCATTTGGAATCCATGACAGTAACGTATGGACCTTTTTCATAAGACTGTTAACACGCATTTAACAGTTGTCATAAATTTAAATCCTTGAAAGTTTTTAATATTTATATATATATTTTTAAAAGTATGCACATTTTATGTGTTTATGTATGTACAGTACAATATCATATTTGCATCAAAATACCAAAAAACGATTCATCGATTGTGTGCGGCGTTTAAAAATGCAAGGTCTATACACAGGACAGTAAATTTGTTCTGCCTGCCAATATCAGTCTCACACAATCCTTTTTCTTTTTCTTGATAACGCCATTGTCGAGTTTTTCTTTTTTTAAATTTCAGCAAATAGGACAGGATACCCAACTATGATGACTGAAAAACCTGGGAACATAAAATAGGATCTATTATTATTTCATTTTGAAGAAAATAAAATTTGCTGCAACCAGTAATGTTTCATCAACTGTCATTAATCCATGTCCATCTACATTTCATGAATGATTTACTCATGTGTTATGAATGACTCCCGTTTCATCATAAAACGTGAAAATTAAAACTAAAAACTTGATGTAATGATGGTGAAAATTCAATGTTGCAAATCATTGTTGTGTGATTTTTGTGCACCGTAATCCTTCTTCTTTTTTAAAAGTAGTATTGATAAAAGCTTCATATTTTTATGCAAACTGTGATTGAGTTTTATAAGGTGTTTGTGGTGAAATTCTGAGCATTTATTTGACAGAGAACCTTTCGTAACATTATAAATCTTTCCTCTTGTACGTTTTGCTTTTCTTGTGTTTGTTCTCAAAATAAAACCTTAAAGACCCCAGGCTATTTAGCTGTTCTGTATTTACTATGACAATACATGATTTATAGTTATGTAAATTATACATAGTTTGTTTTTTTAACAAGTGAAGGGACTTATTCTTATTTTTTTTTCTGTGGTAAATGACAGCCTGTAAAACGTACTTGAAGATTTTGAGTTTTTTGAGAAATTGAGAGTTGAGAGGACATCTTGAAAACACAGACCTAGGTTTTCCCTTTGTGAGATTTGTTGCTCAGTTTACACTGCAGTTTTATACTAATTTCTGTCATAATGACATCTGCCGTTTTCAGATATGATTGGATGAGCTAAGCAAGCCCATTTCTCAAGCAAGTAGCATTAGATGACCGCAATAACCCACATCTCTCATCATTTCCTATGTCTTTTTATTATTCTGGGAAAGGGTGATAGATTTTAATTGGAGACCATTCATTTCCCATCTCTGCAGATATTTTATTTGCCAAGTACTTTATGACTGTGCCTGTAAGCACTTACTTACACTGTCATTTTTAATCCATTTTTGGAGTTATTGTTACTCTAATATACTTTGATAGGCCTGTCCTGATGAATGCTTTAATAAAGACAAAATCACATTCATGGCTCTTTCATAGCTCTCTACTAATAATCCTGCTTCTTATTCTCTCTCTCTCTTTCTCCAGGGCTGGTTCAGAGATGCGTGATCATTCAGAAAGATGAGAACGGCTTTGGGCTGACCGTCAGTGGGGACAACCCTGTTTTCGTGCAGCTCGTCAAACAGGGTAAAACTCATGTTTGTCTTGCTGTCTTGGCCATCAACTACTGCGGATGACTTTCACAAAGGCGATTCTCCTCGAGCTAAATGGGGCTAGTGTGTTTATGTTCTAAAGAGAACCGTTTATAGGGATGCACAAAGCATCGTGAAAGACGTATTGAATAAAAAGACTGTAAAGCCTGAAGTTTGCTTCAGTTGTTACTAGACATAGGCCGGTATAAGATTCTGATGGTATGATAACCTTGGATAAAAATATCACGGTTTTACGGTATGACGGTATTGTGATTACTGCTCTAAAATAAATATTCTTTTTAAATGTCTGGCTAAAAAACAAAACCTTTTCCCCCCTTTGTACACAATTTATTTTATTTTGAGGCACATTTAAAGTATTTTGTGGCAGTAAACATGTCAGGCTAAATAATGAAAGTGAAAGAGACTTCAGCGGTCTTCATCTGCGGTCTTCACAAGACAACACAGACGTCTTTACAATTTACGCCTAAAGAATGTAAAAAAATATATATAAATAAAAAAAACTTACTCATACCTTAGAAACGGTATAGCAGAACATTTTGGTGGTATGAAAACCTTGACTTTTTTCAAACCACGGTATACCTTTGAAACGGTTATCGTCCCATGCCTAGTTGTTACATGCGCGCTAGTGTTTGTGCACTATACAAATGCCATGAGTTTCATTAATAGCATAATACGGCCAAAGCCCATTTTATTTATTTATTTATCCATCCATCTGTTTTTTGAACCTGTAAGGCTGTTTTTTCACATTCAGAAAAGAAGCAGAGGAGACTTCAAACTAGTAAAGACTGCAAAACAGTAGATTACTTTGGCAAGAGGTTTTAACATTTAATCTGAAAAATGAACAATATCTCTAGTCTCGTACTACTAGTACTTATTTTTTAAAGGTCCTAGTAACTTATTAATCAAGTAAAGGTGGCCTGAAGTGGACAAAAAGACTATTTAATAATTACTTGAAACATATGGTGTAAACAGGATTGTCTCCATCTACAAGTGATCTAATCATTTAAAAAGACTACGATCCACCTAACACACAAAAACTTTAGTGACCTATTTTTGTTTTTTAAGTTGACTCATTTTTTGTAAACGTTGTGCTTATGCATTTTGTATAGGAAAAAGTGCACACACTTTGAAAAAGTATGAATCTTCCTAGTGCACATGTGTTGATATACTTTTAAAGGCGGTGTAGTCTATAGTGCTGAGGTGTTCCTTGGGCTTAAATAATTTCTTCACAGCCATGTTTTCTTTCAGTATATTTTCAAACCTGACTAAGGTTTATAGTTTTTACCTATTTTAAAATGGCTCAAAAGTACTCAAATTTATTTTAATTTTATAGTATGAACAGTAGAAATATGTTATTTTATGTTATTTGAAATGCAATGAAACCTTTTATTCATCTCAGTCTGCAAGGATTTTTTTTCAGAAAACATCAACATATCATATATTAAGAAAGGATATGAATGTGA
>CAIGQQ010004837.1:21991115-22026195 GCA_903798035.1 Danio albolineatus | reverse complement strand
ATATATATATATATATATATATATAGTGCGATATTCACTATAAAAGTGTCTATTGCACTCATAATTTTTTTGTTCCCAATTTTGTGACATTATAGGTAATAGTAAATGAGTATGGATTTAGATATCAGAGATTGCTGCCTCCACAAAAGGTTTGAGCTAGCGAACCTAAATCTGTAAAGTTCAAACTAAATTTTGGAAAACAAAAGCAATGGCAGAACATTCAAAACTGTGAAGTAAATAAGAAGTGAAAGGGAATAAACAAAGTAATTAAAAATACAGTCTATTTGAATATTCTACATTCTTGTTCGTTTTTTAAAAAAAATTGCTTTTTTAATTATTTTTGTGGCTTTTCATAATTTTTGATTGTATATTTGACCCAAATCTATTTCCATAAACTAGTGTATATGAGACAATAAATGCATGAGGCTTCATCATTTGCAGAATGACAGCATAAACCTATTTGTGTGCAGTGTAAATGGAGCACACAAACCACGTTGCAATGTGCTAAAAGCCACCCAGTACCCCTCAGCAACTAGACAGAACTCTGGCAACCACATACCACACCAGAAAGTACCTTTAGTTTGAGAATGTAAGAATCTTCTTGTTTTGTCAATAGATGGCGCTGCCATGCGTGCAGGTGTTCAGACGGGGGACAGGATCATTAAGGTGAGACACATACAGGTTACTCGATGAAACTATTTTCTGTTTGCAATTTTTTCCTCACTGCCCAGCTTTTCTCTCTGTTAACTACTGCATTTGTGCATCTGTCTGTTCTGCCACCTGCTGGCCACACACTGACCTCGTGTTTGTGTTTGTATACAAGCAGAATCTCCATATAATTGGTTTTGCAGTCAAGAGTTGAATGCTTGTTCAATGTCTTTCTTTACTTTCAGGTGAACGGGACCTTGGTGACGCAATCAAACCATGTTGAAGTGGTGAAGTTAATCAAATGTGAGTATTAACAACTTGTTAAAATGAATAGATATTATTCCTTTTTCATTTCATGCTAGTATTTATTTCAGTAATAATTGTTCTACTGTCATTTCACTTCTGTGTGAATCTGTCATTGAGAGTAACTATTTCTTCTCCACAATATATATATTTCAGTCTCAAATAATATTTTATATTAGTAGTTAAGGGGGCAACACGGTGGCTCAGTGGTTAGCACTGTCGCCTCACAGCAAGAAGGTCGCTGATTTGAGTTGGCAGTTCATTCCGCTGTGGGCGACCCCTGATAGATAAAGGCACTAAGCCAAAGGAAAATGAATGAATGAATATAGTAGTTATTCATTATGTTTTATTGCTTATTTTATATGCTAGTACATATTTTTAGATACTAGTACTTGAAGTCATAGTTCATCAAAACTGAATTTTCTGTCATCATTTACTAATTTTTTCACAAAACTCTTTGACTTTCTATCTTATGTTGAACACAAAAGAAGTTATTTTGAAAAATGTTGGAAACCGTTAACCATAGATTCACATAATATTTGCTTCTCCTATTATGGTTACCAGTTTTGAACATACTTTGAAATATCTTTTTTGTGTGTTCAACTGCAGAAACGCATAATGATTTGGAATTATTGTAGGGTGAACTAAATTTTAACCTTAAATTACTTGTGCTTATTTATTAGATGCTCATACCTATTAATAGAAGCTAGTTTATACTTCTTACATACTAGTATTTATTCATTATATACATGTTATTTATCTCTTTCTCACTTCCCAGCCGGCTCTTATGTAGCTCTCACAGTATTAGGCCGACCGCCCGGGTTGCCTCAGATCCCCCTCTCTGAGGTGGACGTGGGTCTGGAGTCACCGGATGTTTTCGGGGACCCTTTTATTACATCTCCCAACTTTTACAATGCAGCAGAACGCACCTCCTCTCCTCTTGTATCATGGGTAATCTCTTCATACCTTCATTTTCTGTTCATTTGTTGTCATATCATTTCCTCGTATCTCTCCTCCAATTAAATTACCTCCTCAATATTTATCACTTGCTCCTCCTTGTTGTTTCTCAACCCTACCCGGCATAGGAAGAGAACAGTGCTCTACACAACCAAAGAATGGACAGCAAGAGGACTGGTTTAAAGGATCAACAGGACACGCAGGTCAGAATCTAAATATCAGACTGAAGACTACTGGTTTAAAGCTCACACCGATGCTGCTTTCAATTTGACAAAGTGTTTCTGTCAGTAAAGTGTTGAGTTACAGTGCTGTAATGTTTCTGTATGACTTAAGTTGATAAGAATGAGGCCTATCCTGTTGGAGGTAATTTACAGCACCGGTGGCTGATAAATGCGAGGGTAGACTTAAACTCCTCCCATTATTACTCAACAGTGCAGTTTTACCACCTTCCAGAACTTGTAAACAAAGCTCTGTCATTCTAAGACTTTCTAAAAGTAGACCTATCATTTAGTAAATATAAGCTTGGGGAATCAGGGTAGAGTAACATGTCCGAGTGGTTTTTAGGCTTGTTGCTTTTCATTTATCTGTGAGTCTAATGTTTATGATACCAGGTGAGACGTAGGGCATTTAATTAGGGCAATAGGTTGCAGATACAATATTGTTGCCCATTTTTAAAAGGAAAGTACAAAGAAGTCATGCAACATTGCTCTGAAAGATTGTCTGGCAACATTGTTTTAAGTTGTGCCCTGTGTATCATTAGCATAAGAGGTCTGAGTGTATAGTACATGAAAATTTACTGATTCTTTAGGGACTAAAGGATGCCTACAGCAGAACCCCTACGCCCAAACCACTACGGGACATCCAGGAAGCCAAAAAACACATTCCACATCATCAGAGCAAGTCCAACAGGGCTACACAAGTATGGCATTTTTGATCAGAATCAATCATATTCAGATCAAAACCTCTACATCACATCATATCGGTTTAATTTTCTTGTTTTTTCCCCCCTGATAGATCCATATAATATATATAATTTCTCCAAAATGCACCAGAATATTGATGGTTAAAACTGCCTTCTAATAATTGAGGCCTTGAGATGAAGAACCATATTTATAACCATTTTATTATATATTTTTGTTTTACTTCAAGATAAACAAAAAAGCTTCTCAATTCTAAGGAGATGACATTTTTCAGTATCAGTAATAGAAATCAAAAGTTATTGTGATTTTTATATTTCTCAAATGAGGAAGGACATATGTCCAGTTTGTGTCGAATAACAGTATTCATCATATCACTTTAAACCACTAAAGATATGATCACTTTATCTTATTTTTAATATAGTTACAGAAACTTCAGGTTAAAATTAGGCATTTCTTTCAAATTTGTTATTATTATTATTATTATTATTATTATTATTAATATTATTATTTAAAAACAGAAAATGCATTATGGACAATGTAATACATAGACCTTCTTACAGTACAGGTAATAACAATCAATTATTGATAATAAACAATAAATAAATAAATACAACAATAAATGTATAAATTGCAGGCATCATAGCTAAATTTTTTCATATATTTAAAAATATACAAGGGTGCGCTGGCCACTCACCTTTTTAGTGGATTTTTCCCTAGTTTTTGTTCTCCTTTTCGATTCATATGCTTTCCCAGCATTCCTCAAAGCCTTCCTTACTTTGTCTTTCCATTTGTTCATGTCGGCTCTCAATTTTTTGCAGACGATTTGCCTTTTAATGTCTGAAGCAGACATGACAGCAAGCAGCATCTCTATTCTACATAAAGGACATAAATGTTTTTTCTGTTTCTCTATTTTAATGTTTAAAATTCAGACTCTTGGTCGTGCGAAAATATCCTCAAACTGTTTCTGTATACAAAGTTCACACATACAATTAATGTCACATGGCTATCTCATTTTTTAAAATGTTTTGACAGCTTCAGTTGTTCGTCACACGCACTCAATTATCTTCTACTGGTCTGATTGATTGTATTGGTTGACCACTATTTAGAAGACTGTTAGTTTCAGAAATGCCCATCTGTGCTCTACAGGAGAGTCTGTGTCTCAGGAACAGTGAAGATGGCTCATGGGTGGATGAGGATCCATATAAGGGAGATTTCAGCCCAGAGCCTTTCTGGAGTGGAAATTCCGTGCCATCTGTAAGTGTAGTTTTTCTCTGAGATATTTTCACTGATCTTAGTTAAACAGTGGCTATGTCTTGAGTGTACTCAGTGGCTCTTCTTCCCAGTGGTGTAATTAATTGTGTTTATGATGTGTGTGTGTGATGTTCAGGTCCACCGGCGCTTCTACCCAGCCTCTCCAGAGAGCCAGCGGGACTCTAACTGTTCCAGTCCGAAAAGCACCCCCAGAGACAGTTTCAACTCCTGCCCTTCTCCTGAAGTTGAGGACGGCTCTGACCTGGTAAGTACCTTTGCTTTTGATAGACCTTAACGCCTGATTTCATGCAAATGCAGCTTTCATACTCTACTACTTTCTGTTGTAGGATTCTCGATTCACATCCACCATAGGGAGTCCACCGTCTCGTCTGGCTTCTGAGATTATTGCTGCTGAAGATGATGACTTTGACCCTGAACAGGAGCAGGTATTCTCAGTTTCTTTTACTAAGTGCTTAGATAGTGATTTTGAATCTGAACATGATCTGATGTGTTCCAGGTTAATGGCCAGTGCAGCTGCTTCCAGAGCATCCAGCTGCTCAAGACTCGACCTGCTCATCTTGCTGCTTTTCTGCATCACGTGATCTCTCAGTTTGACCCTGCACCTTTGGTGAGTTCCAGCTGTAATTAACAGTGCTTGCTAAGGCAAGCATGACTAGTGTTGTTGGTCGTGCTTTTCTAAGCAAATCAGATTTATGTTTTTTGTCTGGTAGTTATTAAATGGACTAAAAATATCCCTGAAAGTTGATTTGAATAAGTGCTTTGAGTATGTTTTTTCTCAAATCAGTTTTTAGGCCACATTTTCCAGCTAAAAGCTAAATTGTTTATTTTTTCTGGGTTGCCTGTATGCAAGAATTTATTAAATTGATGTTTGAAAACTGGAGTTAGAATATTAATGTTCAATGCAAATAATAACTATGATCAACAAGTTAAAAAATGCTATTTTTTCCACACAGAATTGCATTGAATTTCAGAAAATTACATAATTGTATATGATATGTTATAAACTCTGAATAGCCACGTTTTATCTTGTAGTTTTAAAGGAAGAAAGTCAGAATTTAGAAAGAGCGCATGAACTAGCAAACTAAAGAAATAGTCATGATTGTAAGATAAACATAGAATTCAGACTTTTTTACCCAATTATGCCACCCTTTTTCACTGATTTGTGGAGAAAAAGTAACTTTTTCTATTTTAATAAATTCTAAAATAATACAAATCCTCTGATGAAGAAAGTCATCATTTAGAGATGGCATATGAACTAACAATTTCAAGAAATAATGGCAGTTTTGAAGAAAAGAAAATTTTCAATTGTGAAATAACAGCTTCATTTTTTTTTTCTCAATTATATCTCATTTATTTCACTGATTTGTGAAGGAATATGTCTCTCGATGTTCTCCACAGCTTTGCTATCTGTATGCTGACCTCTACAAACAGACCAACCCCAAAGAAACTCGGCGCATCTTCATGGACTTCTTGACGTTCTTCATAGACCGGGGGGCAGTAAGTGGAGCTTTTCGCAGCTCATCTCTTCTTGCTCAAACCCGTCATTGTCTGCACTGCTTGGTGTCAATTGGTCTGTGGGCATGTTAAGGCAAAAGCCTGATCCACCCAGATCAACTGTGCCTTTTGTCCCGAGAGGTGTGTGGAGGGTTACTCCTTTCCCAGCAGCCTCAGGGTCAGGAAGCATACGTGCTCTCAGACAACCTTTTACCTTCACGGTCATCACATATTGTTGTTCTCCAACTCTGTGTGTGTTTGTGAGTGGGTGCGAGTCTTCCCTGCAGCGAACTTTGTTCTCTTTCTGCCAGATGGATGGAAACCTTATTATTTTAATGTTTGTAGTTTTGTTGCAGGCAAAAAAAATTAAACCGACTGTTTTGTAAGAAACATTTTAATTTGTTATTATTATTTTTGTTCAACAGAATTTGAAAGTCGCTGTGCCTGAATCCATCTCGTCTGAACTCGGTAAGCGGAGTTAATTTTAGAAGCACAAAACCCATTCTCACCCTTGCAGTGTTCATTTTAACAACCAACCACATAATCATTTCTCAGCTCACGGTGGGAAACCTGCAATTGTGCAGAAAGCACAAATCCTTTTTAATGTACATGTTGATTTTCCATGTAATTATGGATTAAGCTTCTGAAGTTCGTGGTCAAGCTGCCCCGTGTGTCATGTTGACATTGCTTACAAAGACAACATGTGTAGGGATGTCTACTTTCTCTATGGGCCCAAATGAGCCATTTCTGTCGATGCAGGTTGTTTACTGATCATAAATGGGTGTGTTATAATGTGTTTTTGTGAGACATGTTTGTGAATACATATCTAGCTGTTGTGTAGCAACAAAAACGTTTCCATTATGGAAAATTGATTTATAAGCTTGGCAATATATATTAAAAATATGCTTAAACTATTTTAGCAAACTTTTTACCTAGTAGTAACAGAGTAACGGAGACATCAGTTTTCTCAATTCTGGTTCTAGCCATTGATGTTAAATCAGGAAACATGTAAAAAAAAAAAAATCAAAGAAATCTTTCTCTGTTTCTTTTCTAAATATGAAACAATGGCTTAAAACTATGTTTAAACAGTGTATGTTTGAAATGTTGAAAACTGAGTAGTGCAAAAAGACGAATGTGCAAACTGCAACTACATTGTACACTTGGTAACAAAAATTTGCATACACTTTCTGTTCTGGTGATGAAAAGCTTGCACTCCTGCACACATGTAAAATCTGAAGCAAACTTCACGTGTCAGCCATAATCCGAATGGACTAAACATCCTCTGGCTCAGCCTGTCTGCTGCAGAAGCCACGCCCCAAACTCTTGCTATTGGTTGAGTCGCACCATAATTGGCAGATTGAGCAAACTGTTCTGAATGTTTTGATGGTTCAGATGCCCATGTGCCCTTTACAATATGTGTTTACATATTATGCCTGGCATCCACACAAAACGTGTTTTCAAAATGCTTTGTTTTCTCAGTTTAAAGATGCGGAAGATCCGTTATTTATTACATATTTTTTTTTGTTTTTCACCTTTAATAAATAGTACTATGGGGATTGTTGACAGGAAAGTAACGGATGCAGAGAGAGTGGGGGAAGGATCGGCAAATGACCTTAAGCTAGGAATCGAACTCAGGTCGTCGTGAGCACCTCTGTGCTATGTGTCGACTCACTAACTTGCTAACTAACTAGGTTATTGGCGACAAACTGAAGACCCTGTTTTAGTTTGGAATTGCTGGTGGTACATTACAGTATAGATAAGAAAAAGTGCAGTGCTTTTGAAAATGGAGGTGTGGCTGTCCACAATCGCCTTCTAACTGGTCTTCAGGTGCATATCTCATTATTCATCAAAGCCCTCCCTATGATCATTACACAACAGGTAGACTACAAGTACAGGTGCAGTCAAAAAGTGCACATTTCCAGTGTGGTCCATTATCATGTATCATGCGTTCTAGGCTGTATATTGTGGACTGAGATTATTTTTCTGTAAAAAAACGCAATAAAAAGGGCGGTCTGGGTGAGGAACATTTTCATTCTAAAATGTCATTTTGAAATGAAAGAGCACTAGTTTAGCGACACCTCAGTGTTATGCATAAATAGCATGCATACTTATTACTCAGCTTTAGGTCAGTATAAAGAAAAAACGTGTGACTGCTTGATTTTTGTATATGTTGTCAGAGCGGAGGAGACCAGAATTGATTCCTGAGGAATTACACAGGCAGTACATACAGACAATGCAGGAAACTCTCTTTCCTGATGTACAGAGGAACCTGGAAGACTTCAGGTATGGAATACTGTCATATATCATAGTACACCTATGCTGTCACTTGTTTTCTTATTGAGATTGACTGTAACCCAATGACAGTATCACCTTTAAATGTCCTGCATGCACTCTTGCAGGCAGAAGCGCAGTATGGGCTTGACCCTGGCGGATGCAGAGCTGTCTCGTCTGGACTCTGAACAGCTGGCTGTAGACAGAGAGAGAGCCTGTGCTGAAAGCATCCTCTCCAAGATAGATGATGTTCTGTAAGAGTCATACACACACTCTGGTCATCACTCTGCATTAGGGCTGGGCCATATATGGAATATTTATAATATATTTACATTGATTTTGCTCACAATATTAAACAAAACTGTTTACCCCTCAGTTCATAACAATAAATTAGATTTGCAATCTTTTGCAGCCTTTAAAGGGAAGCTATTAATACTCTGTGATGTAATTTTCAGCTTCAAAAACATTAGAATGTAAAACAGTCAAAATGTATTTATTCGTATTTATTATGGTCTAAATATTATATTAAAAATATACATTTTCTACACCCAATTACTACTGTATGTATACTACTATAGCTGTTTGGTTAACATTTAGTATTTAAAACAATATAAAAAATTTGATAAACTATTCTTTCAATAGACCAAAAATATTGAGTATTTTATTAATATTTGCCATTTGCAAATACATAATTCATTCATTCATTTTCTTTTCGGCTTAGTCCCTTTATTAATCCGGGGTCGCCACAGCGGAATTAACCACCAACTTATCCGGCATTTGTTTTACGCAGCGGATGCCCTTCCAGCCACAACCCATCTCTGGGAACAAATACATAATATTGTAAATACAAATAAGAAAATATTTAAAAATCAAGAAATTATTCACATCAATTGTACAATTTTATATATTATATTACATTACATTATATTATATTATAGTGTATTTTTTTATATTAGTGAAAATACACATCGTCCAGCACTATTTAACATACTGAGGATTATATCCTAAATGGCTCGTCCTCATCTTACATGTGTCTCTCTAACAGGTTGACTTCACAACCCACAGAAGAGGAGAAATGGTGAGATTTTTTTTTTTACGTTTTTCTCCCGCAAGCCTCATTCATAATGATCTTCCCTAAAGATATTAAAGATGAGCATTATTTGATTATGCTTAAAGACATTGTGTCGGATTTGTTTGTAAATTGTCAGCTTGGGGTTCCAGCACATTGACACTTGACACAAATGCAAGATGCTGCTGAACAGAGCGACTTAATGAGATTTCTAATCCTCATGCATTTCCTAGTCCTCATTTACCATAATGTAGGCAAACATATTTGAGATGCCATATGGAAACACCACAAGCCTGTATGATTTATGAATGTACAGGACATATGCGAGAAGATAGATGGGGAAACTCGTGCGCGTTTTTTTGTGACATATGGCAGAAGGCACAATAAGATAGGAGTCATGTGGAACAGAAGGAGTCGACCACATGGAGCCAACAGCACTCAACAGGCACAACACAACCCTCTGAGACTCAAATCTAAATTAGGAAATGAAAGACTTCGATGCTCATCGCTGTGCTCTAGTTGGACAGAGAGTGAGGGAAGAGTTCAGTTTAGCCCTAAATCTGAGTTTGGTCTCTTCCAGCTCCACTATACAGTATGTGATCTTCATGTACATGAAGCATCTGGGAGTTCGGGCGAAAGAGCAACGAAACCTGGAATCCAAACGAGTTCGAATAAATTTCCTTCCTTCCAAACTGAGGGTATGTGCCGTTTCTTGTAATGTTTCATGCAACCTGAAAGATAATTATTCCAAAAATGAATTGTCTCAATATTTGAGCTCAATAGATGATATTTTGAAGAATGTTGGAAAATTGATAGTCATTAAAATCTGTAATGGGGAAAAATAAAAAGGAAATCAATGACATCAACATTTCTAAAAATATCTTTTTTCAACAAAAGAAAGTAATTCAGGTTTGGAATAAGTAAAGGATGAATAAATTACAGAATTTTAGTTTTTTTTAGACGTGCTGTCTCTTTAAGAGCTAGCGTAATTAGCTCATAAATTATGTCTTGAAATGATGCCCTTATTAGCTGTTAACTAGGGTTTGAAACTGAGTAATTATCTTCATCTTGCCATGGCAATGCTGTTACCCTGAGGATTGTTGTTTTATCCTTCCTGAACAGAAAAGCAGAACAGAAAAGGATGGGGAGGAGAAACCGAAAAAGCCTCGCTTCCCCATCCGGGTGCCCCCGCGTTGGCCCAGCCGCCTCGATTCAGTACCATGTAAGTCGAACGAAACGTCCTACAACCTGGAGCTATTGAAAACATTTGTAAGGCTTTGATCTTTTTTTTTTTTTTTTTTTTTTTTTTTGAGTATTCACAACATTAAACAATGGATTTTTTGAGAAAGTGTACCTTGCATATTGTTTCTTGGCTGTGTTGGCTGCATCTTTATTTGTTTATTTAATTATGTTACAGACTTTACAGTGAAGTTAAATTAAATTGAAAATAAATTAACAATTATGTCAGGATTTTTAAAAATGTATTTACACAAAAATATTTGCCTTTTTAGGCTATATTAATAATGTGTCATGTTTAATATATACTGTATTGCTCTTGCTGAAAAGTTTGAGATCAGTAAGATTCATTTTTATACTTTATTCCATTATTCCAAACTTTATTTAGTAAGTAAAGATACAGTGAATATATTTATGATGTATAATATGTTTTTAAATGGTCTTCTTTTAAACTTTATTATTATTATTATCTTTTTTATCAACATCGATAATAATGTGTTCTAAGCACCAAAACATATTATAATGATTTCTGAAGAATTATGTGATGTGATGCTGAAGACTGGAGTTATGATGCCCAAATCTCAGCTTTACTGCTTGTTACGATTTAATAAGTTGTCTAGGGAGATTAAACGTAACATTTAGAATATTATATTATCACTGAAGGGAATGGATGGAAGAAAACAAGGACACAATTTTAACAATTAATTCGTTTATTCCTCCTATGAGGAAAAATAGTGATAAAGCCAACAAAGAGGCATGTGTGCGCTTTGTACAATGAAACAAATAAACAAACAGATCAAATCAAATTACAGGGGAAATGGAACTAGAGTGGCACCAAATCAAAGAACTAAACAAAACCAAAAACCACCAAAACTAGAACACAAGATCCCCTCTAAACCTACTAATAAAAATAAAAATGTGAAAAAGAAACCGAAATCTTCAGCGTATGCGACGCCAATAAAATACACTCCCGGAAATAATAAATCAAAAATACAAGAAGCGACGCTCACTCACTTACCTAGTGTTTTCTGAACAATTTACGGGTAAAATGTATGTCGCGCGACCGAATAATCTATTCCTTTTTCCCAAAAAAGGAATGATAAACTCTTAAACCATATTGCTGATGTTCAATGTTGTAGAAAAGTTCAGAAACACGGAGCCAAGACATTATGCATAATCAGAAACAAAACACATCACAAACCCACACACACAGAACTGTCCAAGAAGGCGTGCCGGTCACATTTAAAGTCTGCGGAACGAAGCCTGATTGGTCCACGAGGAAACGCCCTAATAAAGAGTGTCAGGCTCGGGATCCAACCAGCAGGTACCTGAGAAGGCGAAAATAGCGGAACAAAAGGTGATAGGGCGAGACAAAGAGCGAATGACAGACAAGGAGGGATAGAGAAAAGAGCGAGAGCGAGGGGAAATACGGAGAAACAGATGGAAAAAGCACAAAAAATCCAAACTCCTACGAACCGTAATACTGATAAATAAGTAAAGAACATTTTAGAGGAAAAAAAAAAAGAAAACATAATATTGTGCTAAAAAACCATTTGTATATGTAAATGTGAATTTTTGGACGTCTGTCTTTTTAAATGCTAAGCCTGAATGTTTTACAAATTTTGCAATTTTATTTATTTTTTTATTATTTTTATTAGTTTCGAACAAGTATGATTAATCTTACTTTCCTTCCACTAGGTGATGAAAGTTTAGTATTGATGCTAATGGTGTTTGTTGTGTGTTTGAGCAGCTGGCAGGGCCGGGGACAGCATCAAGCAGAGGCCTCAGAAGCAGATGTCTCAGCCGGCGCTGGGCGGATCAGAGCTGATCGATGCTGGACGTCTGCGGGGCAGTCAGTCGAGTGAGGGTTCAGACCTGCTTCACAGCCCCGGACTGATCACCTCTCCCCCCTTTAGTGTCCCCTACAGCTCACCGTCAGACCCCTCTGGCAGGGACCATGAGTTCAGTGAGTACTCCAGAGTGATTGTTCTGTTTATTTCCTAAGTGATCTGTCTGAGACTGGCTTTTCTTTCGGTTCAGATATGAGCCCGTCGGCGGTGGTTCCTCGGCTCAGTGATGGGCTGCAGTCTGGAGATCCACTGGACAGCATCTACCCACCCTGTGACTACATGCAATATAACATGGACCAGCTGGATGAAGACAGAGATGGAGACAGGTACATATTAAAGCACAGGCAGCAGAGAATGCCTGGTTCTGTATTATTTTAGACTAACGTAGTCGAGTTTAATGTGTGGTCATATTTAATATTGCTCTATCACATTTCATAAGCAAAATCTAGCCGTTTTAGTAGATCTCATTTCAATAGATGTGTCAGTCAGGAGTTTCACATTAGGGTGTAAATCCCATACTGATTTTGCTGGGGTTTGAGAAGTTTTAAAGGGGAGTTCACCCAAAAATGCAAACACCTATACCGTGGAAAACCTGGGAGTGAGTAAAATAACAGGAAATAATTTTTGGGTGAACTATCACTTTAATTTTTAGTAATTAAATTCAGGATGAAAAATGCTGGTTAAAAAACATTATTTTTTCTCTTTGCTAAATGAGACTATGAGAGAACACTTATGTTATTAAATGATAATTATGACTAAAAACATTCTTAAAGGGATGGTCCAGAGTGCATTTCTAAGGATTGCTGGGGTTTATTAGATTCAAAACAATGTGTGCTCATCATGGGCGTCGCTAGGCCTATTTTAGGGGGGCTGTAGCCCCCTATATTTCTACTCAGCACACCTAAAACTTTTTCCGACTAGCTCATAAACTGTAGACAAAATTATCGTCTCTGTCCCCTTTAAATTTGATATGAAGATGGCGGCAGAATTCGGCTCCTCGTCGACTTTTGTTTTTCATTTGATCAGTAAAGCACAGCTGTGCAGAGCAATAGAACAAGGTGTGTGTTTATCCATAAATTATTATAAAATATGCTCATTTGCAGTGTCATAGGAGCAATCGGGTTTCCAATATACTGTTTCCTCAGTGACCACCTCATAATCACTGCCTGCTCTCTAAAATAAAATCTGACTAAAATATGATTAAATCCAAGTTTTTTTTTATTTATTTATTTTATTTTTTTTTTTTTACATTTATTCAGAATAAGCATGTCTAAGTAATAAGAGGTCTAAGTTCCTTATTTGAGATGTAGAATGCAGGGCAATAGAGAGACATTGTATTCTGCATAGAGAGACGCTGGACACACTGCTAAAAATTGTAGGTTATTACAGCAGTTTGATAGATAAATATGAATGAATAACTATGCCAAAAAGCATTTCCCGTTGTTTACAGCCTTGTTTTTTTTGTTTTGTTTTTTTAATTATTTTTTAGGGGTTTTCACTTTTATTGATAAGACAGTGAAGATTGAAAGACAGGAAAGTGTGGGGAGCAGAGATAGGGGAAGGATCGGCAAAGGACCTCGAGCCGGGAATCGAACTCGGGTCGCCGCGAGCACCTCAGTTTGCTATGTGTCGACGCACTAACCACTAGGCTATTGGCGCCAACTACAGCCTTGTTTAAGTCCTTGCGACAACATACCGTTAACGCTAGACACTATGCATGAATTAGATACATTTTAACAAATTAAAATGCTTACAGGTTGTGGCTCACAATCCACAGCTTCTTCTATTATGGTTGGAGCTGCTCCTCCTCTGTGTAGTTTTTAGCTGAATCCAGCACTGAACTGAGAGAGATTCTAGAAGCTGTCCTTTGTCAAATGTTAGCTACAAATTTTTATAATTCTCTGGAACATAATTAAAATTAAACTGTAAGTACTTCTCTCTTTGTGTCGTGTCCTTTGGAAGCCCAAATACAGAAACAGAACAAGCTCTGTGGAAAAGCAGCATTTGGACTGCATTTTAGCTTTCTCTCCTATAACATTACAGTGCCTCTGGCCCCGTCCCTTCACTGTGTGGCATGCATGCGCATGGTGTATGTGCGTAACCTGAAGGGTTTGTGATCGCATTAACCTGGATGTATTTTTTTGTAGTCCCCAAAGTTCGTTCGCTGTAGACTTTGCTAAGCTAACTCTGTAAAAGCCAATGTCTCCCTTTACCTAGAACTTAGAGCGTATTACATTCAATGAAATGAACGAACTAAAGTTCACAATATGATATCGTAGTGGACCACTCCTTTAAAACGTCATGAATGGAAAAAATGCAGTACTAAAATGGATATTAAAAAAATTGAAGCATTATTGCAATTTGGAATTATTGGAGTTTGTTGTTTTACCAGTTGTTTATTAATTAATATGATCAATTGCCTACTGTTATAAACCAGGTAACTATTTAAGGTAAAATAAACAGTGTGTGATTTGTGCACACAATAAAACCAGTACTATTAATTTAGCTGCTAATCTAAGCAAGCATCTGTGTACTGTTTTTCCAGACTCCCTGATGGTGGCACACCTAAACTGAGCAGAAGGTACTGGTCACTGGCTTTTGTCAATCACTCACGTCACTCTATATACACACTGTGTCCTAACCAGAAGAGACTTGATAAAGCGACAGTCGATAAAAGCTATTTATTTCCTTCCTAACCAACTGTGATGAGAACATTTCCTCTTTGGCCTGTGGTTTCTATTGTACCAGGTCATAATATCTTGTATGTCCAAAGTAGAGACCCATATAGATGCATATTAAACATCAAATATTGTCTAATTGGCTCAGTTAAGTTAACATTTTTATTGCTTAACACCTAGTTAAAAAGCAGCATTAAGCTCTATTTTTAAGGAAACGTTATGCAGCAAGTCATATATTTAAATGGAGTTGCACATTTCGATTAATGAGAGCGCTAATCTATGTAGCATCTCCTCCCTTACAGGTTTGAGGATCTGCAGAGTGAGGATGATCAGGGGAGTGATGTTTACTCTGATGTAGATCCTCCAAACTGGCAGCAGCTGGTCGGGCGTGATGTTTTAGCAGGCCTGACACCCCACGAGATCAAGAGACAAGAAGTCATTAATGGTACAGTCTTGTTCACCTTTCACTAAGTGAATCACAACACTGGCTCATGGAAAAATATGCCTGTGGCGGCATTTTTTACACCCTTCGCAGCAGTGTAACAGTAAAGTGTACAGTGAGTCATAGATTTTTGGAGTTTTGCAAAAATGTTGGTACATTTTTTTGGGTTGTTGAATCAAGACAAGTACAGGTTGTTTGTAGGTTTAATTTATTAATTAGATCGTTAGTTTTTATTCATCAGATGTTGTTTTAAGTATTTTGACATGTTACTAGGTGATAATACAGTAACACTAATTATCACAATATAATTTAACATTTAAAGGGTTAATTTCCCTGAAATTTAAATTCTTTTAATAATTACCCTCACTTCATTTCACATTCCTGAGACTTTTGTTCACCTTAAAAGCACAAATTAAGATATTTTAGGTGAAAATTGAAAGCTCCCTCATCCTCCATAGTTTCCCAGCTCGTCCAGAAAACAACCTCAAATCAGACTACACACCTTCAGTGGTTACATCAGGAAATTATGAAGCTGCAAGAAAACCTTTGTGTGCACATAAAACAACTTTATTCAACAGTTTCACCTTCTGAGTCAGTAAAGGGTGCATATTCATTAGATGTTGTCAAAATATGTGTTCTGAATAGATCTCAGGGGTTTGGATTGACGTTTAATGATTTCTGGGTAAACCAACCCTTTAATACATGTTTGATGAATGACTTAATGCATATAGTTCACTAAACAGCGCTGCTCATTTGTGCCAGATGGGCTATTTAAATGTTCTCAGACTCTCAGATGGGTTTCGAATAGATCATATGAGCAGCTCCAAAGACAAGAACTTGGATTAAATGAGAACATAAATGTCTCTGTTATTTTAGTTAAAGTCTACAAGTAGAAACCCTGCACGATGAACGAGAGTAACAGTAGTAACAGTAACTGCCCCATGTTATTATGGCAGAATTGGGAGATTATGTTATTCTATTTGTTTATAAATGTTGACATGTTTTAAAGGGATAATAGTCGTCTGGTTAAAGGGTTAGTTTACCCAAAAATAAAAATGTGTTCAATATTTACTCTACCTCAAGTTCCAAATCTCGAGTTTCTTTATTCTTTTGAACACTAAAGAAGATATTTTGAAGAAAGCCTAAAACAGTGGTGTCCAAGCTCGGTCCTGGAGGATCGGTGTCCTGCAAAGTTTAGTTCCAACCCCAATCAGACACACCTGGGCTAGCTAATCAAGCTCTAACTAGGCTTTCTAGAAACATCCTTGCAGGTGTGTTGAGGCAAGTTGGAGCTAAAATCTGCAGGACACCGGCCCTCCAGGAGCGAGTTTGGACACCCCCAGCTTAAAACCTGCAACATAGTAGGACAATTAAATACTGTAGAAGTCAATCGTTACAGGTGAATATGGATAAGGAATAGAACCGCTCCAAGTGTAACCTTTAATTAGAGCCCAAAAACATGACTGTACAATTAAGCATTCAAATACTACAGCCTTTTATGTGTCAATGGTCAGAAAGGGTCATTTGGAGTCCCCAAATGGCCTTTTGTGGGGAGCGCCTAGACATCCACTTGGATAAACATGTATAAAACACATATTTTCTAAGGTACTGTTATCAAAACAGAAAATTTGGCTTGATAAGTCTTCAAGCTTTGATCAAATTGTCTTTTTAAACTAATACCTCCTAATTATGGTCTTCTGCAGGCATTAATTAACATAAAAAAATTAGGTGGATTTTTTTTTTTTTGATTTTTCAGTGTATCTTAAGCTTAATTACTCAATACCAATAACGTTTACCGTGATTCTGACTATTAAGGAATAAACCTCAGTATGTCACCTTTCAAAAGAGACCAAAACCATGCTTATACTAAAAATGATTCAAAAATAGCATGCAATTTACTTTGGGTATGCAGTTTTTTAGGCGTTTAAGCAAATTTTACAGGAACGCTAAGGGGTTAAATGATGCCAGTATTTTCAGTTTTGGGTCAACCATCCCATTAGCATGTTTTTGTTATATTCTGACAGTTAAACAGTTTCTGCTTCTATAGCTTGTACTCACAAATCTGTCTCAACTCTAAAGACATAAAGATTTGACATTTAGCGTGCTAATTGTCAGCATCAATTGATTTAAAAGAAAAAGGTTTATTTTTTGTGTAAAATGTTGAAGGTGAAAATGTGCAATATATGTGATATTTTTACGAGACGTTGTGGTAAAATTATTATTACTTTTTTTATATACACCCAGAGCTTCGTATGCCCTAAATCCCTGTCTGTCTGATTCTCTCAGAGCTGTTCTACACAGAGCGAGCTCACGTCCGCATGCTGAAGGTTCTAGACAAGGTCTTCTACCAGAAACTCACTCGAGACAACATACTGCCCCCTGCTGACATCAAGTACATATTTACCAACCTGGAGGAAATCATCCAACTTCACGGTATGCTTTTTTTTCTCTCCTTCAAACTAACATTTATATAAATAACCTAACCCGCATGTCTCACGGCATCTGCTCTTTTAAATTTCAGTGAGAATAGTGGATCAAATGACAGTGATTCGCAAGAAGAACGAGACGTCTGTGATTGACCACATAGGAGACGAGTTGTTGTCTTGGGTAAGGGCTCGTGTTTTGCTGGTAAGATGTGGTGGGTCCTGTCAGGGTGATGAGACTCCCACTCACCCATGTATCCTCTGGCTTGTTGTTTTCTAGTTCAGCAGTGGAGAGGAGGAGAAGATCAAGCAAGCAGTGGGCACTTTCTGCAGTAACCAGCCCTTCGCCCTGGAGCTCATCAAATCCCGACAGAAGAAGGACCAGCGCTTTTCCTCCTTCATGCAGGTGGGTTAAGACTCCTTGCTGGCCGTAGGGTAACGAGAGCTGCAGCATCAGTGTTGTTCTATAATATGATGTAGGGCTGTGAATCTTATATTGTATCAGCTGAGACTGATTCTAATTTAGAAACTAAAGCGTCGACGTCAGAGATGGTTAAAACAAAAACTTATTTTAAAATGAAAAAATATACCTTTTTCGTGTGGCGTGTCACATTGTGTGTTATTAAGACAAAAGAGCAACTGAGGAGGTCCAGTATACAGTAAAACTATGATTAATGATGACAATGACAGTGAATTATGAGCATAAGTTTAAGGATGTTGCTAAAGTTGTATTAGTGGTTCCTTGCCTTATTGGAAATTAAAGAAGCCTATAATCAATATGGATTTAGGTCATCAGAAGAAAGGAGCAACTCATCCTAATGTGTATAGGCAACAGTATTTGGATATTAGAAGTCAATATTCTCAACACTTGCCTATCTTTACAGATGGTTCAAAGGTAGAAAATGGCATAGCAGCAGCAATGGTAACTAGGCAACAACATTATGGAATCAGCCTGCCTAAAGAATGCACTATATTCACAGCTGAAGCCCGTGCCTTACTTTTAGCATTGGAATATATAGAAAATGTCCAACAAAAGAAATCTATCATTTTCACAGACTCCAAATCATGCCTCCAAGCTATGGAATCTTCAAAAAATGATCATCCTTTGATTGATAATATTTTAACTAAAGTTCATCAATTACAAAATCAGTTTTATCACGTCATTTTTTGCTGGATTCCAGGACATGTCGGACTTTCAGGAAATGAGCGAGATGACGCAGCTGATAAAGCTCCATCAGAGATGAGACCTTTTATCAATGTTTACATTTTAAACAAGTGGCAAGAAGAGTGGAATACATTGGAAAATAATAAATTATATGAAATCCAACCTGAAATCTCATACAGAATTTTAAGACATTTTAAGACTAGATTTGATCAAGTGGTTTTTACTAGATGTCGTATTGGACATACAAGATTAACACATAGTTTTTTGCTCCAAGGTGAAAACCCCTATGCAGTGTTTGTACTGCAAAATTCCTAACTGTCCTGCTTTTAATGACTCCAGAAGACTTTTTTGTGAAATGAACTCTCTTAAGGACATTTTTAACAAAGTGACACCAGAAAAGATTTTAGAATTTTTATCATGTATTAACATAAAAAATCTTATTTAATTTATGTATTCATTTGATGGTTGATTTTTATTTGTATATATATTATTGAAATGTTTATGCCATGAAAATAGCCTTGGTTGCTGACATGGCATTAAATTTAATAAAATAAAATAAAAAAATGTATTAGTGGTATTATTTCCAAACTGCAACAAGCTTGTCAATCCTTCCATTTCTTTTGTGAAAACCAAAGTTGCCCTTTATGGCTTCTGTTTATCAGAAACACAGCAAACAGGTGTGAGTGTTAGTGATGTAATCCACCGTGCCACTCTAATAAGGGCGCAGCTGACTATACACATACGCAAGCAAGTAATGTAAGATCTGAATGATGTTTGACATTTATGCATCATCATATAATCAAGAATTATTTGTTTCTTATAAATGAAATAGATTATTGACTGACAAATGATACACGATTCAGGATACACTTTTCAAAAGTGAATCATATGCAATGGCAGGATTTGTAATTAATGCATTGAGAACGTGAATGAATTTTTACACCCCCCTGATATGATGAGTTTTTTTATTAGATTTATGCCATTAATATTACAATTAATTATTCTAATCTTACATTTGACTAAATATTATAAATAAGTGTATAATAGAAATAAATATTACAAATACTGTATATTATTATAAATTACTTACATTATTTATTAAAAAGTCATTGCATGACCCTGCTAATTTTACATAAAATAGCAATTCTTTGTTTATTCGTTTTATTTTGGCCTAGTCCCTTTATTATTCTGGGGTTGCCACAGTGGAATGAATTGCCAACTTTATCCACCATATGTTTTACGCAGCACAACCTATCTCTGGGAAATATCTATACACCCTCATTCACACACATACCTTATGGGCTATTTAGCTTATCCAATTCACCTATAGCACACCTATAGTCTTCGGACATGTGGGAAACCAAAGCACCTGGAGGAAATCCACACAAACAAGGGGAGAACATGCAAACTCCACACAGAAACGCCAACTGACCCAGCCCAGACTCGCAACAAGCAACCTTCTTGCTGTTAGGCGATCGTGCTACCCTATGCACCAAAGTGAATCCTACAATTGTTTAAAATTGTATTATACAGTTCAAATTTTTGTTTCCTTTGAGTAATAGAATGTGCGAATTCATGAACTGCAATTTGTTTTATAGAATTAAGTAATTAGGTGTTTTTAAAACAAAATGCGGCCGTCCATTCTGCTGTGTTGACCCAGGATAAATCAGTGACTAAACCGAAGGAAAATGAATGAATGAATGAAATGTGTTTGCTTGTTTAATTGTTTGTGTATGCGTTTATGTATGTGCATATATACTGTATATATGCATGCTTTAATTGCTATTTAAATATAGTTGATTGATATCTTGAATCATTTTAGAACAAAACAGCTGAAGTGCTTTAAATGAGTAATATCTGAATTGTTAATTGTATCAGCTGTGCCTGGCAGCTAAACATCAGAGAAAACGGAAGACAAAACAGATTTTGTCTAATTGGAGCTAAATTTGTAGGATATACTGCCAGATCTGCTTATCTTGAAGATCGGAGTTTCTTGACCTTAGGCATATGCCGTTGTTGCAGTCCTGAGAGTGTTGAGAGATTGTGTTGCTGTACAGTTTTATAATGTTTTTATTAATCATGTGTTTGAAGTGGATGCAGGGAACAGAAAATTTCACTTGATGTTTAACAGCTTCTCAATATACACAGGGTCTGTGAAATGTGTTAATCTGTGTGTAAGTATTAGAAGATAATGTCACAAGCATCAATTGCTTTTCTTCAAGTGGCATATTAAAGGAGGAAAAAAAACGCTTTTTCACGTTACTCATCATTACATTGTGTGGTTTACTTTGACTGGGAACAGAAATGAATATAGTTACATGAATATTCATGCTGCTATTTTTCATACAATAGAAATGATGTGGTACTGTTAATGGCATCACACACACACATCTATATATATATATATATATGTATATGATAAAACTCCCTCTAAGGGACATCATGAAGGCATTTGCGACAGGGCATTTAAAGATTTCAAAGTTGCTTACAAAGACATCAGGGATTCATTCACACACCTTGCTGACGGATCACAATATTGTGGTTTGCAGAGGATTACTTTCTGCACTTGAGCGAAGGATAAAATCCACACCAAAGTGTATTATTCATGATGTTTGAGACTCTTGATAACAAGGAAATATGCAAAAGATTAGGGAGGATTTTGTTGTGGATTTGCTTGTACTGCTGTCCTCAATTTCTTGTTTGATGATCTCTGCATCATTTGCAGGAGGCTGAAAGCAATCGACTGTGTCGGCGACTACAGCTAAAGGACATCATCCCTGCAGAGATGCAGAGGTTGACCAAATACCCATTATTAATGGACAACATTGCCAAATACACAGGTATCTTTCTTTTTTTAAGCACCCGAGCTTCCAATAGTCTCCATTAGTGTTTTGGCCTTGTTTACACATGGTTTTAAAGGAATAGTTTACCCAAAACTGAAAATCCTGTCATCATTTACTCATCCTTTACTGGTTTCAAACCTGTTTGACTTTATTTGAGCACAAAAGAGGATATTTTGAAGAATGCTGAAAACCTGTAACCATTGACTTCCATAGTAGTTGTTTTTCCTACTATGGAAGTCAATAGTTACAGGATTTAGATTCTCTTTAAAATATTTTATTTTACTTTATCAGAATAAAGAAACTTAAAAAGGTTTGGAACCACCTGAGGGTAAATGGTCATTTTTAGGTAAACAATACCTTTAATGCATTTTCATCAATCTGATCAGAAGTGGACAACTCTAAATAGAGGTGTAAATGGGGTCTTCTGTGTGCTTGTCCTCTTTTGACTACAGATTTTGTTTAAAAACTTTTATAATTAGATTGATTTCACAGTGTAAGCCCTCATTTGGTTGAGTGTGTTGAAATAGACATAAAAGACCAGCTATTCTCAGTCTTCTGACTGAACATGTGATTATAATGGGGTTTGTTGGGAGAAATAAACTTTGTTGTTCGTTGTACCAAAACAAATGGATTATCTTTTTAAAAAATTCACCCACATTCTTTTTATTCACTTAATTTCTCACTCACTTGTAAGCGACTAACACTGGTTTATTAATTAAATAGTACTTGTGTGTCATACAAATGAGGGAATGAATACGAAAAATACAAATAAGAACGAAAATTAAATGAAAGAAAAAAACAAAAATCAGGCACAAGTGGTGCCGTATTGAATGTTGATGCTAGATGAAAACGGAGTTTGAATTTGATTTACATTAAAATAAAAGTAAACAAAGGCTTACTCTATGCAGTATTAATCTATGTGTAAGATTAACACAGTGTTTACTAACAGGTGTGATTCCTGTTGTTCTGTGCACTTAACAGGTGTTTTCTCCTTCACTAACTCTTGTTTCTGTCATTTTTATGTAACCAGAGAAAGGTTGTCGGTCCAAACATTAGTGATTGACAGCCGAAAAATTATTTGTGACATTTTCACCTCATGCCGGAGGTATGCAAGCGATGTCACAGACAACTAGTTCTGGGCTGAATCAGCTAAACACACTTAAAATTCAGTTTTCAGTCCTGCAAAATGCTCACTTCAAGTTTTGAATAAAGTGAGTGTTATGTTGGGAACGAATGTAGTGTTTATTAATAGTTATTTGGATTGATTTCATTTTTTTAAATGTACTTTTATTTTGCTTTTTTTTTCCGAAGTTTTTGTTCAAATATGCCAATATAGTTATTATTTTAGTTTCAGTTATTTTAGTTGAAAATAAATTTAAATACTAGTAATATTTTAAATATATTCTAAAATAATAATTCCTTAATGTTCGATTGACCGCAATGCTCCTCTTGTGGTCTCTACAGCACTGTCGGTTTCTCAGAAAGCATTTTCTGGCTGGACACCAACCATTAGTAAATTAGAGCAATGCTCTTAAATCCCCATTATTATTCTGAGACGTTCTGAGGGAGGAGCCGCACATTATTTGGCAGTCGTGCTAAATTGTGGCTCTCTTGGCATTGTCAGAGGAAGGCAATAAATGTAAAGTATAACTAGCGATTAAGGAGGAGGTGATTCTCCTCATATTCATCTGAGCTTGGCAATACTGGACATTGGAGGGAATGGCGGGCACTCGGCTGGCCCGGGTGTTCTTAAACAGTTGATTAGTCGCATCTTGAAACGTGTTCGGTCTGTATCTTCCTCCAACAGATGAGTCAGAGGAGAAAGACAAAGTGAGACGAGCAGCTGAATGCTGTCGACAGATTCTCAACCATGTCAATCAGTCGGTGAAGGAGTCCGAGAATAAACAGGTAAGCAGTGCAACTCCATCCAGACTCGACAGAGTTTATAGCCTCAGGTCAGCTAAGCTTAAAGGAATGACTGGAGAAGCAAACTTAATGCATCCTCTAGCGTCAGCTATGAACACTGCTCTTAGAGTACAAACGGAAATAAACCAACCCTCTGTAAACTCCAGAAGATCAAGAATATTATTTACAAAGTCTAAATTCAGTGTTACAAGAAACAAGCTAGCATAATCTAATCCTTTCTAGCATCTGCAGTGTATTTGGTGCAAGACTGAAGCTTTACAGTTTTTTGGGGGAGGTCTAAAATCAATGTTATAAGAAGTAAGCTTGCAAAATCTCATCTTTTCCAGCATCTACAGTGTATTTTTGCAAGATTAAAGCTTTACAGTTTTGGGGAGTGTCTATAGTCAGTGTTTTAAGAAGTCGGCTAAGGTTAATGCATTCTGCTGCATGAATATCTGTATTTGTTGATGTTCCACAGAGACTGGAAGACTACCAGAGACGGCTGGACCTCTCTTCCCTCAAGCAGAGCGAGAACCCAATGATCTCAGAGTTTAAGGTTAGTGTTAATGTTAGTGTTAGTGTAGGAGTTTGTCTAGGAGATTTCCTGGAGAACTGAATTTGAGAAGCAATAAGAAAAGGTTTTTTTAAGTCATGAAAAAGATGAACATCAATTACATTTTATGTTGTAACTTCAATTTCAGAAAGAGCTGGAAATTTTTTTAAGTTTTGTTGTATTGTTAATTTTTAACCATTGAAAATATAGGTTTTCTTCAATTGATGACAAGTTAACCATAATAACACTGGACTAACACAATTGTAACAGGTTTGTGTCTAATTTTACCCATTAGTTCTCATATGTGGCTTTCACCGTGTTGTAGCTATAATCTTGGCGATAATCTGTTGGCGACATTTAATATCCTGCCTCAGATTTGAAAAGCAAGTTTTAATTAGGCTTTGTGTGAACAAAACTAGTGAGTGCCTTCTAGTAACCACTGGAATATTTCTCATTTATTTCTTGTCATACAGAACTTGGATCTCACTAAACGAAAGATGGTCCACGAGGGTCCTCTCTCCTGGAAGATAAACAAAGACAAAACAATCGGTAAGCCACTACTTTCAGTTTTTCCCTTTTAAGCTGCGTTTGTTGATGGTATAATCCTAATGCGGTGTGTTTTTCTCTCAGAGTTGTATACGTTACTCCTGGAAGACATTCTAGTGCTGCTGCAGAAGCAGGACGAGCGTCTTATTCTCAGGTGTCAAAGTAAGAACCTCGCAGGAACAGCTGAGACCAAACACATCTTCAGCCCCATCATTAAGCTCAGCACTGTGCTGGTGCGCTCCGTGGCCACAGGTCAGTGTCTGACAAACATGCATGCACTATTGTATTAAACATGTCTCCATTTTTCTCAGAAAATGTATTTATAAAGGTGCAGTTGAGTTGAAGTTTACACCAGGTGTCAGTAACAACCAAAGTAATCCATCGATACAAAAGAAACTAAACAAATTAGTTTAGAAAATAAGTTATGTGTAGTAAAATGAAATGGCACTGGAAAAAAGTGTTGAACATGAAAGAAAGAAAGGGAGGTGAAAAAAAACATGGAAAGCCCAGACAGCAGCTAAAATCCCTCAGTAGTTAGATGGCAACCCTGTGCCTCATCAGTGTAAAATGAATATCAGTCTTTAGTCTGGACATTTCAGCAAGACAATGATCCAAAGCACAGCCAAAGAAACTTTCAAATGCTTTCAGGAAAGAGAAGATAGCTGCTAGAATGGCTCAGGCAATCACCTGGCCTGAATCCAATAGAAAATAAGAACTAAAGATCAGATTTGATAGACGAGACCCACAGAACTATCAAGAATTTAAAACTGTTCAAGTGTTGGAAAAAACCCACTAAGCAATGCATGCAACTGCATATGAGAGGCGTCTTGAAGCTGTCATTACTCTAAATACAGCCTGTATAAAGCCTTTTATACAAAGTATTAAATACATTTAAGTAGTTCAGTACCTTTTCCTTGTGTCATTCCGATGTTATTACACTTTTTATGTTTTGTTTTATTTTTATGTTTGGGTTTTTACCAAAATCTCAGTCCATCTCATGTCAACAGTTACTTTAGAAATATATTTACTATTTTTCTATTTCAAGACCTATTTTACCTGCAATATATTTCAAGAATGAATCCATAACAGTTTCCTTGATTTCCCCAAACAGATAACAGATCATTCTTTGTGATCTCCATGTCCAAAAACGGAGCTCAGATTTATGAGCTGATGGCCCAGACGGTGTCTGAGCAGAGGATGTATGTTTTCCACACTTGTTTCATTTTCATCATTCTACAAGACTTAATTCTCTTGTTATAGAGCTGAGGTTATTCTCTGTCTTTTCTATCAGGTGGCAACGGCAGATCACTCAGAGGGCAGAAGTTATGAACGCCAAACCTCACAGTGTCATTCCTTTGCCTCAACATGAGTGAGTTCCTTTATACTTACAAATAAAAACCATCTTAGTTGAGCAAGCACAGTTCACACCAACAAATCTGGTCTTTCTATGGTCTCGTTTGGATCTGGTATTAAGATGCTGATGATAAATAAACAGACGAAAATGTTTTGAGTGCGTCTTCCAGAGGTAGTTGAAAACTCATTCAATAAGTTTCCTTGAGAAGTGTCGACGCTTATGTGGTGGATTGAGTTTACACAGCCACAAAAGATCCGATGCTCTGCTGACAGAACATATCATGGTTATGGGTCAAGCAAGGTGTTCAAACTTGGCTACAATGTACTAAAACACTCTACAATCAAAATCATTGTTGTCATTCAAATCCTATTAATTTGATTGCTTTGTAAGCTATGTAGCATTGGTTTGTTTACTAGTTGTACTTGTGACTAATGCATCTCAAGTGACCATTTATTCCCTGAAAATGCATGTTAATACTAGGGGCGCACAGGGCCAAGGTAAAAGAAATACTTTTTTTGCATTAAATTGATAAAAAGTGACAGTAATATTGTAGATTAGTATTATTTTTCAAACAAATGCTGTTCTTTTGAATATTTAAAAAACATGGGGTGGTAGCATTTTGCCATTTTTGCATATTTCAATAATAGTTGTTGTAATTGACAAAGTGGTATTACCCTCTTTTTTTGGTCACAGTGTTCCCCCAAAGTCTAATGGGATAATCAGATGCACACTTCAAAACTCTGCAGATACCTTTTGCTTTCAGTTTTATGAATATTGTGATATTGAACATGATATTTTTACACACCGTTTATTTAATACACCTGCTGCATGAATATATGCATATTTGGATGCAGAAAAGCTCTTCACTGACATAATTGTTGCCTTGGTACAAAAAACAAAAACAAAACAAGGCTGTCAAAAAGGTGACATAAACACAAAGTAGTTTGAAATATATATATATATATATATATATATATATCTATATATATATATATATATATATATATATATATATATATATATATATGTATGTTTTTTTTCAATATTTAAACTTATTAAAAGTTTTATTATTATTTAACTCCTAACATTATTAGTAAAAGTTGTTCATGGTCATAAATAACAGTTTTGGGCACAACATTACATAATCTTTACATAAAAGCCATTTGAAAAGTAGCAAACATGAAGGCATGAAGCTTATATAACTGTTCTTCTGTGTTCTAGTGGCGACAGAGACGGTGTGGAGTTAAGCAAGTTCAGCAAAGGCTCTGATCGGATCTCCACAGGAAGCATCCAGTCCGCAGGTAGCTGTGCATGTACAAGCGCTCCTCTGATTGTGAAAGTGTTGATTGCTGCCATACTCAAGTCGAGCCTTCATCATCTGTCCTCAGAGAAAGACGGTGAATTTTCACCCTCAGCAGCCCTGCGGGACTGTGTGTCCGACACCAACCCTGGGGAAGAGGACCAGGTCCCGAGAGCTGGCAGAGACGCTTCCTATCAGGACTCTGAACTTTTGAATGGCAGGGAAACAGACTCTCTATCCTGTTCATCTAAAGCTGACGAGGCCCTGAAAACCTGTAAGTGTTTGGTAGATTTTGATACTATTGCTTTCATGTGGTGTTTCATCTCTGGCAGCTTCAAATGATAAATGCAAAATGACAATCTGCATAATAAATTGGCAGAAAGCATGATTTGAGGCTAGAGCGGCCATTTGTTTTGGCTTTTTCTCAGCGCTGGGTGGCAGTTGTCTGTGTGCCTGCCAACTCAAGAAAATGACAATTCAGCCTCTATTGATTAAAAAACAAAAGAACACTCCAGAAAAGATTTGTTTGTTTTCCAAGTGCCTTTTAATTAGTTTAGTATCTAACAATACAAGAGCTTTGGTGCTTTTGCTTCCTAGTGGAATTCACTTCTGTTAAAAACAACAAATATGTGAACTTAGGATCAATCTGCTTTTTTGTAAAGCTTTTTGCATTTGGTGTAATGTCAGGATGGGTCTTTTGGTATCCGAAGCCAACACTGGTAATGGAAAGATTGACTTTATTGACTTATACAGGGTTCATACGGTCATGAGAAACCTGGAAAAGTCACAGAATTTTGACATGGCATTTTCCAGGCCTGGAAAAGTTTTGGAAAAACTGAAAAGTGAAAAGTCATGGAAATTAGTCTCTGTATACTTAAATATAGGTTAATTGTCTTCACTTCTTTTCTGTCCTTGGCCAAGCAGATGCTATTATGTTATTAGTGCTGTGTGAACCTTATCTGAATACATTTTACATAGGTCTAAAGATTCATTTAAACTAAATGGTACATGTTTTATTATATGCTGTAATAACTTTGAACATGCATCATTTTTCTTAATATTTAACATGGTCAAACAAACCATGATGGTCAAACAAATCGAAACATTCTTTTCACACCAACGCAATTTAATAGGGCAATATAAAGGCTAAAGAACTTAATTCTTATATTTGCTTAATTTTTGCAGCCTATTGCTTCTTCTCACCATGGATTGTATCTTTTCTAAAACAGTAGTGTAAAATCGTGTTTATTGCTAAAAAACTAAAATTATAACTTAATTGAACACACCATATTCCATAAGGTACAGTACACATATAGTGCCGTCCTATTGTGGAAAGGCAAATCTGAAAATCTATGGTTAAAGCGACCCAGCGGCCAAAAGCTGTTGGCGCACTTAATACCGCCACCGCAGCAGTACGAATGGCGGTAAAACGAACGTTTTGAACTAGAGACATCTGTATACTTTAACGTTACATGAAAGATTAGGTCATGAAAATTTACTTGAAAGTCCTGGAAAAGTCATGGAATTTTAGTAGTAAAAATGTGTATGAACCCTGCTTATAGTCATTTCATGTTTTTCATTTTTCAGTAAAAATCAACATATGAAGAAACAGTTTTGTTTTCCGTTGACTTTCATTTTATGGACAAACAATAAAGCGGAACTTAATGGAAACCAAATCTTTTTGGTTAATAACATTCATACATGTTTGTAACAACATTCAGCACAGAATTTACTGATTCAAATATACAGTAGTCAACATTTGACATGGATTAAATCAGGTTTTCAAAATTGTTTAACAGAAGAACGCATGTTGCTGAATAGTTTTAGGACAACTTTGATGAAAGGTTTTGATTCACTTCAAATGTTGACTACTGTAGTCATATTCTTGTTTAGTTCAATCAGTCTGAAAAAAATCATATATAGAATACTTTGTGAATTAATGGGTGGCATGGTTAACACTGTCACCTCACAGCAAGGAGATTCGAGCCTCGGCTAGGTCAGTTGGCATTTCTGTGTGGAGTTTGCATATTCTCCCTGTGCTTGCGTGGGTTTCCTCCAGGTGCTCCGGTTTCCCCCACAGTCCAAAGACATGCGCTATAGGTGAATTGAATAAACTAAGTTGGCCATAGTGTATGAGTGTGTGTGTGAATGTGCGAGTGTATGGGTGTTTCCCAGTACTGGGTTGTGGCTGGAAGGGCATCTGCTGTGTAAAACATGCTGGAAAAGTTGGCGGTTCATTCCACTGTGGTGACCCCTGATAAACAAGGGACTAAGCTGAAGGAAAATGAATGAATGAATTTGGGAATTTATTATTTAGAACACTTTTAGGTTACATTGTTATGTCCCGTTTAGACATCCTGTTGACTCTAACTCAACTTGAGTGTGTTCACACTGGGCTGATTTGGTGCAATTAAAATGAAATGTGTGATTGCTCTGTTAGTGCGGTTCATTTGAATAAAAGTAAATGCTACCATCAAAACCAAACAAGAAAATTGATGCCGCTGAAAAGACATGTCTCAATATTGCATTTGGCCTGTGTGTTGTGTCATCAGCGTCTTTGTGTAAGGTTGTTTCAAGGTGTGCGTACATGTGTTTTCAGTGGCAGCGCTGAAGCAGGTTCTGGTGACTCAGTTAATGGCTCAGGATGAGGGTGAGCGATTGGGCCGATCGGCCGGCAGTCGTCTGCTCAGGACCACCTCTCTACGCACACCAGTGGAGCACAACTCCACCCGCTCCCCTAGTCGAGCTCAGGACTATACCTCTGGCGACACAGGCTTCTATGAGTGCCCAGAGGATTATGGTGAGTGCTTCACTTATTTGGGATGTAAAATAAACTATGTACAGTTGAAGGGAAAACTATTAGACCTCCTGTGAAATTTGAATTCTTTTTTCAAATATTTCCCAAGTGCTGTTTTTTTTTAAACACATTTTTTTTAAATAAATTTCTTAACTAAGTTCTTGTAACTAGTTTCTTTTGCCTTTGCCATGATAGTGATTTTGAAATATACTAGTATTCAGCTTATAGTGCAATTTAAATACTTAAATACTTTAAATACTTAAATAGTATTTAATTAATTAGGTCTAAGCTAGCAACTAAGCAAGTTTGGTTAAGTCATTGGACAACAGTGGTTTTTTAAAAAGCCAATTGAAAAAAAGAAAATAAAAAAAAGATTCTTAGAGGGCTAATAATAGTGACTTGTATATTCAAAGCTTTAATTTCAGCCAAACTAAAAGAAATAACACTTTCTCCAGAAGAAAAAATCTATTAGGAAACAGCACTTTAACTAAAAATAGGGTGTTGTGAGTCCACATGGGATGTAATATCAGTTTTATTGATATTGGAGCTAGAGGACGACCTCATGCATTAACTTAACATGCATGCATTAACTTAATATGCATCACAGAGGTAAAGGCATACTTTAAAATATCCTAAAATAGTATGAGTTCCCCCTCAGTTTGTGAAAGAAACCACATCTGGTCACAAATAAAAATTATTTAAGACACAACTGTTGTTAATTTGTAAGTATGTTTGGTAAATATCTTTGTAAAAAGGCATACATAACTGTATTGTGTATGTGCTGCAGTAGTACATCGGCTGAATCCAGATTGTAGGCAAGACTAATCATCTTATCATATTTATGGTGTATTGCAAATAATAAGATGATTTTATATACAAGATCCTGTTAGACCATCCCTATATGATAGAAACAATTTAATGCAGGGAATTGGTCAGATGTGTGTCATGCTTGAGGTGAGGCAGCTGACAGTAGTTGTGTTTTTCAGCAGCGTACCTGGTTCTGGAGGGCTTTGGTGGCTCAGGCGAGAGCAGTACTGATGATGATTTTCAGGTTGGGAGAAAGGAGCCTGGTTTGGCCCACAGCTGCGCTGCTGACTCTGGGATCAGCCTGAAGTTCTCCTCGCCCTCCTCTGGCAGCACGTCCCGTCTCAGCAGACAGGTGCTCTCACACCTGCGCTGCCTGCAGGCCAACCTCAACCACCTCAAGGTTTCACACTTTCCACCTCACTCCGAGTTTTAGGGTTTTATGAAGCAGTAAAGAATTATAGCAGGGGTGCCCCAACTTGGTCCTAGAGGGCCGGTGTCCAGCAAAGTTTAGCTTCAACTTCCTTCAGCACACCTGCTTGGAAGTTTGTAGTATACCTAGAAATAGCTTGATTAGCAGGTGTGCCTAATTGGGGCTGGAGCTAAACTCTGCAGGACAACAGCCCTCAAGGACTGAGTTTGGGCACCCTTGATTTATAGCATACTCGTGATTGTTGAACATGTAAAATATGACGGTGATTATTTTTGAGGCTTTTAATGCACTTTTTAAGACCGTTAAGGATATTAAAACTGTGTTTTAGATTAGTTAGTGTTGTTATTTATCTTAGTTATTTATCTGGAAGACACCTGCTTTCCAGGACTGAATTTGGGCACCCCTGAGTTCTAGCATACTCATAATTGTTTTTCACCAATGTAAAACATGATGGGGATTCTTTTTGATGCTTTTATTGCACTTTTTAAGACTGTAAGTTTATTAAAACTGTGTTTTATATTAGTTATTTGATTATGGGTCATTTTAGTTAACTAAAACAAAGAAAATGATATGTGTTTTTTTTTTACTTGGAGGAAATATTAAATGAATTCAAATATGCAAAATCTTTTTTCTTTAACCCACCTACCAAGGGAATATTTCTCATTTTCATGTAGTTAAAGTTGATGTACAATAGTAAATGAATAAAAAAAAAAATTAAAGCTAAAATGATTGATATTACGAATAATAATAATAATAATAATAATAATAATAATGATGATGATGATGATGATGATCATAATAATAATTATAATAATAATAATAATGATGATGATGATGGTGATGATGATAATAATAATAATAATAATGATGATCATAATAATAATAATAATAATAATGATGATGATGATGATGATGATCATAATAATAATAATAATAATAATAATAATAATAATAATGATGATAATAATAATAATAATAATAATAATGATAATAATAATAATAAATATTAGTAGTTATGATAATTTTTTTATTAATGTTATTTTTTAATAAATGTGTTAGAGCCATAATTTGATTGATTATGATTTATTAATAGTGCTCAAATACTTGTACAGTTTACATATTTCAAAATGTTTAGTTATGTATATTCGCTGATTTTACCACTACTCCTTTGTGATGGTTTGCTTCCCCTTTATTGCACCCCTTTATTGTTTTAAGTTATATTACGAGGTACGAAAGTATCTTTATTGTTTATTGTTATACTGCATGAGAATTTTGTAAACATCTTTAACTGGAACGAAACCCGAGTCAGTTTATTGCCTGAATGATTTCCTGAAAATTAAGGAAAATTTTTTAATTGTACAAAAATTAATTGATTAAAATTAATGTCCAAAATGTTTAATTGTTTTAAATTATTAGGTTTTTTTTTTTCTTAAAATACCATTTTATATCTAAAGGCTCAATAACATTGAGCTTTATCATTGAACCCTATTTTTAAGCCAGACGTTCTAATTTGATCAATATTTTGTTTTTGTAGGAGATGGAAACCAAGTATTATAATCTACTTCGCCAAAGGCCTGTCGGGTCAGCAGCAGAAACAGACGAGAGCAGAGGTAACATCCACTGCTAAAGATTTCCATTCAAACCAGTTCCCATTTCAGGATCATTCCGTCATTCTGCTGTCTCGTTCCTCCCGCAGAGAAGAAATAGAGTGGCAGAAGTCGCCGGCTCCTGTGATGACGGGGGCATCTCTTCAGTCTCGGCACAAGCCTGTCTGCCTCACTGCTGAACACCTCCATCCAAAAAAAAAAGAGGAGGAGAATATTCTAACAAGGCTTCTCCTCTCACTACTGTCAGCACTCGTCAATTAGGCAAGACGGACTGTCTCTTCTCTGCCTTTACCTGTCCCGACTACATATCCCCTCATTCCAGCAAACGTGGGCAGCCCAGTCTGCTAGTCCTCGCTAGACAATGGAGAACGATACCAAAATGTACAAAGCTGTGTGTCTTCAGAATATATATATACAGTATGTAACAAACAGTTGAGAACGGATTTTTAAAAAAAGCTAATGTATTGTTTTTTTTCCCTCTTTTTAAACCCTGAGATGTATTTATTTTTCTTTTAGTGTTTTTTCCATGTTTCTTGCATGCTTTTGGCTGTTGAACCTCTTTAAGCTGTCTGTAGCTGTAGGCTTCAGGATGACTGAACAGGGCGAGTGCTTCAGAATTCAGACTTTTCCCCCTTTTTTCTGTGGAAGGCCAAATCTGTGCAGTACATAAAGAGAGTTTTTTCTTTTCGCTGAAGGCCTCGCTCTGTTCCTCCAGCCAGCTGACATTCCTCCCAGAGCCCTGGACTCATTGGTTTTGCCCTCGAGACCCTGCTGGACGGAGCTCAGGCTCTCCTGGTCTGCAGCGAAATTATGATGACTGCAAAAAAAAAAAAAAAAAGAGAGAGAGAGAGAGAGAGAGAGAGAATTACCATCAAAACAGCAGGTGATGCAAAACTTGGAAATAAAAATGCAATGATAAAGCTTCTGTGCTGATCAGTTTGGCTTCGTCTTTGGCAGTTCTTTTAAATGGAGGCTCTGGAGGAGCATAATGAGAACATGTGCCGGCACGTTCACGACCCAGAATGGAAATTCAAGTAGCTTGTCAATCAAAACGGCATGTTGTTTGAAACCATAAGCTATAAGGAGGGGATTTCACAGCAGCTCCATAGAGAAACCACAGCGCTTACCAAAGATGAAAAATGTTACTAGATAGCTCTTTAAGTAAACGTTTTTTCTTTTAAAGGGCACCTTTTATGAGAAATCTACTTTTTAAGCTGTTTGGACAGACATATGTGTAGGTATAGTGTATAGACCGTCATATTGGGCTGATATAAACACACCCAGTCCTTTTTTTTTTTTTTTTTTTTTTTTTTTTTTTTTTTTTCTTTCCAATTTAACAGCATAAAAACGGTGGACCAGTTGGATCGGTTTTGAGACCAACCGCAACTTTATGTAGGAGTACGGTCCCCCCGCCCACCGAATTGATTGACAGCTGCGTATTAACATGTCTCTTTAGTAACGCGTATAATCATATCAACAAGACAGGACGTGCGCAAAGCAACCGGAAGAACCGTTCAGTTCACGCAGGTCATCAATCATCATCAGATGTGATCAAGAGTGAGTTTTACAAGTTTAAAATGTTTTAAAACAGTGCATGTTTGTAACGCCGGCAGCTATCACTCTAGAATTTTCACATGGTCGCCCACTAAAGCTAAGCATGGCTGCGCCCGGTCAGTACCTGGATGGGAGACCACATGGGAAAGCTGGGTTTCTGCCAGAAGTGGTGTTAGTGAGGCCAGCAGGGGGCTCCCAACCTGCGGTCTGTGTGGGCCCTAATGCCTCAGTATAGTGAAGGGGACTCTATACTGCTCAGTGAGCACCGTCTTTCGGATGAGACGTTAAACCGAGGTCCTGACTCTCTGTGGTTGTTAAAAATCCCAGGATGTCCTTCGAAAAAGAGTAGGGGTTTGACCCCGGCATCCTGGCCAAATCTGCCCACTGGCCTCTGTCCATCATGGCCTCCTAACCATCCCCATATCATAATTGGCTTCATCACTCTGTCTCCTCTCCACCAATCAGCTGGTGTGTGCTGTGCAGTCTGGTGCAATATGGCTGCCGTTGCATCATACAGGTGGATGCTGCACACTGGTGGTTGAGGAGATCCCCCCCCATTGTGTAAAGCGCTTTGAGTGCCCAGAAAAGCGCTATATAAATGTAAGGAATTATTATTATTATTATTATTATTATTATTATTATTATTATTATTATTA
>CAIGQQ010004837.1:21930226-21952611 GCA_903798035.1 Danio albolineatus | reverse complement strand
CAGCTTATAAGTACTTTCCGAATGCACTGTTAACTTTAATGAACAATGCATTTATTACAGTATTTATTGATCTTTATTAATGTTAGTTAATGAAAGAAAAGTTGTTCATGTTAACCAAAAGTGCATTAACTAATGATAACAGGCATGAATTTGGAATTTAATAATTCATTAGTAAATATGAACTATGATAAATAAATTCAGTGCAAGTATTATTCATTAAGTTCTACTTAATTGCTAGACTTAAATTACATTATTAGTTCATGTTAGTAATTGCATTAATTAATGAAACATTGTAGTGTGCCTTTTTTAAGTTGTAAATTAAAGTTCACATATTAAATCTGCTGTCCTGAAAAAACAAACAAACTGCAGTCCTGATT
The DNA here is from genome assembly GCA_903798035.1 of Danio albolineatus. Taxonomy (NCBI): domain Eukaryota; kingdom Metazoa; phylum Chordata; class Actinopteri; order Cypriniformes; family Danionidae; genus Danio; species Danio albolineatus. Next base: position 21,952,234 of record CAIGQQ010004837.1, on the reverse strand, counting down.
CTGAAATATTTCTTATAACGGTGTACTAATAATAAAACCGCACTACCAAAAAGCAAGCGTTCAGAATGAAATGATAAAAGCATTTAGCATGGGTTGTTCTCTCAGAGCCTCCAGCAGCCACGGCCATTTCAAAATCCATACGTCAGTCAATGAGCAGAATATAATGTCAGAGAGCATGACACATCCATATATCTATCCTCTGTGTCTAGTATCGATTCTGTGGTCAGTAATGTTTAACTGAATTTTCCAGGCCTCTTCTCCAGCCCAGCGCAGTCAGTATATCATGCTTAATAATTATTGGCACAAATCAGTTTAGCCCAGGTGAACGGCTGAAAATTGCAGCCTCCACAGTGCGTTATTTTCCTCGAGGCTTGCAGAAAATATAATAATTTGCCATTTATTCAGCTTTTCTTTTTCCCGATATTACACAGCATGGCTTTTGCACTTCATATCGCACACAACTGCCACCGTTAACTCTTTGGCTCATAAAATGCACAGTAGATTTGAGAGTTTGATGCTTGCCATTTGAATTTAGCAAGATGTTATTTACCGACATTTGATTTGAGTGTTTTGGCTGTCGAGCACATTCTGAATGTCACCCACCCTCCGAAAATGCCTCTTTCATGTTGCCCTGGAAGTGTCAGCTGTCAGATGTGTCTCCAGCTGAGTTCCCTTTCAAGGCCATTCGAGGTCACATGAGCTGCTTTTACAGCACTCACTTTATTTTATCGCAACTTTGCGCGCCACCTTTGTAGTGCAACTCTTCAAGTTCATGCCAAGCTGAAACAGTAGCTATCGTGTCACTCTTGTGATGAGACTGAATGACGCACATCTATCTTGCGAGACACAGTTGGGATAATATCTCAGAATTACCAATTACGCTCGTGTCGACGGCAGAAAAATGGTCCAAGACTCTTTTGAAGATGAGCGGATTCCCTGCAGAGATTTATAACACAAGTGACTGAAGTATCGTACATGATCTGATGCCTCTGCCCTCACTTATCGTAGACTCAGGGTGAACATAAAAGATTGTTGTGACTTTAAGGATGGGACATGCTGTAATTGACTGATAAATTAATGAAATGTGTGTGTGTGTGTGTGCGTTTTAAATGACCTTCTAAGGTTCTGCAAGGCATAAACACCTAGAGGCTGGTCTTATTTAATGCCTGAGGACATTTTTCATCAATCTTGGTAACCTCTAATTTCTTCCTTTCAGATCTCGCACACTTTGCTTTTAAAAGCGATTGCATTTAAATTTTGTCTTAGCATCCTGTCGTGACTTTATTTTATAGTGTGTTCACCGTTAGTACGTTTGGTTTGATTAAAACAAACTCTGATGCGACTGGTCTGTTGGAGCGGTATATGTGAGTAAATGTGCACTTCGCCATTTGAGTTGACCTGAAATATGGGCTTGTTTACATATGTTATATGCCCATTATGACTTCATTTGTATAGGCATATAATAACTTTTAGCCAAGTACAGTCAGTCAAGGCCGAAACTATTCATATCCCCTGGGGTATGAATAATTTCTAATTGATTTAAAAGATTAATAAAAAAATAAAAATAAACAGCTCTTAAGCGTGGTCATAACAGCGATCTGGAGATCTCCCTGTCGATGTGTCCAGTCTCCCCATCTTTTGAATTCTTTTTTTAGATTTTTTTTATTTATTTATTTTTAGATATTTTGTACACTTCTTTTTGACCCTAGTAAAAATTAATTCTCACTAGAGCTGTGGCAAAATGAAGAAAAATGATCCTGCATTGATTCTGAGACTTTCAAAATGCATCGCTATTTTCTCTTGAATCGATTGTTAGTTTAGTTTTTAACCATACACTCAAATGCTCGTGAGGAAGAGTTCTTGTGCATTCGCTTGAGTCATGTGAGTTGGCTTTAATGTCAATGTAAACACAGCTCACTATGAGCACTCTTGAAATTTACTTTATTCATGATTATTTTAGGTTCAGGTGGTATTTATAAGCAATTGGATGCGAGCAAAGTATTGCTGTTTGTAAAGCATACAGTAACATTTGCTGTAAAAACTATAAGCTCAATCCATTCTAGAGAGATTCATTTTAAAAAATCTCAAAACTGATGCAGAATCTATTTCTCAAGCAATTTTGTGCCACAACTCTAGTTTTCAGTAAGATGCAAGTTGTTTTTCTTTATTTACGCAATGCTCTTATCTTACCTTTTACCTTTTTGCATTTGTGGTGACAAATATACAGTAGTCAACATTTGAAGTGGATCAAAACGTTTTTCAAAATTGTCCTAAGGCAAGAACAGGTGTAGTTCAACAGTTCAAACTTTGATGAAAGATTTCAAACCACTTCACATGTTGACTACTGTATATGTCATGAAAGTCTTTTCATTTCAATTAAAAAATGACAATGTGAACAATGATGTAGCATCATTTTAGAAGTGAGGGAGATAAAGTGTTAAGTGTAATCCTGTGGACCCTTTTCCCAAGACTGTTATGACGCATTTAATGTTCATCAGCGTGTTAAATCCGTGAAAGTTTTTAATATTAATTTTTTTTTTTAAATCTGTGAACTTTTATGTAATATATAATTTTTGCATCAAAATACAAAAAATGAATTACTGCTTATGCGAGGCGTTTCTAACGCAGTGTCAATGGGCAGGAGAGTAAAGTCTTAATAACACCATCATGGAGTTTTTGCTTTATTATTTCAGCTAGTAGGATTGTAAAAATATTATTTGTTGTACTCTCCCATTCACTGCGGTCTAAGATTACTCAGCTATGACGACCTCCGCTACTGAGAAACCTGGGAATATAAAAAAGGGTCTATTCTATTCTATTCTATTCTATTCTATTCTATTCTATTCTATTCTATTCTATTCTATTCTATTCTGCTTTTCCAATCAAAAGTGCTGGTGATGATTTAAGTGTGGGGGACAAATTGAATCAGGACTAAAAACATTACTCCAGACTTAAAAGAACCAAACCAAGCTACACCTTTAACCCTACTTTGCCATTATGGCCAGCTAGGACACAAAAGGAAAAGCTGCTGAACAAAAGGTTGTTTCCTCATTTCTAATTTTGGCAAAATGTTTGTCAATTACTGTGTGAAATTGCTAGTTGTTGTTTTTAGATATGGTTGCATGATGAAGGAGACTCTGTGAGCAGGAGCTTGCCTTTTCATTTTTCCATTTTCTGTTTCACTGATTTCTCCAGTTTGCCAGACCTGAAAATTAGCATTGTCGACATCAATTCCCCGATACTACCCTCAGCTTCACCGCTGTACGTCCATGAGCTTTCAAAGCCTCGAAGATTACATTGATATACAAGTTAGCTTTTTTTTCCCTCTCATCAATATCATTCAAATTACTTACATTTTGATGCCAGGCTGTCAAGGCGAGTAACCACAATAATCACTCACTTCATCAGTCCGACGGCGTTTCTCTTCCTCTCTGCCGGTCTTAAGTCGATATGTGTAGATGTCTGTACACTTTTGAAGGATTCCACCTCCGCAAATAAGCTTCCAGGCTCACAGAGAAGTTCATCGGAGACAAATGGTGCACATTTCACAGGTAGGCCTTTGCAACTGCTGTGATTTGTTTCATTGCTAATGGGGGCTGAAGTGCCGGAGCCCCAGGCCATTTGCTTTTTGGAGTGGCAGTCGGAGCGAGAACAGCCAGCATCTCTTAACAGCTTAAAAAAAAGAGAAAAGAACCAAGTGAGTTCTTGGGCTTCCAGAAGACTTTCTCTTTACCTCTCCTCATTACCATACACAGGCTCTACAGACAGAATCTCTAATGTCCACAGGGTGCTTAATGCACCACAGAGGTGACTGCTGAAACTGCCTAATTGGCCGCCCTGGCAAAGCCATATGGAAGCTACCTGGGTGATTGACAGAGGCCATGGAGAAAAGGAGATCCCAAGTGGAAGGCTGGATTGTCCTGGCTCCTTTTTAATCATGTCGTTCAGCATCGTCGATAAGAGATGTTCTGAGATTAGAGTTCAAGGAGGACGGCCTTGGGCTGTGACTGTGGGATTTACTCAACATGTGCTTGGGATGACTGAATCAGTATTCAGTAAGGAGGAGCAGAAGGTTACAGCTGAAGACTATTTGGTATGCAGATCACATTTTTTATCTAGAGTAATGATGTGCAGACTTGTGGCTTTAGCTTGGTGTTTACCGCTGCACGAGTTTTGTAATTTATGAAGCTGATAATTCTGGTTCTTAATTCGGATTGGCTGAGCCGGGTTTGAAGTTCTTGTAAATTACTCTACAAGCATACACCTGTGGCCTCTTTACATCACTATTACATCAGCCACTGTGCTGCTATGGTTCCATATATTATGTTGTTCAGCTAAATTAACATTTTCAAAATAATTTAATGATTTATGAGTGTCCTCTGCTTGCGTTATGTCAAAGAAACTATTCTTGTGCGAGAGATATGTTGGATGTGAAATCCCAGTTTCCATGGTGCATTATATTTTGTTTCAGGTATATTACAGTGCATTCATCAAGTTAGATGTGTTTAAGAAAGCTTCTTATAAGTGAATGCTCTGAATCAGTGTGGTGTGGTAGAGATGTACGTGTGGGAGGAAATATCATATATAGTGGCAATAAATAAATAGAAAAAACAGTCTTGTTCTATTTGAGCTTCATAAGATGAAGCTTGGTGCAGCTAGGATCATTCTGTAGCCATTTATTGGCACTGTCTGAAACAGTTCTTGTGGAAGGATGGCATTTAATGTTTCATATTTTAGAAAAGTAACATTAATATATTTCTGCTTTCAGTATACAGTATGTATTGTGTGGCGCCCATTTTATATAAGCAATTGGCCCTCTGAAGTGAATATAGAACAGCTAAGGGGCTTTAGGCACTTACAGTCATGTCTAACCTCTGTTTGACAAGCTGTTCTAAATTCAGGCTGGGTATCATTTGATTTATCTTCGATGCTATTCATGATTCTGCTTCTCCATTCTTTTTGGAGAACAGTTTCGATTCCAGAGTGGTGAAAAAAAGTCAGATTTTATAAATTACACACTTGTTGGCTTTTGCAGGGCTCACATGAATCTTGCCTGAGCTGCTAGCACTTGTTAATGTTTACACTTTATATTATTTAGATCCCTTAACAGGAATCAGGATATGTGAGTATGAAGAACAATTTACGTTCAAATATATGCTGATATGGAAATTCAAGTGCTTTGAAACAAATACATATATCCTTTTCTATGTGATGTGTACAGGAATCAATAAGCTGAATCAAAGTCATTCATTTGGGATTAAGGATCCAATTCCTAAATATTTGATTTCAGAATCTAAATTGATGTTTGATTCCTATGAACATTAACCTTTAAAAGGTGGGTTTCAGTAAGATCTGATTTAATAAAAAAACATGCTGTAAATATTGTGAGATATAATAACAATTTTCAAATTCTTCTTGATTATATTACAAATTGTGTTTTATGGGATAGAATTAGCCATCTTCAGTGTCATACAATCATTCAGAAACCATTATAATTTGGTTTAAGGTAAAAGGTATGGATTATCAGATTTGATATGCTCTGCAGTACTTCTGTGAACCCCAAGGGTCCTCTAACTCCCATTTAAAACCCTAGCTGTAGTAAAATTTAATGCTCTAAACTCTGCTCTGCCCATTTCATTGAACCTTTCTCAACTTCCCATGTGGTTATTTTGGATTAACGCCTGCGCCAGTTCATCTCAGGCTGGTGACAGGATCATTATCTTCCAGACCTTTGCAGGTACAGTTACAATTGAATCTATACTGGTGTTTTTTGGATTGGCATAAGCACAGTAATGACCATGAGGAGACAAAGACATCACATAAATGCCAGTAAGATACCAGTTATGGCTTGTCATAGCCATAACCTTCCGCTTGGAAAACCACAGTTAAGTAGCAAAGATTGTACATTTAAACAAATGAATTACAGTTGGCATAAAAAAAAATTGTAATTAACCAACAATCTGCTTTTATCTGCAATTCATTGTAGTAGAAACTGTATCAGAGTTAAGAGATCACTACAGATCTCAAGGACAGCTGTGAAAACAAAGATTAAAGATTCTTGCTGAGTAACTTAGAGTAAAGAGCAACTAAGGCATTATTTATGGAAAAGATGCAAAACAATACTGAAGCATACGGATTCAGATGTGCTCCAGTGGGCACAGCTGATTCAATTAGAACGAAATGGAAGTGACATCAAACCACACAGACGTTGGCCAGGAAAGGTTGTCCTTCAAAACACTTTCAGTACTTAGACTTTAAATAGCATTTCAAATGTTTACCTCTCGAAATGAGCTGTATTGTTTTTCCTGCATAATTAAAGGGATGCAAGCCAAGAAGAAAATGAGTGTACCTAAAACCGTAGTTTACCTATAAATAGAAATATTTTAATGACAGTCTTACAAAAGAACTGAATATTAAGGTGAAAATATAAAAATAACCAATTGAACATGCTACTTTGAACTTGAATCCTTTCGATCTAGGGATGCTTACATGCAAAACTTCCATTTCTCTGCCAAACTACTTGATATTTTTCAAACCATAGATCAACAGATGTGTATTAGAACCCAACTTTGATTTGTTCTTTGTCATTCATACATAATGACATGGGACGGTACAATATGGAAGTCAGACTCTGAGGGAGAAGGCAGCTCATTAGTCTCTGCTTCCTTGAATCTTCAATTGTGTTACCAGATGCTGGGCCTCATCGCAAATCTCATCTTTAATCATCTAGAGAGCCAGTACAGAGCCTCTCTTTTGAACTGATTGTTTGGAAAGGAATTGCGTTTAATGCCACTCGCCCTGTCATCGTTGGTTCAGCAGGACTACGATGTTCAGGCGTCCTTATCAGCTCAGTCTCGCAGTTTTGAAACGATTGCGACATTAGGTTAACAACATTTGGTTTCATCCACTCAACCCTGGCTGCGATGATAGCTTAGATGGGTGTCCCTTCTTGGGATAATGACACATTTATCACTCAAGTGGATCGGGGCAAGTAAGGTACTTGGTAGAAAGGAGAGAAAAGCTTCACTAAAGCATGTCACCACATCTCTGTTTGGTTCCCGCCTTGTATCAGTGTGGATTTCAGGTCAGAGCGCTGAATGAAGTCTGGCTGTAAGAGCAGAGGAACACGGTGCACAGACTGGGGTAATTACCCTTTCCTGTCGAACAGCTCTCTGCTCTGATATATAGCCCTGTGTGTGTTGTATAAATATTATGGCCTTCAATCACAGCCCTGTGGATTCACTGCTCGAACCATTGGTCTAAACACTGTCTTCAAACCTGACCCTAAACGTTTTATAGTTGCACACAGTTTAGGTATGTTCTAAAGGTTGTGGAGCCACCAAAATGCACTTAAAGTCTAGGTTCTTGAAAAAATTGTTGAGTTGATCTCATAAGACACACTTGAAGAGTGGAGGAAGGGGTCTATTGTAATGGTGTAATAGAAAACCTATTTTGCATTTCCCAAAGATCACAAAAATATTTTTATAATGATGCAGAAGAAGTAATGTTTTTGGGTTCCCCAAAGAATGCTCATCTGGATCAACCAAGGGTTGGGGTTTCAAAAGTATGTAAAGCTTATAACTCATTGAGACGTCCAAGGGTTCTACACCCCAGTCTGATATACGTAATAGGGAAATCAATATTATATTTAAACACCAATGAATTAATAGTATGACTAGGATATTATATTTTATGTTGAACACTAGATTGTCAAGAAACCTTTATAATCATGACATGACACATCATGAATGTGAATGTTTTTTTTTTCATACACTTTTGCATGCCTACTTAAAATTGTCAAGTGTCATTCTGTTAGTTGTCAATTGTCATTTTAAATGCATAATCAAATACATCATAACTTGTTTTTGTCAGGACAGCTTGACATTACCAAGACCACATAACTTGTCATCAATGTGTCATAAACATGACTGTCATGATGCCATTATAATTGAGTTATGTTTTTTTTTAAGCAGTGTCATCCATATTTTTCTTAATTTTATATTTTTCTAAAATATTAAATTTGTCATTAAATGTCATTAATTATATTAATGACTAGGGTTGGGTATCGTTTGGGGTTATTTTGATACCGGTGCGAAATCGATACTTTTAAAACTATACAGGTGCCTAAACTGTGCCTGAACCGATAAAAATTATGGTGGACGACTCTAGAAAAATCTTTTATTTGACAAATTTCTCTAATCATTTTACTTGAACAATATAATTGGTTTAAAACATACATCAATTCATATTTTATATAGTTAAATTGAATTGCATTAATATATTTCTTTCGATCATTTGTTTTTTTTTAGCATGAATGCAAGATTTGCATTATGCAATTAACAATACATTAGCTTACTACCAACCTGTGCAAAGGCTGTCATCGAAATCAGGGAACACCTTTTTTCTAGGGTTGGGGCTTGGGACTACATTTACATGGACATCAGTATTCTAATGATTTGCCTTAATCTGAATAAGACAGTAATATAATGGTTTTTACATGAGTTAATATTAACTGGTTTATATTTGGTCAGTCAAATGAACTTGTATAATTAAAAACTGCAACAAATACTTATTTAGAGCCGAACTACAAAATCAAATGTAAATCTTTAGTATCAGTTTTCATACACTCATACACTATGGACAATTTAGCCTACCCAATTCACCTATACCACGTCTTTGGACTTGTGGTGGAAACCGGAACACCCGGAGGAAACCCACGCAACCACGGGGAGAACATGCAAACTCCACACAGAAATGCCAACTGACCCAGCTGGGGCTCAAACCAGCGACCTTCTTGCTGTGAGGCGAATGTGCTACTCACTACGCCACCGTGGTGCCGTACTAGTGTTGCTAGAGAGGAAAAATAGCGGTGGCCAATTTAGGACTGCTATTTACGGGAGTTGTAGTCCATAATGAAGTGTATTGTGGGTAGTAAAGTTCGACAAGCATGCTGGATGATGTGAGCTTGTTGTGTGCTGTGCAGTTGAAGCAGAGAAAGTTTTATTCTGCTTTGTTTCATGTTCACTCAAGTTATTCCACCCGGGAGCTGTTTGCACTGTGAACCTGATAACACGGAAATAAGTAAAAGGGCATGCATTGATCACTTTTGTCTGTCTCATCCATTGCACGAGCATGAATTAATGAGCTGTTACTCTGCCGCTGGACATCGTGAAACAGGCGTTATTGTAAAGCATCTGCTTCACGTTTCCGTGTCAGAATACTTGCTTGTAAAATAAAAAATATAGCCATACTTTAGAACGCTTAGTTTAAGCAAATTTGTTGAACGCGAACATGCGTGTTGATGACTCTGAACGCGTTCCCTACTTGCGTGCGTTTCCTACGCAACAAAAATAAACAAACATTGAGATGGTGTCCCCGACCCTCAAAGTTGTTAGAATTAAATGTTAAGAGACGGTGTGACACAACGCGCACCTATGTGTGCCTTTGATTAAATCAGTGTCGCAGCATCAGTGGCACTGAAATTAGGCACCGAAATTCATATGCTGATTCGGTCCGTTCCATTCCGGTTCCATATAGTTTCGGTACCCAACCCTATTAATGACGCTGTTATAAAATTGTTTGACAAAGTAATTACAGAAATTGTAATTAATTTAATTTAATTTATTTTGTTCCTTTGAAAAAAGGGATCCGAATATATTCATGGCAATCATGTTTATGACATTTCTATGACAAGTTATGTGGTCTTAGACATGTCAAGTTGTTCATACAAAGACAGGATATAATGCATTTGGTTATGTCAAGTTGTCATAAGAAGACATTTCAAGCAATCTTGGCATTTAAAATGACATGAACTAATGACACTTGGCGACCATAAGCATGCATAAAATCTTCTTCATATTAATGTCATGTGTCATATCGGGATTATAAAGGTGTCATGGTAATCTTAAGAACCACCCCTTCAATAAAATGGTACCAAAAATATTGTGTAAGATGGCCTATAAAGGTTACTTATGAATTATTATAGAATATTATTGGCTATTGGCTGTACTGTATAAGCCTGGACCTGGCAAAGGTTTAAAGGCACAAATAAGCCACGTAATTACTTTTGTAGCGCCCATAATATCTTCTAAGACATGCTGATCACAGAGGAAGGAGGCTAATCAGAAATCTCAGTCAGCCGTTTAATCTAACGTGTTTGTGCATTGAACACACATTTACACGATTCAATGTGACAGACCAAAAACAGCTCGGAGAAATTGGCTCACATGAGCATCTTCAAAGTGTTATTTAATAAGCAATAGTTTCTGTAGTGAGTAAGTGGTGTTTGCTAAGCCAAGCATCACTAATATTATTGCTCAGTATTGCAGTTCTATGATGTTGACCTGAACGCTGCCTTAAAAATTATGTGACTCTTATGTTTTTTTAATGGAAAATTCACAACATTCTAACATACAGGCAGCTTGTCTGTGTGTAAGCATCTTTTGCATTTCAGTTAGGTAACTTAAAAAATGTTTACTTTGTTTTGCTATATTCCAAATGTGTAATGCACACAGCCAAAAATCTATAATTGTGAAATATGATGTTTTTTTTCCAATAAAAACAATCTGTGCTTTAGTTTAATTATAAAACTCAGTACTAATTTATTAAAATGCATTTATTAAGATGTATAATTGTCATTTTAATTGGTACAATAGACCTTAGACATATCAGCATTAAATTATGATTGACTGATTGTTTCATTAAAAATAAAGATGACAAACTATCGAGTTCATAAAGTTAAAGGTTTAAGTGATAGCAAATGCTAATTAGGGAAAATAATTATGATTATTACCTAAAACCAATTCATAATGCAAATTAGATTACCTTACATTAAAAGCTGCAATATTCCTGTAACATTGACAGACAGCCAATAAATCTGACATATTTGGATGAACATTCTTTGATTGAAACGCATTTAGAAATACTTTGTATTTTGGGTTATTGACAATTTGTAAACACTATGCGATCACAAAAAAATAAGAAAAATCCGTCTTTATACTTGAAATCTTATCAACATAGACTCATTCTGAAAACCTAGCCCTTAATACATTTTAGAGATCGCGAATTATGTAACCAGAGGTACTTATGGCTGCATTTAGTCTTAAAAAAAATGCTACGGGGCAGTATGACATCGTTCCTTTTCACGTTTCTTTCCAGCTGACCGCATACCTCCATATGGATGGCTTTTCCGCTGTTACCAGTTTGTCCATTGGCTCGCCGTGTACGTTGGTAAACTTGTGACATGGCGTGGAGTTGACTGCAACGACGGGTTTCAAATCTGGTGAAGAATGGTTCCAGAAAGCTGGTCAGACAAAAAGAAAAGCCAAAAAAGAAACAAGTAAATAAGCGGGTGAAAATGTGGCAAAAATGGGCTTTTGTTTTGATGCACTGCATTTAATAACACTGTCAGTTGGGTTTCCTAAACAGTTGGGTTTAGAAAACATTATCGGTTGGGTTTAGGGAATGGGAGCCTGGGTTGAATCTTATACAGTAATTTAATGTGTCTGACAATCCTGCTTGATTGATTTATTTATTTTTGTCTCAAAAAATTTATAAGTAATTAACAGGTGAGAATGCACAGAAGTGTCAGCCTCAGTATGAGAACTGGCACTCTGCAATTGCTTTTAGTTTGTAGATGTCCAGATACAGGAGCTCCCAGTGATGTTTCAGTGTCCCACATAGCATACGTACTCCACCGGTATATCTGTCAAATTAAGGATTCGTCTAGACTCATACGGATTTATGTGAAATAGCGGAGGGCTGCAGGTATTCCTCCTTCTCTCCTTTTCATCTGCTGTCCTCTTTATAGCAGTCTGTCATGCAGGCTTGATTGAACTCCAATGCCTGAGTGGAATTTGCTCATTTTCCGAACACTAGTCCGAATGGGCCTTGTACTGTCTGGTTATTTGTCATAAGAGCTGTGTCTGTGTGTGTAGCGAGTTATTTCTGTGCAGACGGCAGTGTGTAAGAGAGCATAGACTGTTATCATGGACAAACAGTGAGGGTTGAGATAAGTGGGACGCTCCAGGCGCTTCTCTCTCTCTGTTTTACTCACTGCACTATTTCTCCACAGCCCAACTGCTGTTCTTTTTTCCCACTCGCTCTTTCATGCGCCTCTCTAAAGCCCACCAGGCCAAAATGTGCTCATCTTCAGATGCACGTCATGTGTCTGTTTGTCTGTCTGTGCGTTATTTTATGTAGTTGAAAGTTGTAATAATTTATTTATTATTTATTTATTTAATTAATATATTTATCTGTTATTTGCATAATTTGACTGTTATACATGTTGTCTATGTACATATGTATATATTCTTCCTTATGTATGTACTCTGACTTTCCACCTAGTTACTTTTCCATGTACAAACACACTTTGAATTTATTTATTATTTTTTTCCCAAATCAAATTTCCCAAATGATGTTTAACAAAGCAAGGAATTTTTAACAGTATTTCCTATAATATTTTTCTTCTGGAGAAAGTCGTATTCATTTGATTTCAGCTAGAATAAAAGCAGTTTTTAATTTTTTTTTTTTTTAGTTTTATCATTTTAAAACTATTTTATTAGGGGGTTATTATTAGCCCCCTTATATTTATTTTTTCGAAAGTCTAATAAAGAATAAAACCATCACTATACAATAATTTGCTTAATTATTCTAACTTGCCTAGTTAACCTAATTAACCTAGTTAAGCCTTTAAATGCCACTTTAAGCTAAATATTAATATCTTAAATATTATCTAGTAAAACTTTCTGTACTGTCAACATGGCAAAGATAAAAGAAATCGGTTATTAGAATTTTTTTTTCTGTTAAATAGAAATTGGGGAAAAAATATAAAAAATGATTGTGGCTACACAAAATATTAACATCATATTTTTTTTTCTTAGGAGTGTACTCATTTGTGTTGCCAGGCGTTCAGCTATTATCAGCTGTATTTTTATTTATTTTGATGGAACAATAAATTTACACCACTAAACAAACTGTGCACTGACTATTTTTCATTGTGTCAAACAGTCATTTCTGCAGTGTTGTCCTATGGAAAGATATAAATAAATATTTGCAGAAATGTGAGGGGTATATTCAGTTTTGTGATATATATATATATATATATATAGTTAATAAATTAATGCTCTAAATTAATTAATGCTTTAACTGATAGTATTTGTCACGATCACCAGTGATCTACAGCCAGAGATTGCTGGTTGACACACACACACACACACACATCTCATGAACTACAAATCTGCTTGTAAATGGACTACAGATCCAGTCACACAACACACACAACCACCATCTGATTAGACTCTCACAGCTGAAGCTGCTTCTGGACTGTCTGCACACCCTATATAAGCAGCACAAACACACACAGTCATTGCTGAGTATTGTTATCTGTATGTGACCTCACAACGCATTTCCTTTGTTCCTGTCTTCCGTGTTTTGATCCTAGTCTTGCTTGTTTGCTTATACTTGCTTGCCGCCAGCCTTTTGACTCCTTGCCTGTTCTTGACTACGATTCTGGATTCCTGTACATATCTGTTTGCCCCCGTTGACCTATGCTTTAATGACTTTCCTAATTAAATCTGCGATTGGATCCTCACCGCCATTGTCAGTGTCACTCCCCATTGTTACAGTATTCTAATTAAAAAAATTAAGAACAATATTAACATTTTATAATAATTAACAAATATGAATTAATAACGCCAATAAACAATATTTAATGCAGAAACTAGTGTGGTGGGTGGTGTCTTAAATTTATTTAAAAAGTGATGTCTTTTTAAATACATATTCAGTTGTTGTTGTTGTTGTTATTATTATTATTATTATTATTATTATTATTATTATTATTATTATTATCATTTTACACTTTCATATATGAACTGTGCTATATTAAATTATGTAAAAAGTCCCCAAAGCACAGCTGGAACTTTTCATTTTATTAGCCCATTTTTTATTATTTTACATTAGTGTGTCATAAAATTCAACTATATATGCACTGATGCCTGATGCATCATTTATTTATTGCATAATATATCACCAGCTTTGTCATTCGCATCAAAAATAACTACATTGTGATATAAATATATATTCCCTACAGTTACAACGATGATATAAAACTCCTCATACCCAAGCGGTTTACTATCTGTAAGCCAGCCTTATACTGAAGGCCGCTGCGTTAAATCAAGATTGATTCATTCATTTGGGAGGAGCACTCGAGAATCAAGAGTCTTTTTTTGGGTTCTTGGCTGAACCGGCATGGTGATGTGAGATTTACTGCTGAAATGTGAGTCAGAGAGAAGCACAGCTGACTGGTGTGGGTGGCCTGTGCTACTGTATGATGACGGCATGTGCCAGCTTTATCTCCAGCACAACCAGAGCTGCACACACATGGCTCTCTGTGCTCTTCTTACGAGGTCAGGGGGACACGCTCTTAGATCTCGCTTTCATCATCCTGGGAAAGTCAACACGGGATGGAGAAAGCCAGCAATCTTTTTCCTCACGTTCCTCTGGGAAGACCGCCTCACTCCTATTAGCATTCTCATTTAAGGAAAGTCACTGCAGGTGAATGGGCCAAAAGAATTAATTATAGTTATCACCATCCCTAGTTTATTGATTACATTTGCTTCATTTTCATTTGCATACATTTCTAGGATAACTATCTGAACATTGCTTGAAGCATGGTTCAAAATCCGTGTTTAATTTTTTTGGGGGATGTGTTAGAGTCAAAGGTTTTTACAGAGGGGATTTGGGGTATCTCTTTTTTGTCAGTCCATAATACAGATAGTACTATGAACAGTCAGAATTTTTATTCTTTTTTTTTTTACGCAATCCTTTGAGGAATATAATGTTGTACATAATCAGGAAAATTATGTATGAACAAATCCCTCTCCAAAAACCTTCAGCGTACAGATCTGAATAAAACGGTGGAGTTTGGAGTATGCAAATGCTGCTGAAGTGGAGATTTATGGCTCAGCGCAAGAGAAAAAAAGTCATTTTTAGAAAATAGCATTTAAAATCATGTGTTATATTAGGGCTGGGCTATAACTTCATATAATACAAGTTTATATAAGGCTATAATAAGTTTTGTTATGAAAGTTTCGTTATGCAAATGTGCCTGCTGAGCGCACGCCTTGGAAGGAATGCTAATATGCTTGAGGGTATAAATTTGTCGTTTCGAATGGAGATTCGCGTGACTTGCATGACACGCACATGGAAGCTACGTACACAAGTGTGCAAGCGGTGTGCAAGCGGCACACACGTGACGCGCACGCATTTTCCAGGCGCACTTAGTTGAAAAACATCTGAACTTTTCCGAAAGCCACAAGAGCACTGCGATTCATGTGATTTTATTTTTCTCCATAAACTTGTATCGGAGCTGCAGCAATGGTTAGTTCGTTTGTCATCCTCTGAGAAAATGGTTGATGGTCACCTAGTTACGAGATAGGTAAAGTGCAACAAAACACACTCTTAAAGTAGATTTGTATTTATTTTCTTTACATTACATTGAAATCAAATCTATGAAAAGTCAAGAAGTCCAAAATTGACTGATATGGGAAATTTATTTATTTATTTATTTATTTATTTATTTATTTATTTATTTATTTATTTATTTATTTGTTTATTTGTTTATTCGTTTATTCGATCATTTATTTATTTGTTTTTGTATTCATTAAAGGGATAGTTCACCCTAGAATGAACATTTATTCCCTTGAAATGATTCTAAACATTTTTTACATTTTATATTACTTCTGTTGAACACAAAAGAAAATATGGTAACACTTTAAACATTGTTGTACATGATCAGGAAAATTATATATGAACAAACCCCTCTCTTTAAAAACTTCAGAGTACAGATCTGAATAAAACTGTGGAAAACTTGAGAAAACAAAACTGCATTTAAAATGTTTGTATTTGAAATCTATAGACTCAAATTGGTAAAGTGCGACAAAAAAACACTTACAGGTGTGCTTTTGATGTTTTCTTTTACGTTATGCTGGAAAACAAAACTGTATGAAAAACCAAAAAGTGAAAAAAGGTTTAAAATTGACTGGTGCGGACAATTTTGTTTGTTGATTTGTTTGTTTATTTATTTATCACCTTAAAGCTATAATTCTCCCTAAAATTAACATGTATTCCTGTAAAGTGATTCCAAACCTGTTTTATATTACTACTTCTGTTGAAAACAAAATTTAATTTGGTAACACTTTGGGTCACAATTCATGATGTTAACAAACCATTAACTAACACTACTAGCTTAATAAACTACTAATTAGCTGCTTATTAATAGTTAGTAAAGTAGAAGTTGGGTTTAGGTTTTGGGTAGGATTAGGAATGCAGAATGAAATCTTTCTTTGACCACTAATGAACAGTTAACATCTTAATAATAGGCAGGTTATAAGTCAGTGGTTTATAGCATGAATTGTGACCTTAACTAAAGTGTTACCAAAAATATTCTGAACAAACCTACTATGGATTTCAGTGGCTGCCATTTACAAATACTCTTAAATATCTTATTTTGTGTTTAACAGGGAAAAAAAACCTCATACATGTTTGGAACTGCTTGAGTGTGAGTAAATAATGAGTAAATGGGTGAACTGTCCCTTTAAGCCATCAAACAGAATGTAGGGACGGAAGTGGACATGGCATCTTTTGTAAGCAATTATGCGTGCGGCTCTAAAAATGGCTTAATGTGCAGGAAGGAGGTGCTGGGTGTGATCTTCTGTCCATTATTGATTGGAGACTCGGTGATTACTCAGCCTCAGTCTGTCCTTAAGCCGTGCTTCTCCAGGACTGACCTCCACCTGCAGGCTGACACGTCCAATAGTCTATCACAGACACTCCTCCAAATTACATTTTCTGAAGCTTTCTCAACACTTCTGTGCATTGATGGACTCGTGCTTCTAATTACTGCTGTCTGCCGAGTTACCAGCGCTCGCATTTTTATACTATTATTGATTTGATCTGGGTTTGTTATAGATATGAATGATTAGGGTGACCAAACTGTACTGTATGTACCGTATATTCTGGTTCTTCTATATTGGCAAATATATCCATATCCAGTGGATCCATATCCGGTCTGTTTGCACTGCGTAGAGTGATTGTTGTAGCATGTTCATAAGAGGTATAGTGAGCAGATGGCTTCTTATACCATACTCATTCATTCAATCATTCAATCATTTTTCTTTGGCTTAGGCCCTTTTTTATCAGGGGCTGCCAAAGCGTTCCAGCATATGTTTTACACAGCGGATGTATGGAGTGAGATATGTGTCTTTATTATTCAATCAAAAATATTTAGTTTTAGGGAAAAATTAAGTACATAGTAAATAAAAAATAAAATATTGCAAATAGAAAAAAATGTTTAATCAAAAAACGTATGTCGATGATAATAAAAAATTTTAAATTGCAAAAAAACCCCGATTGTTCTATTATGCAGTTACCACAATTTTGATTGCAAACTCATTCATTTTTCTCTCTGTTCTGCTGTCATTTATTGCACATCTAGAGTCTTTGCTTGCGAGTTGAAAAGTTTTGCTTGCGAGTTGAGAAGTTTTGGATCCATGTATGCCAGAGTTAATTTTGTGTTTTTATAATTCAAACAAACATATGAAGTTTTTGACCAAAAGTAGGTACATTGTAATTAAAAAATAAAAGATAAAAAAAAATTATAATAAAAAAAATCTTGATAAAACAAAAATTTGCACTGCAAAAAATAAACTATTGCCATTTTATGGTTACCACCATATTTGTCATTGCGCGCTCAATCATTTTGCTTTCGGTTCTGTTTCATTTATTTATTTTTTATTATCATTGACATACGTTTTTTGATTCAACTTTTTTATTTGCAATCTTTATTTTTTTATTTTTATTTTTTATTTACTATGTACCTAATTTTTTCCTGAAACTAAATATTTTTGATTGATTAATAAAGAAATATATCTCACTCCCTACGGATGCACTTCCATCTGCAACCCAGTACTGGGAAACAACCATATACTATTACATTCACACATGCTCTCAAACACTTCAGACAATGTAGTTTATTTAGTTGCAAATAATGAGGGGGAAACTGGAGCACTCGGAGGAAACCCACTCCAACACAGGGAGAACTTGCAAACTCCACACAGAAATGCCAACTGGCCCAGCCAGGACTCGAATCAGTGACCTTCTTGCTGCGAGGCGACAGTACTAACACTATGCTGCTCTTATACCATAAAATACTTTTTGAATTGTTCACTTTTAGTGCTGTACTTTGAGCAGCACCTTAACGTTCCATGGTTGATTGATTCTGTACAGTACCTCTACACACAAACTCTCTTTAAATAATTACCTTCAACAGGTATACTGTACAAACAGTAAATGAAGCCTAAATACAGTATAGACATCATGGCTAGCACTTGTCCAGTAAAATAGCACGTATGGTCATCCTATGAATGATATACCTCAAGAGTGGGTTGATATCAAGTTTTCTAAGCAGTCAAAATGTGCTATTTTGATATTTTTTATTGATTTTACTTGAAGGAAATGGCCTGTTTTAAAGTAACCTGGCAACTTAGCATTGCAATCCAGAGTTATACTTTTATTTTTGTATATAATATATATATATTTTTTTGCATGTCAACTTAATAATTTTGTGGTCATTCTATAGGTGTTCGTTGTGCAGGGACTTTTGATTTCTGCAATGTAGAAAAAGAGGATGAGTCATAAAAACAGAATTTACTTTGTGTAATGCCATGGAATTTGGTAAGTAAATCAAAAGTTTGAAATGTTAATATGAACGTGTAAATCACAAAAAGACAATATTAAATCACAAAAAGACCATTTGCATGTGTGTGAATGACGTTTGTGGTGTTTTCGTTCTTCCGTGTCTTTCACTATATGAGAACATGAACAAATCGGCTCTTCATCAGTACTTGACGATTTAATGGGAAAGAAATACCCTCATGAGCAAAGAACTGTTTTAAATATTACATACATAAAAGTGAAAGAGTTCATACAATTTCATTTGTACAGAAAGGTATGATTTTTTTTTCAAAGGAGGTGTGTCTCCAAACCCCACCCCTAAAGCCAAATGTCATTGGCTATATAGTATCATGCTAAAATGTACGAATGAGATCATTCATATTCATACATATTCATAATAAATACAGCATGATCGCACTGAAGAAAAATGTTGTTATGTCCAGATGTATTTTAAAAGAAGTACATATTAATCATTTCAGTTAATAGTTGTGCTACATTAATAATTAATAATGTGTTATTAATGTGTTAAACATTAATAATGTGTTATTATCTTAAAACAAATTAGATGATTTTTGTCTGGGCAGTCTATTGCTATCACTGTGGTTTTATCATTTGTTGATGATGGGTTGGTTTCATGTTTTGTAATTTAACATTCTCTGAATTTTAGTTTGTGGTTTATTTCCAAGAGCTCATTGTCTGACAATCAAAATTTACTGGAACTCAATATTTATATAAAACTGTTTATGCTGTTTATGCCTGAGTTTCAAATAAATGCAGATTTTATATACCCTACTTTTTCTACCTTACTAGATTCTTAGGTCAAAGACATAATCAAATTAATATTAAAATTAATATTAAATATTATTAAACATTAATAGTATTAAACATTAATATTTAAAAGCTTTTTTAAAGAAGGCCAAGCTTTTCAACATTAATTTTACAGCTTTGAATTCACAACCGTGTGTTTCAGCTTCATTTTCTGTTTAATAATGAAACATTTCTGTTTCATATATAGCACAGTGGCTCATTTAGTTTCAGCTAATGCTAATAGCCACTTAGAACATCTTAGCAACCACGTAGCAACACTTTGTCAGCCAGCATGAACACACTAGCAAGTTCTGCATGGGCAATCACCACTTGTGAACTTCAAATATATATGCTGTTATTTTTAGCTTTCCATACATCAAGAACATACATTTTATTCAGCACAA
This sequence comes from Danio albolineatus, assembly GCA_903798035.1. Taxonomy (NCBI): domain Eukaryota; kingdom Metazoa; phylum Chordata; class Actinopteri; order Cypriniformes; family Danionidae; genus Danio; species Danio albolineatus. The sequence continues at coordinate 21,932,291 of CAIGQQ010004837.1, read as the reverse complement.
ATAAGCTCCATATGCTCGCGTTGAAGCACGTGAGAAAACATGTTTTTAAAATTAAATTAATTGATGTGTCTTACTGTGTCATGATTGTACGGTTTCATCAAGGTTGAGCATAAACATCTGTTGTTTTTGTAACATCAGAACAGGGTTAAAGCAACTAATGGGCTAACAAGAACCGTTTCTCTCTTCACGTTTGCTCTAGAATTACTGTAGGAATTGGATCTATTTTATTTTAAAATAGACTGATTTATTCTTGTCGTTTTCTCAGAAGGTTTTTGTTGTTGAACTTGCGAACCATTGGGTGCCTACACTTGTTCTTGTTCTTATGGCTCTCAATGCGATGAAGAGTTTTCTGTTATTTCTCTTAAAAGCCGTGTGCCTTGTGAATCCTTTGGGGTTAAGGCAGGCATTTAATTTCCTGTAGCAGAGCTGGGATAATTTAGCACTGTGGAATGAATCACATCTGAGGTTCATTTTCTGGAACGCTCCTTTGAGATACATGCTGAGCCTTGGAGATGGCTATAGCAATGGACATTAAAACACAGAGTAATGAAGACAGAGTGCTCAGAGAAGAATGAATGTCTTTCTCTCTCCTTCTCCGTCGTGCATAAATCCTTTAGTTTCTTCAACTACAGTTTGTGTGGGATGTGAAGAAAATTGAAGTAATAGCTATTGCGCTAGGTCACATTGAGCTAGTGGTATTTGTCTCGGGCTTATGCTTTATTATCTTGTTTGAGAAAGGATAGTTTTTCAAGCTCTTCATTGTTGACATGGAAGACAACTGTGCGTTTTGTTCCAAACCGGCTTTGGTGAAGGTTGTGGATTACTGATTGATTCTCAGAGATAATACCGGTCCTTGTTGATAATGAGCGAATAGTATAGAGCGAGAAAAAAAAAAATCTTTATCCTTGCTAAACATTTCATAGATCTTTGAATTCACTTTTTTCAATTGGATTTATCAGTTAAATAAGTGTGAATGCCATTCGAACTCTGGAAACTGAAAGGTGGGTCTCCATTCGTCTTCCAAATGAACTTTGATGAGATTCTAAACAAACCAAACACAAAAAAATGATGTATTAGTTACAATGTTGCTCAATACAGGTCTAAGACCTCACCTAAACTGATCAGGCAGACCAAAACATGAAAGTTGGCATGTAGCTTTGTTCAAGATGCTATCAATATGTGTAATCATCTCAAAAAAAACAAAAAAAACATGGCCAATGACCATTGATAATTGAGGAACTTTAGATATATATAAATAGACATATTTTAAACTTTAGTTCATGTGTAATGTAGCTGTACAGACATAAACAACATCTCTTAGTGTAACATGCTCAAAGTTCTATGCAAAGGAAGACATTGGCTTTTACAGAGTTAGCTTAGCAAAGCCTACAGCGAACGAAGTTTGGGAACTACAAAAAAATACATCCGGGTTAGTAAGATCACAAACGCTTCAGGTTACGCGCATTCACCTTGTACATACACCTTGTATAAATGCAGAGCGTGCTAAAATGCTTTCAGAGCACTGTTATTTCCACAGAGACACAAAGAGATAAGTGTTTACAATTTAATTTGAATTATGTTCCAGAGAATTATAAAAAAATATATAGCTAGCATTTGACAAAGGACAGCTTCCAGAATCTCTCCCAGTTCAGTGCTGGATTATCTAAAAACTCCTCCAACCTTAATAGCAGAAGCTGTGGATTGTGAGCCACAACCGTTAATTTGTAAAATTGATCTATTACATGCATAGTGTCTAGCGTAAATGGTGTGCTGTAGCGAGGATGTAAACAAGGATTTAAACAACGGGAAATGCTGTTTGGCACCACTAACAATTTTGCTACAAATTCATATTTATCAGTCAAACCACTGTAAACACCCACAATCTTCACTGATGCTGCAGCGTCTCTCTATGCGACCGCTTTCCCTGCATTCTACTTGTCAAACAACAAATTTGCAAAAAATATTTATTTATATAATATTTATATCAGGATTTCTGAGCTAGTTCTAGGGCTAAGTCTAAATAAAACCAGGTTTTTCTATTAATAATTATCAATAAAAATTGACC
>CAIGQQ010004837.1:21903551-21930126 GCA_903798035.1 Danio albolineatus | reverse complement strand
CCCAAAAATGGCAAAATAATGCCTGTAATTTCTATACAATACCAAAATCTTCAAAAGTGTGCGTCTGCGAAATCTGGTTCTGAAGAAGAGTTGTTTTTCAATAGCTAGTGCTAGAATTGTTATTAAGGGGGGAAAAAATGCAAGTGTATTGCAAGGGACCTGAAATGGCTATAGATGGTCTTATGATGGTGTTCTATAACTATGGTTATATAAATAATATCTATCTCACATGTACCTAGAGGCCTTAAAGTTCTTGCCATTAACAGTTCTGGCTGCAACTTTCCAATTTTCCAGCTTTTTTTTTTAACTGATAATGTGAATATGTGAACCAGGACTAAAGTCTTTTTGACACTAACTGTTAATCAGTGGCTCTTGAATCAAAACAAACATAAGCTATTCTCACTATCTGCAATCAATCATAGTGTGACAAACTAAGGATATTCTTGCAGGCAAGATTTTTTTTTTTTTTTTTTTTTCAACAAATTGAATTAAGCCCTGTGTCCAGAGCTGTTCCTCTTGCACAAATACAGGTGGCGATATAGCACAGAAAGCCATTTGAAAAACCAGTGTAGACGACAAAGAAAAGTGTTCTAAAAAGAATGAATGAATGCTGTGTTTGTTATCTTTAGTGTCTGAGAACTTTTAGATGAATGTTACAGTGACAACTAAAACATCAAAAACCTGTGACAAAGGATTGCAGAGAAAATGTAATTTAATGGTAAGTGCAATATTTTAAGAATTTACCTTGATATATATTGCATAGCGTACAGTGCGAAAAGATCTTAAGTGTATGATTTTCTTTCTTTGGACCAAACTAGAAGTGTGAATACAGGAACAGAAGCTGGAGACTTCATCAAAAGTCTCCATTTTCTCTCTATTCATTCCTACTGCATCGAAGTGAAGCAGCGGAGATATTAAAGAGATGTCACTTAGGATTTTCTTTCTTCATTCAAGTGGTTCCATTGAACATATCGATACATTTATCAAAGAAGCAGCATCTAGTGTTGGCTCAAAAGACTTCATCAATCTGACAGCGTTTCTATATTTATTATTGCATTTTCTCAGCTAACGACACACAGGGCGAATCTGTAATCAAAAATGTGTTAAAACTGGTGGCCTGAAAACGGCCAGGACAGGAGTCAGGGCCAAAACAGGGGAAAATAATTGCAGTCGATTTGCTAATGAATTGTTAGTTACTCATGGTGATATCAATTATGGAGTCTTATTCTGTTCTTAGAGTTCAAGTGGATGTTTGTTTTGGAGTGAAATGTACTGAGGCAGAACTAATAAAAAACACTGCGGTGCTCCAGAATGCATTTTTGTGGCTTTTTGCCTTTTTTTTTTTAGGCCAGTATCATTTCTTTTCTTCGTTTCTCATTACATACTGATTGACTTGAATACCCACAGATCCCCGTCTAATTTTTGCTAGGTTTTGTGGGGTGATGAGCGGCCTTACTGAACGTCTCCTCTAGTGATTATTTTTTATTCCCTCCACGTTGAAATAAAGTGAACCAACCCATGCAATAAAATGGCAAAGATTTTAATGGATTATAATAGGCTTCTTATATTAGATATCCCAGCAGAATTTTCCCAGCTACCAAGAAAAATGCTCGTTTTTTTCCCTTTTTTATAAAATGTGAATACATTTTTGTCCTCTTGCAGTAACAGAAATTGAATATCCAGTGGGGCTAGAGTAGGACTAAAGAGGCTTAGTGTTATTTTCACAATTACAAATGACTTCCATTCAGTTTTACCCTTATTCTGGCCACCACAAAGTCAAATGCAAGGTGTCCTGCAGTGCTTGACCTCCTGACCCAACACTGAGGGGCACATCAGCCAAACCCGAGTGCCATTTTTCTTAATTTGTCTGGCTAACCGCTGCTGTGAAATGATGTCCTGGCGTACAATCCACACTAGGATTTGAAAAGCCCCCACGCTGGCGTGTTCCATCCAGAAGCTCATTATTCTCACTTTGGGGTCAGGTGTGCCTGCTACTTCATGCTGGCTCTTACAGGCGGTGCCCCCTCCCAAGTGTCAGATGCTGTTGTGTCTGTTGTCGGATCTGATTTGTCACCTGCATCCTCCTTGGGGGCTGGTCTCCCGTAATCAAACTAGGGCAGGATTATCCACACTATGTCCAGCTCCAGGTGGGCTGTCACAGCAGCTTTATGGCACGTCCGCCCGCCACTGCTACCCACAACGGGCCGTGGAATCGTTTGAATGCAGAATGTCAGCGCTAATGCGGGACGGAGGCACATTTCCCTGCTGGGTTTCCTTGTCCGCAGCAGCAGGCTGGCGGACGACCAGCTTTCTCTCAGTTGTGTTGTCCAAACCTCTGTTCCTCAGCGAGAGCGTCCGCTTCCAGACACGCTGACATTTCCTCTGTGCGAGCACGTCTGCGGCCAGTCAGTCCCTTACTGCCTTTCATGTTTAATGTCAAATAAGGGCTTAATTGTGCCATCATGGCAAAATTGATAAAACCGGGCCATTATGTCTGGCTGTCCAAGCACAACGCTAATGAATGGCTGCAATTAGCAAAGACTTGGTGAGTCACGGTGGTCCATTCAGCCGGCGAAACATTAAGTCCACATAAGGAGCAATAAAAATGGCAGATAAATTGAAAATTAAAGGCATCTCTTTTCCCCATGTCTTCATTCCACTGGTGCCTGGCCTTCAGTAACCTTGCATTTTCACAGTTGCATAATGTAGATGCGATTGAGTGTACTTGTTAGGGAGGTCAAAAGGACTTATTTGCATGAACCAGAACCTTTATTTCCACTCTTTATTACAGTGAGCTTTTTGTCATGGAAGTAAAAGCAGAATTGTGAATTGTGCTTTTAAGGCAAGTGAAGAATAGTCCATGCAATGCAAACAGATGGAGATTTATACTGCCAAGCTTCAAAAGGCCCCAAAATCACTATTCAGGTTGCCCATTTCTCTTGTTGAATTTTTAAGGCTTTTGCAAATGTGTAAGCAGTTTGTGCATCAAATTCACCAAAATAATAGCTGTTTTTTTTATTTCAATGACACACATTTCTACTGCACACATTTTTACTTGACCACAAAACAGTCTCTTAATTAGTTCCAAAAATTAATGTTGTATTTAAATAAAAACTGTTTCAATGATTTTAATATGATTAAAGATGATATTATTAAATTAATTTAAGATGATATGACTAAAGTTTTATTTTTTTAACACATTCTAAATGTTTACCTTAACTTATAAAATAGTTCATAACATTATTAACTTTAATTATGTTTTTTTGAACATTAAATTTAAAAGAATAAATGTATTTGAAAGGTTAGTCTTGTGTGAGTGAAGTGTCTACATTAAAAGCAGAATATTAAAATAAGAAAATCCCAACCATCAGCACTATGCAAAATATGTTCCCACACCATTGGACAACAGATCTGGTGCCAAATGTTTAAAGATTCCTTTCTTTTTTTAGATGTGATGAGAAGTTCTGTGGGCTTTTTTCTATTTGTAGCTTGGCAGGAATAATTGTAACACTTTTGGATGCACTATATATTTTTTTAAGTTTATTAATTGAAGTTATTTGAAGTTTTAAGCAAAAAAAAAAACACAAACCAAAATAAATAGAGGTAGAGACCGATTAAGTTAGTGTTCACATTTGACAGGTTGTTTTGATTAAATGAAACAGTAATTCCTGTAATTGCTCTATTAGTGCGGTTCGTTTAAATGTGTGAGCACGTCCAATTAAACCTTGGTGCGTACCAAACAAGCAGACAATGACACTGAAATGATCGATCGAGTCCACTTCTAAACAAATTCTGTTGCAGTTTGACTGAAATTTGACCACAATACAAATAAATGACTAATGTGCGTGTTTCTTTTTTGATCCAGACCCTAAGAACCAATGCACCTAATGGCGTCAGATATCAGTGAAAATTCCCAATCAAGTCAAAGCCTTTTTTGATTTGTGATCAATCAGCATAGAGTAAACATAAAGCAAAGAGCAGCGAGATTGGAAAAAGCACCTCAAACTATTTTCGCCCGAAGCATGACTGCACCATATGTCAGCGCGCCGCCTTCAAGGCTAAGGCTCCGACATCCAATGATTCTATTAGTGCGAGTCAATGGTAATCAAGAGAAAATGCCTTGCAAGCGCTCTAATTATACACACTAAAATTAATCCAGTCCCAGTGATTCCCGTTCTGGTCCATTCCTCTGGGCACCGCGTTGTCCCAATCTGTGCTAATATTGATACAGGAAAGGGTCCTGTGATTTCTAGGGATAAGCTCTAATGAGTCTGACTCATGCGTCTGGTTCTGGGCCAGTGGAGTATTCGCAGCTTTCTCACAGCCCGGGCCAGTATGTGTTCTTTTAATCCCCTTTTATTTTACCCTTTCAAATGCAAGCTTATCGGATCCCACAAGGACGTATGTGCATACAAATTGGCCCGAGTTTTGCTCGAAAGCTCACCTGAGAGCAGTAAAGGAAAGCAGGATCAGAGCCAAGCCACGTATAGGGCGACATATGGTGATTTAAACTCTAATAATTAGGAAGCTTTAATTCATTACATGATGCGACACGCTCACCTCTGTTGGCATCAGACTTTGTGTCGACCCAGGGAAGAAATCAAACGGAGTAATTAGCTCCGCGCTCTTCGTCTAATAGAGATATACGCTCACCGTCTTGACCTTTACTGATACCACAAACAGTTTGGCTGCATTAATATGCTTGCAAAAAGAGAATCTCTGTAAACGGAGCGCTGATGTTAGGCACACATGCTACAAATCGTGTTTGTTTGCTCAGAGATGGAGTTTTGCTCTCCATAAGCGTTCGCTGCGTGATTCACGACGGCCTTGGGCTCGTATCAATTGAAAAAAGGAGCACCTTGTGACTGATGCAAAAGCTGCAAACTCACCCCAGAGATGCAGCCGCATGCTAGCCTCATTATACGCAATCAGGGGTGTATTTGAATCAGTAAATATGAACATTTGTTGGGGTATTTTTTCAATGCGCTTGATGTCAGAATGTCTGGTTGGTAATTTTTACCTCTTTTGCTCACGCACTTTATTGGATGTAGGTCTCGGGCATTTGGTCTGAGTGCTGAATTTCAATGGGCACACGAGATTCGTTAAGAATTCAGAGAGCAGCGCTTGCATAAGTGCATAAGAGTAATTAGACGGTCTTTTCTCCGCTGTGCGCTGTCCTCTAATGGAAGCTATCATTGCACTCTCCTTCACTCGTGTCGTTCTAGTATCATGCTGTCTTCAGGTTAAAAACTTTGGGTCTGAGGATTGTAAGTGTGCTGCTGATTTGATTAGATTTGATGTGCAGACAGATGGTTTAAAAAGAACAGGAAGGTCAGTGGCGGCAAAAGGAAGGAGCAGGTAAACAAAAGCGTGTAGATGGCCATCTGAAGATTGAAGGTTAATTGGTTAAGTGCTGAGATTTTGGCTTTTAGTGATTTTTGTTTTTCGTTCCTCTTTTACTAACTGAAAGGAAAGGCGAAAAGCTTCAGATTCAGGTTGCATATTTTAACAAATATTCATATTATTCAGTGTGAAATAGTTTGTTTTTGTCTTGTTATTTGTATGTTGAATCAAACTGTGATGTTTTGTAAAGATACACTACTGTTTCGAAAATGTGTCATCGGTAAGATGTTTTGTTTTTGAATGCTCACCAAGGCTAAATTTATTTAAACAAAAGAACATTAAAAACGGTGATATTATATTCAAAGCGATATATAATGACAAAATATAATAATAAAATTGGACAAAGCTGAATTTTTTGCATCTGTTACTACACTATTCATTCTTTCACTGACACTTCAGCAATCTGACCTGTTAAATATAGCTGTTGTTATCAATATTAAAGACAATCATGTCTTTTTTTTTCGGGGGGGGGGGGGGGGGGGGTCATACACTGATATTTAATATCCATCAGCCATTTTTTTTCAGTAATATATTCATAAAAAAACATTTACAATAATTATAATAATGATAGGCGACACGGTGGCGCAGTAGGTAGTGTTGTCGCTTCACAGCAAGAAGGTCACTGGTTCGAGCCTCGGCTGGGTCAGTTGGCATTCCTGTGTGGAGTTTGCATGTTCTCCCCGTGTTTGCATGGGTTTCCTCCAGGTGCTCCGGTTTCCCCCACTGTCTAAAGATACAGGTGAATCGATACCGGTAATACCGGTACAGGTTAATTGGGTATAGGCATGGGCCGGTATAAGATTCTGAAGGTATGATAACCTTAGATAAAAATATCACGGTATGACGGTATTGTGATTACTGCTCTAAAATATATTCTTTTTAAATGTCTGGGTAAAAACTCAAACTTTTTCCCCTTTGAACACAATATATTTTATTTTGAGAAACATATATATAGTATTTTGGGGCAGTAAACGTGTCAGGCTAAAGAATTTGAGTGAATCATTGACTTCTGCGGTCTTCATTTGTTTAAAAAACACAGATTTCTTTACAATTTACACCAAAAAAAAACAACAACAAAAAAAGTAAATAAAAAAACTCATACCTTAGGAACGGTATAGCAGAAAATTTTGGCGCTATGAAAACCTTGACTTTTCCAAACCGCGATTAACCTTGAAAACTGTTATCGTCCCATGCCTAATTGGGTAAGCTAAATTTACTGTAGTGTACGAGTGTGAATGAGAATGTATGGATGTTTCCCAGAGATGGGTTGCGGCTGGAAGGGCATCCGCTGCGTAAAACAAATGCTGGATAAGTTGGCGGTTCATTCCGCTGTGGCGACCCCGGATTATTAAAGGGACTAAGCCGAAAGGAAAAGGAATAAATGAATAATAATGATAATGAGTACGATAATAACAATCATAATGTTGGCATGTTAAATTGTAAATGTATCCAGTCCATTTTAGTGAAATGTTTCTAATTTAAGTTTAAAATCTAATTTATTTTAAGTTAAAACAAGTGATCAACTGACATCAGTATCAGATTCAGGCTAAATAAACAAATTAAATCTGTGAGTACATTTCTTGGCTCAAAGTCATTTTGTTTAATGACATCACAACATTAATTACATTACGTCATTACATTATCAATAATATGATGTTTGAGGTCATGTGAGCATGATAACCATGCTACGATGAATGCGTTCTAGCAAACTCACCTGTTCAATATCCTCAGACTGCACAGCCATTGCCCATGGGTCACCTGTAGCATGTTGTACAGAAAACTTGATTTGGCAAGCTCTAATCTGATACGCTGACTTCCAGCGGGAATCAAATTCATGTTTACAAAGCATTTGTTTGACCCAGTGAGTGCTCTTGAGGGTGAAATGATCACAGAATTCAGTTTGACTGGTTAGTGGCTACAGAAGCTTCTTTTTATGTCACTTTAAAGGAATAGCTCAACCAAATAAAACCTAATTACCATTTACTCATCCTCAAGTGGTTCAAAACCCTTCTTTTTTCCGTTAAGCACAAAGGAAGATATTTTGAAAAATGTCAGAAACCAGCAGCCACTTATGGTAGGATTACTATTGTCCATTTTAGGATAAATATACCACTGCAGACAATGTCTACTGTCTTTTCTTAATAATTTTTTGTGTGTTCAACAGAAAAAGAAACTCAATCAGTTTTGGAAGTATACCGTTACTTGTAAAGTAAACGAGGACAGCATTTTAACTTTTGTATCAACTGAATCTTTAACTAGACATACAAATAATGTCTACAGCAGGGCTATTCAATTGGGCAGCCGAAAACATTTGTTTATAGAAAAAAGCCTTTTGTTCAATGCACTGATATCGTTATTAGCGATGTAACGACTCGCCAATTTCACTGTGCTTTAATTCGTCACAGTTAATTAATCGTAAATGCATTTCAAGCTTCAATTCATTTCAATGCTTCAATTAAACAAGGTTATGCCACCTGTGCTTTAGAAAAAGCCAACATGGGTGTCTTAAAGAGCAAAAATGCAACATATGCATGTTGTGTCCTGACTCATATTGTAAGTCATACCTCTCCAGCCCTTTGTTTGGGATGCTTTTCATGAACTGGCCCCGTAACAAATTAATTGAATAGCCTTGGTCTACAGTATATTTTCATGTAAAGAGTCATTATTTGTCCACTTCTTTCCCCACACTTGCGTAATACATGCTACTATATAAGCTATTTTTCAAATAACACACTCAAAAAATACTTTTGCTGCTTGTTCCAACTACTTATTTAAAATGACTTGAAACAATTCCTAAGTTTTAAATTTTTATATATATATATTTTTAATTGTTCAGTCCATTTTAAAAATGTAAAAACTATTAAGTTATCGTAATCGATTTGTGTTGGGACAACTTTAAGGGATTGTGTGGAACTCATTTTTTTTTTACAGTGGAAGCTGCTGCTTTGCTTTTTAGTTAGGGCATCCTGTGTGAATTAATTCATTGCTCCATTTGCTTTAGCTTTATCAAACATCCTACAATCAAATTGCTGTGCACACCTGACTGCATATGTGCCAACAAATTCTAACAGAATGCAGAAAAAATGTATAAACATGAAGATTTTCCTTTTATTAATTTTTTTATTTTTTTGTAAGTTTGAAGGATTTCTCAAAGCCCAGCCCTATTAACCTTACTCTGCTCCCCATTAATCCTATTGAAATCCCTCTGTCAGAGCCTGCTGCTAATGTAAGCAGCCAAACAGAAAAAGAGGCTTTTTTTTGATTCCCTCTCTTCCTTTTGCTTTTTTTTTTTCACCACGATGGATCCAAGTAGGATTATAGTTCCTGAAAAGCCTGCCTTTATGCTCGAATCAAACAGCGACATTAGGCTGAGTGTGAATGAGGCTGATAGATAGGAGTAATGGATGCTGGGAAACACATGTGAACCACTATATAATGTGAGGGGCCTCAGAGTCTCAGTAGGCAGAGAGTTTTCAGTCTGTCTCACAGTGAAGTGTGCGAGTATGTGTGTCAGTGAGAGCTAGTCTGCCCTGGGGTGGTTTGTGGGTGCTTGACTCTGCCTCCCCTCTGTGCCAACCTGTCAATCATCCACAGGCAGCTTGTCGACTGATTGGCCGAGAACAGGCCTGTCGGTCAGGAGCTCGACCGTGACCTTACTCCGCATTTCTCAGCCTCACAGCACATATTTTCCATTTCACCTTTCAGATTCTTCAAATATACCATGACTTTTTCTGACTGCCTTCCTTAAAATGGATGTTCGAAGTTTTATTTATTTATTTTTTTTGTAGGAAAGCACCGATCCAATACCTGGATCAGTATTGGCACCCGTGCTGACCTTTTAAAACAGATCGAGTTTGGCTGTACAGTATGTGACTGGTCCAGTTTGATCCTGTTTTAGTTGTTGCCATTAGTGTCAAGATTTAAACAGAAGAGATGCAGACAGTTTTTGGCAAAGGTGACGTCAACTTGCAGGATGCAATCTGAAATCAAATTTGTTTTGGAAGCTTTAATTTTATAACTGCTGTTACATTAATTCATGTTTTTGTTGTTCTTGTTTAGCAAGAATATAATTATGTTTACTTACTACTACTACTACTGCTGCTGCGGCTGCTACTACTACTAAATCGCAGGAAACCCACGTCAACACTGGGAGAGACCATTGTCTTTCGTAGTATTTTTTTTTTTTTCTCCAGCTGTGGATGTCAGTGGTTACAGGTTTTCAGCTTTCTTCGATTGTGTTCAACAGATGAAGGACATCTCACCTTTCGGATTCTTCAAATATACCATGACTTTTTCTGACTGCCTTCCTTAAAAAGGATGTTCGAAGTTTTACTTATTTTTTTGTAAGGAAGCACCGATGCAATACCTGGATCAGTATTGGCACCCGTGCTGACCTTTTAAAACAGATCAAGTTTGGCTGTACAGTATGTGACTGGTCCAGTTTGATCATGTTTTAGTTGTTGCCATTAGTGTCAAGATTTAGACGGAAGAGATGCAGACAGTTTTTGGCAAAGGTGACGTCAACTTGGCAGGATGTAATCTGAAATCAAATTTGTTTTGGGAGCTTTACTTTTATAACTGCTGTTACATTAATTAGTGTTTTTGTTGCTCTTGTTTAGCAAGAATATAATTATGTTTACTTACTACTACCTGGCAAGGCAAGTTTATTTATACAGCACATTTCATACACAGTGGCAATTCAAAGTGCTTTACATAAACAGAAATAAAATTGAAGTATAAGAAAATAAAAACAAATAAAAAAAACATAAAATCAGATTAAAATGAGTAAAAACAAGTTATAAAAGAATGAAAAAGAAAGACACAATAGTGTGATCTGTCGGACGTAGCACAGTGCTCATTCAGTAAAGGCATAGCTAAACAGATGTGTTTTCAGTCTTGATTTGAATGTACCTAATGTTGGAGCACATCTGATCATTTCTGGAAGCTGATTCCAGCAGCGAGGGGCGTAATAGCTGAAAGCAGATTCACCCTGCTTTGACTGAACTCTTGGAATTTCTAGTTTATATGATCCTAAAGATCTGAGTGATCTGTTTGTATTGAGTCAGCATATCTGTAATGTATTGGGGTCCTAGGCCATTTAGTGATTTATAGACAAGTAATAATACTTTAAAATCTATTCTGAATGTAACTGGGAGCCAGTGTAGAGACCTGAGGACAGGTGTGATGTGCTCTGGTTTCCTGGTTCAGGTCAGAATCCTGGCCGCAGCGTTCTGGATGAGCTGCAACTGTCTGACTGTCTTTTTGGGAAGGCCAGTGAGGAGCCCATTACAGTAATCCACCCTGCTGCTGATGAAAACATGAACAAAGTTTTCTCTAAGTCTTCACTGGAAACACTGGAAACTACTACTACTACTACTACTACTACTATTACTACTACTACTACTACTACTACTAAATCGGAGGAAATCGGAGCACCTGGAGGAAACCCACGTCAACACTGGGAGAACATGCTCAAAGAAACTCCTCAAAGAGAACTCCTCAAAGAAATGCCCACTGACTTAGCCGGAACTCAAACCAGTGATCTTCTTGCTGTGAGGTGACAGTGCTAACCACTGAGCCACCGTGACACCCCTTGCATCCTTTATCATACACCTTCAAATTGTTACCATCTGAACGTCAATATTGTGTTCCCCGATGCATAAGAAATAGGTCAAAATTGTCATTTATCTCTCAAACAATTGTTTTTAATACCTTCTCTCTTAGTTGCAGTTCATGGCTAGTAGATTAGACATTTAATTAGAGTAGTGGTACCATGGTACTTTCTGTTTTTAAATTATTTATTTATAGAAATGCCAATTGTGAAATTGTCAGATGTCTTCGTTGGTGTTTGCTGCAAATCTGATTCTTGTTAAAGTAAATATAACTGAAATTTATTATATGTAAAGGGTATAGTTTACCCATGAAAATTGTCATCATTCACTGACTTTTGTTCCAAACCTGTTTGGGTTCATTTCTTCTTGTTAAACACAACAAGAAAGCTAAAAACCTGTAACCATTGTATTTATTTTTTCAAGCTGTGGATGTTAGTGGTTACAGGTTTTCAGCTTTCTTCGATTGGGTTCAACAGAAGAAGAAACACCTAAAGGTTTATAACTACTTGAGGGTGACTAAATGGTAAGTCAATTTTCATTTTTGGGTAAACTATCCCTTTAACTCAATTTTGTCCTTTAACTGCTTCGAGTTTAATTAATTAAGTAAATAAATAAACAAATAAATAAATAAAAAAAGGGTTTGGCAATTGGGGGGATGGAAAAGGTTGGTCTTGCACAACCCACATAAGCTGAAACGCACTGAATGCTGGTCTTGGGCTCCATTTGTCTTTTATCCATCAGATTGTTTTGCTAGATCATGGGCTCAGCGAATGGAAACACTTTCATAAGTGCTTTTGAGCGTGGAGATCCATGTAAAGCTCTCTCTGGATGGAGACGGGCTGAATCAAAGCACAGCAATAGCAAATGTCTGCCAACAGAAGTGGGCTGAGGCTCCTCTCACACAAATACTCACTGATATGATTTGAGCTCTGTTTGTTTCTGTTTATTAAGGAGTCATAGGAGTGTATGCCAAAAGACTAACAAGAATCATTTTTGGAGCTTGGTGAAGCTGGCAGTGAGATTTATCGGTGCGGATTAAAGCGCAGTCATAAAGTACGCATGATTTTTATTCTGTTGCTTGTATTGTAGGACACATAACAACTGTCGCTTAGATCTGATTAGGTTCATCACATCAACTTTGGGTTCATCACAGCTGAACAGAAGAAATGAAGCGTGGCATTTTGGGGTATAGAGTGTAATGGTACGTATAGTGACTGGCAGAGTTTGATCAGGTTATCATAGCAAAAGTGACACTGTAACACAATTTAGCTCAGTAAATAAAAAAGCTTATTTAGTAACTGTCTTAGTCTCTTTAAAATAACAAAAACTGTACTTCTCTCTATTTTTAGGCTAAAACACTGCTTTATATATTTATTTATTTAGACCTTTTTGTATGTATGTTTGCACCTACTTTTATTTTAGTTGTCGTTTATTAGTTGTCGTCTTTTATTTCTTTAATTTAACTTTTTCCAAAATTAATCTTCATTTCATTTAACACATTTACAATAATAATAAAGCTGTTAACAAGTTTTTTATGATTAATGAAGCAATTATAATGTTTTGTCCTATTTTTTCATCTTCATTCAGAAGTAACAGGGTATTTACAGCTACTGTATATTTCTGTCCGTTTGCATCCCATGTCACGATCACCAGCGATCTCTCCTCTATCAGAGATCGCTGGTTCACACTTACTTCCATGAACTACAAATCAGCCATGTTAAGGACTACATCTCCACTCATGCAGCACTCACACTCACCTGCTCCAAGTCACCACTGATTAGAGACTCCCAGCTGAAGCCACTCACCACTCAGTACACTCTCTATTTAAGCCACTCAGTAACACTCACTGTTGCTGAGTATTGTTTATCTGTTCTGTGACATACAACGCGTTTTCTTTGTTCCTGTTTATCTGTTTTTGACCTTGCCTTGCTATTTGTTTTGTCCATTCCTGCCGCCTGCCTATTGACCCTCCGCTTGTTTATAGACCACGATTTTTGGATTACCTATATACATCTGTTTGCCCCTGATTGACCGCCGCTATACTGACTTTAATAAATAATTTGCAATTGGATCCTCGCCTCCGTTGTCATCATCACATCACGTAACATCCGATCCCTTTGTGCTCCCAAAGTCGCAAACTGCAGTCTTACCTTTAAAAACATTCTTACGTGGCGGTGGTAGAAGGTGCAGCGGTAATGGCCTTATTTAAGTAGTACCTACTGTATGTATTTATACTTGCATACATACGCTTTATTAGGTTCACCTGTTCAGTTGCTCATTAAAGCAAATTTTGATGGCAAGAACTCAATGGACATCTATGTAAATTGATCTCCAGTGAGCAGCAATTATGTTAGCAAAAATACCTCAGAGCAGTGTTTCCCATACATGTTCCTGGAGGCACACCAACAGTACGTATTTTGGATGTCTCCACTATAAACTTCAGGTTTTGGAGTCTGTTCTGATGATTTGATTCAGCTGTGTTTAAATAGGAAGAGGCTGAAAATGTGTACAGTTGCTGTGCCTTCAGGAACAGGGTTGGGAAACAGTGCCTTAGAGGGCAGAGGATAATTTAAATTCAAAATTATACAACAGATGATAGGGAAAAGTTAGCTTGGTGTGATGAGACTTCCGCCTCTGCTGCAATATGGTAGGATTTGATGGATTTGTGTAATGGTGTTGAGGAGATTTTCTTGGCACACTTAAAGTCCCGTAGTACCAGTTGAGCAGCGTTTAAACTCCACAGGTGGCCATGTCCATCCCTTTATGACTGCTGTAAACCCATTTTGGGATGGCTACTTCCAGCAGGATAACAGAGCATGTTGCAAAGCTCAACTCACCGTCAACTGTTATCTTGAACATGACAGTGAGTTAACTACTCAAACGACCTCCGCAGTCACCAGATATAAATTCAACAGAGCATCTTTAAATGTGCTGCTAAAAAATCTGCAGCAACTGTATGATTCTTTCATGTCAATATTGACCCAATTCTCTGACTATCTACAGAATGAATAATTAAGGCCAGTCTTATGGCAAAAAGGGGTACAACATGGCACTGGGAAAGTGTCCCATTTTCTTTCTTTTTTTGGATATATGGTGATTTTTCTTTTGCATTCATTCATTTATTCATTAATTTTCCTTTGATTTAGTTCCTAAATTTATCAGGGGTCACCACAGTGGAATGAACCGCCAGCTATTTCAGCATATGTTTTACGTAGTGCATGCCCTTCAAGCCACAGCCCATTACTGGGAAACACCCTCTCAATCACACATGAACTCATACACTACAGCCAATATAGTCCATCCAATTCACTTATACTGCATGTCTTTGGATTGTTGGGGAAACCACAGCACCCAGAGGAAACCCACACGAACACGAGAAGAACATGCATCCAAGAAGAACATCCAACTCCACACAGAAATGCCAACTGGTCCAGCTGGGACTCAAACCAGCGACCTTCTTGCTGTGAGGCAACAATGCTAACCGCTGAACCACCATTACGTCTTCTTTACATTTATAAACCTGTAATAAATTCAACATTGGGCCTCATGAAGCACAAGCAGTTTTTTGTTTAAATTCTGTGTAAAGATGTTCTGATATTGTGTCTTATGTGATGTTATGAAATATTAATTGGTGCACAAGAAATGTACACCTGCAACTGCAATGTGTAAATGCTGCACAAAACTGCTGTTCTTTTTGGTTCTTGATTGCTGCATTTTTATACAAAGGCATAATGATATTTTACTGTTTAGTTTTTTCTTTTTCTTCTTTTTTTTGTTTTTTTTTATGATAATTTGGCTAAAACATCCCTTTTTACAAACGATACGTTAATATTACTGGTTACTGCATTTTTACGTTCTGTAATATTTTTTCAAAACGAGATACTAGCAATACGTTACTCCTGTGGATTCCAAATCACCAAATTGTTTCAGCTGGAAAACATAAGCTTTCTCATGTGCCATCAACTGGCCGTTTTTAGAAGAGAGTCTGGCATTTTGAAACTGGCTGAAGCATATGGCCTGTTAGTCGTTCATACATTCATGAAATAAACTGGTCCCAAACCATAGAACTTTCAGGAGTCCAGAATATTCCACTACATTCATGGATACATAATTTACGTACTGTAGTTTTAATTTTCTTAGGATTATGCTAACTGTGAATGATTGTGCACACGCACCCCAATATACACATTTAACCATCAAATCTGATGTTTGATTTATGATTTTCAGAAAGATCTCAGAACTTATTTCTGTATTTACAAATATTACATGAATGAGGCACATAGTGTTTAAATAACAAAAATATAACAATAGTGCAAAAGCACTATAGGTAAAAGCATCGTTTTTTGCCGAGCCAGTGAACATTGTGCATCATCCACCTTTTTATTCTACAGTTTGCAAAGGTGCCCATCAAGAAGAGTGTCTGCCAACATTGCCGTTTTTTACCGTTCCTTCCGACTGCACACCATAAATATCTGTCACATCAAAATCCATGTTATTTTCCCTCCAAATAAATGATCCATTTGATTTGCTGGTGGCTCGCAGCTCATGTGCATGCAGCCGACTCGTGCATACTGCTAAATACAGAGAAGAGCTGGAGGGGGTGTGGCTTTATCTCCATGGCACCCGCAACCAAGCTCCCTCTGTTGCGTGTTCAAGTTAAATCACATTGATTTTCATTACAGACTGCAGTCTATGTGGATGTATGGTCGCTGCCATGATGGGATGTATTGATTTAGCAGTTAGACTGCAGGGAAAGACGATGTGTATAGGATGGTGATTGCAATTAGTACTGCTTGCAAGCATTATTATTAATATTGCATATACTTAAGGTTAATCTCATTAGCTTGAGTGTTAATGACTCTGTGAAATGAAAAGGAAAGATTCTTGGCAAACACTCCATGTATTAGCATCATCTATTAGCATATATTAGCATCAAGTCTGGGTCAATGTTTTTTTTTTTTTAAATGTATATATTTTGACACCAGTTTTACAACAGTGCTGTTAGTTATATATAGAAGCATGACCGCCTCACAGCAAAAAGGTCGCTGGTTCAAGTCCCAGCTGGACCAGTTGGCATTTCTGTGTAGAGTTTGCATGTTCTTTCTGTGGTTGCGTGGGTTTCCTCCGCTCCAAAGGACATGTAGTATGAGTGAATTGGGTGAGCAAAATTGTCTGTAGTGTATGTGTGTAAATAAGTGTGTATATGTTTGTTTCCCAGTAGCTATGTTTCCATCCAAACTGGATTATCGCATAAAAGACGTGCAAATAAAGCAGCGTTTCCATCCAACGAGTCAAAGCGGACAAAATCGTCACTTCCTGATTAACTGGCGCCAAATATCAACAGTAAAAACGTAATTTGCTGCAGTAGGAGAAGCTGCATCAGTCTTTTCTTCATTTAATAAATGACTTGTGCCTCAGAAGGCAATCTTGACAGGCAGTGAAGGCGCGGTTGCGTTTGAAGGCGTCAGACGCAGGGCACAGACGCTCTTGATTCTGGAAGTCATCAATAATACAATAACACAACTACTTAAACGGTAAGGCGTTTTAGAATGACCAAAACAACATTTCAGATGTTTTACGATGTGTTCAACCTGCTGGTTTGTCCATTTATACACATTTTTATCATCACATGAACTCTTAATAACAAAATCACATGACCTTTTTTTAATGCGCATACTGGAATTTATGCGGTAAAAGTGTTTCTATTGCAGTTTATGCGCGTCTTTTCTTATCGAATAAAAAGTTTATCCTACTCAGTTATGCGATTTATTTATTTGTTTTTTTAAATGCAAATTTTTAAAATTTATGCGCATCATGGCGTTTCCATCAACCTTTTTTTTTATGTGCATATCCAAAATGCGAATAAAAACAGCTGAATGGAAACGTAGCTAGTGATTGGTTGCAGCTAGAAGGGCATCCGCTGCGTAAAACATATGCTGGATAAGTTGCCGGTTCATTCCGCTGTGGTGACCCTGGATTAATCTCTCTCTCAAATAAGAACATTCTTGCACTAAAACCTGTTGTGTGGTATTAAACCTGCTGGAAAAAAAATCATTGAGTTATTGTTATTTTTTTTCCCCACATTACGAAAAGTACAGGAATGAATCAAGGCCTTTTTATTCACCGCCTCATGCAGTTTCTTCAGGAGATGTGTGCCATTACTTTTTCAGTAGACGGACTTACAATATTACAAAGTGGTTTTTTTTTTTATTTTTACACTTTAGCTAGTAATCATATATCAACACTCACTACACCTTACCCACAATCCCCTGGCATCACACGCCAGCACTGCTCACCTGTTGCAAATGCAGTAATCGAGTTTGAATGTGCTGCTTTTAATCTGGTTTTCAATGTGACATAATAGTTAATGGGGTTTGATGATGGGCGGCTGATGTCTGCGCACGTGAGACAATGCAACAGGTGATTCATTCTTCTACTGAGCCTTGAAGATGATTTATTTATTTGGAAATGGCACAGCACGACCAGGTCTGATAATAGTCCCCATGGTGAAGACAGCAGATAGGTCGTCCATTTCCCACTCACGCTAGCGTGCTTTCTTGGAGAGATTGCAGATCCGCTATCATTTAGCCCTCCCTTTTCAGACCTCGATCCCTGCTGTGCTCATGGTCAGCTATTAGCCTAGCTTCTGGGAAGGAGAAAGAGAGAGAGAGAGACCATGTGTCTGATGTATTAGTGTCTGAAAATAAACGTCTGCTCTCTCTACACAGACATTCGTTTAGCTTCAGGCAAAAGCGGCAATGCTAAATGTGTTTCTCGCTGTGCTGATATTGATGTCTGATCGCTTGATGGGCTGGGATTCTGGTCTGAACAGTAACGAGGTTCTTTTGGTTTTGGAATGGTATTAATTATACTGTTTTGCTGCCCAAACCTTTTTTGAAATGGAAAATCTGCCCTCCGGGGGTCAGCTGTTGTTTAAGATGTCTTGAATCATCTTGTCTCGAGTTTTCTTTGATTGTCTGCAGAATAAATATTTAATTGTGCATCCAAAATGAAGATTTGGTCATCGTTTAC
This sequence comes from Danio albolineatus, assembly GCA_903798035.1. Classification (NCBI taxonomy): domain Eukaryota; kingdom Metazoa; phylum Chordata; class Actinopteri; order Cypriniformes; family Danionidae; genus Danio; species Danio albolineatus. The sequence goes on along the minus strand of CAIGQQ010004837.1, from coordinate 21,912,079 downwards.
TTAACCTCATGTTGTTTCAAACGATGAGACGTCTGATCAGTTTTCAGTCTAATTTTCTCTTTCTCAGTTGAGAGTAGGAATGGGTCGGTATACGATTCTGACGATATGATAACCTTGAATAAAAAGATCACGTTTTCACGATATCACGGTATTGTGATTACTGCTCTAAAATATGTTCTGTTTAAATGTCTGGATAAAAAAACTAAAACTTTTTTCTCCTTTGAACACAATATATTTTATTGCATTTGTAATATCTTGTTACAGTATAATTAATTTAATAATTCAAGTGAATCATTGCATTCTGCTGTCTATTTGTTTCAAAAACACTGATTTCTTTACAATTCAAAACGGCATCTTAGAATATCTTTTTTGCTGTAGATACTGTTGTCCTAAAATAACCTAAATGAAAATATCTTACATGTACCCTAGGAACGGTATAGCAGAAAATGTTGGCGATTTTAAAACCTTGACTTTTCCATACCGTGATATACCTTGAAAAACGGGAATCGTCCCATGTACAGTAGTTGGTATCGTCCTTTAGTTGGTAGCCTCAATTGTGTGCCGTTAACATTAATCAGTATTACGTTTTTTCTTCTTGCACCTTGGAAATGCATATTTGTGCACTTTAACAAAAAACAAACAAATCTTTGGTATTGATCAGTCTGAAGTTTTCAATCAATCGGTCAGACAGTCTGTCAGTCAATTAATCAGTGAATCAAATTATTCAGTTAATTAACCAATCAAAATGATCAGAATAGTTATTTTTATAATTGCACCTTGGAAATTATACATAATTGTGCACCTTAAAAAACAAACAAAACATTGGTCCAATCAATTTGGTTTAATCAACTGGCCTAAAGTTTTGTTTAATTAATTAATCAATCAATCAATCAATCAATCAATCAATCAATCAATCAATCAATCAATCAAAATGATCAGAATAGTTATTTTGTTCTTGCACCTTGGGGAAATGCATATTTGTGCACCTTAAAAACAAACAGAACTTTACAGTAGGTCAATCGATCAATCGATTGGTTTAAATTTTGCTAAGCATATGGCCAAAAAAGACAGATCTACTGAGATGTATATGTAAACAATACACTGTAAATCTTTAAAACGCGCTGGGTGGGTAATGATGAAGTTTAGCCAAAAGCATATCTAGGGGATTTAAATGATTTCATCTTTATTATACACTCCAGTCCAATCGCCTTCATATGAGCAGTGTGGCAAGTGTCTGTTCCCAGTTGCTGTATTCAACAAAGCACCGTTGCTTATTATTCTGGCACTGGGAAATCTCACATGATCAGTTGGAAGTGTTTGAGCTGAATGAATCATCTAGACCAGTGTTTACCAGCCCTGCCTAGTCATTTGTGAAGGCTTATTTAAATCATGCAGTAAAGTTCACAGTTGGGGAACTCCATAAAATTGGACATTTTATGCATATTATTTAGCATTTTTGTGTTTAAATCTGGCAAGTACAAGCTTGAAGTTGCTGGGGAAAGTGAATAGTTTAGAGAGTTTTTGCATCTTGTGTAGTTTCATGCTTGAGAAGTCATTTATAGCTTTAATTTATATTTATAATGTCACACAAAACAAATGCTAACTAATATAATCTGTTCACCGTGTTATTCCAGCAGTTATTCCTGGTTGGTAGCCTTATATATACATATATTTACTTTATATGTGTTTTTTCATTTCAACCAAGTTTAATGATGCAGTGTTAGTGCCTGTGAAGTAACCCAACCTAGCCATAGCCTTAAAAAAAACCTTTAAATGAGCACAAGGTCATGCTAGGTTTAGAGTAAAAGTACACAATAAATAAAAAAAATGTTTTTCTATCTAAACATTGTGAAGCACGACATGTGGTGTTAGTTGTCAGGCACTATAAAATTATAAATTGTGATCACAAAACCCAGATCATGCTATAATTAAGCAGATTTCTGAACCCAGCCTTTGCCAATTTACGTTCTGAATTTCTCACTTCCATAACTCTCATATATCATTGAGCTAGAAATACAAACATGTGGTATGGTAGGGCTGCACAATATTGAAAAAAGCTGACATTGCAATATTTTATTTTGCTGTAATTTATATTGCAAATTAAAGTACAATTTCAGCAGATGACTAAAATGAAATCATTAACTTTGATTGCAATAATCTTGTTGAGGAGTGACTCAAAGAAATTGCAAAAATAAATAAGATAGAGCAAAGATAAAAGTGAAATAAGATATTCAGGTGCTATCATGATATTTTGCCCCCGATAATGATAAATCACAATATCACAAGAAAACCATCCACAATATATCATATCTGTAATTGAAGAGGGGAAAATGCATCAAAGTTATTAGATGCCTTTTTTTATTAAAAGCACATACATTTCTTAGAATTGCAGCATTAATATATGTTCGATATTATATTACGAAAAATGCCATGTCATGGATATTTTGTCCTGCCCCTAATTATTAAATAATCAAATGTAATGTAAAATGTAACCATTGTACATTCTACATTACTGATCAACAAAAATAATCCCAACTCTACTTTGCACATGATGCAATTTGACTATTGTGGATGCACACGTTGCGATATCAATGCTAAAATGATATATTTTGCAGCCCTACGGTATGGTGATTTCAATAAATCATTCAAAAGTTCTGTAAACTTTTTCTTCTTATTGTAAATCTTATTTTTTACAGTGCTCTTGTAAATGGACTATCATTGCTGAACAAAATTATTAATTCACTCTTTCACATATTGTACCCTAAATCTTTTAATGATAAAGCAAATAATATATTTATATATATATATATATATATATATAATCATACTTTTTTTTTTTTTTTTAGCTTTCCTCCTTGCTGACACTAAGAGTCTGATTATAACAGATCAGTGTAAGCTGGGAAACTATTATATACTATTCCTTCTATTTTAATGTACTGTAGGACTGCTGACACTGCCACACCAGGAGGACCCCTCCTGTGCCTAGAATGAGTTCCTCACACCTCCAAAACACAGTTTTGCCATTTTGTCTTTCAGTATGTGCTTTTCACATACACAATTCATCTGCTCGTGATCTTCTTTGATGTAACTTTGTCATGTTTGGTGTCATTTGACAATTCATGATCTTAACGTCATAGTGATGAACCTCTAGTGAACCATAGTGATGAGACTTTGCAATTTAATGTACAATCTATGCACTTTTGTACGTTAATGCACTTCTGGTTTGGTTTCATGTTCAGCTGGTTTCACTCATGGTATTTCACTCGTGATTGACAAGGCTTTGCTCAGGGTGTGTGGAGGAAAGATAACGGTTGATCAGGGAGAATGGCTTTAACCCTGCTTCTCGTGCACACTGGTGTGTACAATAAAAAAGAAAAAAAATGTTTCTTTGGATTCACTAACTTTTTTTAGGGTACGTTGTTGCAAACAATTTATATGGGCTCAATTTAAACAAACAAATTAAGTTGAACGTTACTTTAATTAGGGCGCCACGGTGGCGTAGTGAGTAGCACATTCGCCTCACAGCAAGAAGGTCACTGGTTCGAGCCCCGGCTGGGTCAGTTGGCATTTCTGTGTGGAGTTTGCATGTTCTCCCCGTGGTTGTGTGGGTTTCCTCTTGGTGCTCCGGTTTCCCCCACAAGTCCAAAGACATGTGATATAGGTGAATTGGGTGAGCCGGGTTTTCCGTGGTGTATGGGTGAGAATGTGTTTGTGTGGATGTTTCCCGGGAATGGGTTGCGGCTGGAAGGGCATCCGCTGCGTAAAAAATATGCTGGATGAGTTGGCGGTTGGTTCCGCTGTGGCGACCCCAGATTGATGGAGGGACTAAGCTGACAAGAAAAGGAATGATTGAAAAAATTACTTTAATTTAATTTGTTTGAATTAAGCCCATATACATTGTTTGCAGCCACTTACTTAAAAAAGAAAGTGTAATTACAATGTATCGTTGTTTTCAGTGTAGCTTCATACACTAACAAAGGCAGTTTCGCTGTCTTCATTGCACTGCAGTTCATATGTTACAGCCAAGATTCTTAAGTATGTTCACTCTACTGTCTGTATATTTAAACATCTATCTTATTAAACAGCTTTGCCTGCTTTAAGGCTTTGAGATAATTTCTCTTCATCAATAAAAATAACAACTTTAATGGAGTCGGATTAATTATAACAGAGTCAGATAAATAATTGATTTAAGCACGCCATCCTTCAACTGCTTTCTGTTTTCCATTACTTGTTCATAATAGCAGCGTAAGCTTCCAGCCTTACAAAAGCATATTCAAAAGTGGCCAGTTGGATGTGATTTGCAGTGCTTTTACACCTACTGTGTTATCAAACTATGCTCTAAAAACACTTTCTGAGAAACCAGTGCTAATGACAAGCTGCATCCCCACCATGTCCTCTGTTTTGCGGTCAACAAAGCAAAATTGTCACCATCCAAATCCAGTGTGCCACAGCAGTGTCTGAAGCAGGTTGGCAGAGACTTGTTCGCCTCTCACATTCATGGCAGATGAGTCATTCCAAATGTCTCGCTCATGAATCAGTTGGGCTTCATTAGGGCTGATCGGAAGGTGCTCTGACACCGTCCATGTCCTGGCCTGCTCACCCACTATTACATGTTGAGTGAACTCAACCCGAACCAGGTGGATCGTATCCATGGATACCATCCCATGCGCCAGTTCTCGCTGCTGCAATTACTCAAGTGACTGACGCTGGACCATTTAGTCTGGTTTTGCCGATATCCAGAGACGAGTGGAACGGATCTGCTTGCAGTAAAGGTGCATGTTGAGACAGAAGAGATAGACTATCGTTATGCAGGGCATACCGTCTCCCTAGGGACGAATCGCTCTGGCTGCACGCTGGCAAATATGACAGGCCGTTAATTGGACGTGGCAGCGGCGCTACAGTAACACAAAGGGAGTTTAGATCAGTGTCACATCCAGTCTTAGAGCTCAGGCCAGCAACAACCTCTCCTGCTCCCCTGACCATAACCATTTTTAAACAGAAAATCAGTTATTTATTAATTTTATTTCAAGCACTGCTTTAATCAAATGAGTTTCGGCTTTGTATATAGAACGGCTTTGATCAGACATATCTCATCCAGCAAAGAGTCTGTGCTATTAAAGTTTCTCTTCTATAAAATGTGTACGTGATTGCAATGCTATGGCCATGCTTTTGAATCTGGTCTGAAACTAATACTCTAATGACATTTTGGTAGTTGCTTTAAGTTAGTCAGCGATACTGCATGTCTAAAGGGGACCATCAAAATGAATCAGGTCTTTATTATTGCAAAATAAACCCAGACAGGATCATCAAGGCTTTTGTATTCCTGACACGGCTGCCGTATCACCCTAAAGGGTTTGTTTGCTTTATAATGAGAGGCTTACTATACAGTACATTACCACGCTTATTTCATGCCTGCTTACCAAATAAATAAATAAATGGTCATGAAATATTGATTTGAGTGTGATGCGAGAAGAAAGAGTGATATGAGAGACAGAAAACTACCTTCTGTGTAGGAAATCATTTGCTGGGCAATGGTCAGTGTTATACGACCAGGCATATACGACCTTACTTGACTAATGAAGCAGCAAAACTTTTTATGCACTCCATGATTTTCTTTCATATTACATATTGTCTTACTAGTTAGTCACAGACCAGTAAAACAGTTTTAAAATCAGTTGAATCATTTTGTAAACAAGCACTCAAAGCATTTGATCAGAAATCTATTAGGTATCATCATTGCAATATATTACAAAAACACTATTTATTGAGCTTTGATGATATAAAATATTTGGCTGATGCTTGTATGATCTTGAATATTTTAAATGGATATGCTCCACCTCCATTATGTGAGTTTGTGACACTCAAGATTAAAAATAGTCGAGCAACAAGATCTATTACTAGAGGTGACTGTGCTGTGCAGGTTAGACGTACAACCTTTGCACGGTCAGTCTTCTCAGTTAGAGCCAGTCACTTCTGGAATACAATTCCTACTGATTTAAGGTGCATTACAAATTACTCAGCATTTAAATACAAGTTAAAGAAATGGCTAAAAGCAAATCAAGTGTGTAATCATGTGTAATTTCTTTTTCTAACCTTTTATGAAATTCTTATTATATGTTTTATCCTTTTGTTGAATGTAATTTTACTGTTATTGTATGTGTGATAATGTGTTTTTTGATTTTAGGTTGCCTTCTAAAATCTGGCAGGGGGCAACAGATGAAAATCAGCCCTTGTGGCTAACTCTGGCTTATTTAAAGTTTTACTGCTGATTAATGAGCATTGTCCCTGTTAAATAAATAAATACAAATGAAGTGTTGCAATTTGGTGTCCATTATACTAAAACAATCATTTATTCGTCAACAGGTTGGTGTTTTTATGTGTGTGAATTTTCTAAAGTAGGTGTACTTTATGTAGTAAGCCATTGCTTAGTCACGTAGAGCTACTCGGCTAGATTCATTTCCTGCTCTTGAATTAGAGTGCTTTAAGAATGGGAGAGGAAAAAAAAAAGACGTACAATTTTTTTTGGCGCATGTAATTGAGTCTTCCATTCTACTCATTAGTTTTCTTTAATAGTTTCTCTGTTATGATAATTACTTCGGTGCTCATTAAATAGCTGCTTTCTTTCCCTCGGTGGAACAAGATTTGGTGGAGGCATCTGTCAGACAACACGGAAGAAAAAGGGAACATCTGAAGCTCAAAGAAATGTTCATGAATGATAAAGCAGAGCAAAGCGACGTTGAGGGCCTTTGTGTGTTTTCAAGCATGCTCTGAGTGGGCGCGAGAGTTTGTCGATTTGGCAGATGTTGGATGACATCGAGGTGATGGTGCGATGGAGAGAAAATCAGTCATGACGTTTGTACGCTCCATCTTGCTCATAAAGGCTCTGCGATGTCCCAACACATCCCATAAGCACCGCAAATGAATGATGGTGATGTCGGACCCGATGATGAGACCAACATATGGCAGCCGTCGACCCACCACGAGGCCGGGTGACACATAAACGCAAGGCCGTCTTACTCACTCTGACACCTGTTGATCACACGGCCATTCATCTGACGCGCCAAACAAGCAGTATATTAAGGTAAGCAATAGGAAGGTCGTGCCTTAAAGGGTCTCTCTCATGGAGTCCACGGCTGGGTAGATACTTCCTCTGAACTTATCACCTGTACGAGGACTGATGGGTCAGTGATCCTTGTCGAGAAATAATTACTTTGCTCTCCTCTTTTTTTTAGTCTTCCAAAGGTTGACATCATTTATCTCTCAGCCCCGGCGCTGTCAGAGCGACACTGTCATTTCTTAAATAAGGTGGGCTCGGGTTTGTAGGGCCGCTCTCTTGAAGCCATTAGTTTCCCAGTGCTGACGAGACCCCTGGCGTACTACACCTCCAGAGCGGGTCTCGGGCCCCACGGCTCCACAGGCCTCTGATGGGAGTTTAGAGATCAAAGCTGCATGCAGGCCATCAGTGCTGCTCATTACAGTGGACTAATCAGCAGCGACCGAGAGAGGGAGAGGACGGATAATTTGATTACACAACAGTTATTAATGGTGCTGTTGGAATGCAGAGCGGGGGTCTCCGCTGCCGTAATTACTCTGGGACCGGGAGAGAAGAGGGGAGGATGCCTTGGTCAGGCTGATTAGTTCAAAGAATACCCCATCTCACCGTTCTGTGAGATGAGAATAAATAACGCAGCATTACCGTGATATACATCAGCTCTCTTTTAAGAAACGCTCACCAACATTCACTGTTTAGTCCAATCACATCACTGTTTAGTCCAATCATTATCTTCCTATGGAATTTGTGGTGTTAATTGCCTTGGTGTTTTTCTTTGAGAGCAATCTTTCCTTAAGATCCTCCTCAGATTGCCAGCGTTAAACATGGATGTTTGCTGAGCGCCCTCCCTTCGCCTGAAATCCTATTATGATGGTAATCTTTTCTATCTTTTTGCGCACCGTAACCTTTGAATAATCGGTGCAGATATAAATCATAATTAAACTCACTCAGTCCTTACGATATTAAAGGTGAAATGCATCACTAGCGGCAACAAATGTTTTTGTTTCCAAACAGGATTGCTATAAATGTCTGCCTTGACCCTCATCTTGCATTGTCTGTATATACTGTGTTGAAATGTTAGATGGCTTAAAAAAAGAGATTGTTCAGCCAAAAATGTAACCGGTCATCAGTGACTCAAATCATCAAAGGACATGCATGCAACCAGTGTTGGGGAATCTACTCTTTCAACAATTGGCAACTGTTACAATACTTTATGGATTGAATCTCCATTCCTTTCTTTCTTTCTTTCTTTCTTTCTTTCTTTCTTTCTTTCTTTCTTTCTTTCTTTCTTTCTTTCTTTCTTCCTTTCTTCCTTTCTTCCTTCCCTTTCCTCCGTCCTTCCTTCTTTCTTTCCTTCCTTCCTTCCTTCCTTCCTTCCTTCCTTCCCTTTCCTCCTTCCTTCCGTCCTTCCTTCTTTCTTTCCTTCCTTTCTTCCTTCCTTCCTTCCTTCCTTCCTTCCTTCCTTCCTTCCTTCCTT
>CAIGQQ010004837.1:21892520-21903541 GCA_903798035.1 Danio albolineatus | reverse complement strand
CCTTCCTTCCTTCCTTCCTTCCTTCCTTCCTTCCTTCCTTCCTTCCTATTTAGAAGATGCCTTTGTCCAAAGCAACTTACAAATGAAGAGGCATTCAGTAATTTAACAAGAGGCAATTATGCAAAGGAACTGTATAATGTGCTGAGTAGGGCTGTGCAATATGGACAAAATAATCATATTGCAATTTTATTTATTTTTATTTATTTTTATTTTTTTGAACTAATATTGCGATTGCGATTTTATTTGTGATTTTGGCAACGGTTTTTGCTTTTTCAAACAAGCTACATACACACTTTCTATATGTATGCAGTCCACAAGAAGTGCATAACAAAACATTTTACAATGAAATGACATAAGTTTAATATATAAAACTAGTAAAATTGTCTTTAAAACAGACAACATGAAAAAAATAAGATGAACTAACCTCAATTCCAGCCATAACAATAAATAAAAACTAACGTGAATCAAAACCATCTATTCGGTTCTCCCGCTCAACTTTGTCGTACACAGAGAGAGAGCTCTGATTGGTTGACATCTTTCTCCCACTCAGCTTAGCTGTAATTGCCCGGTGTGCTGCGTCAGCTCTGATTGGTTAACATATTAAAATCATGCGCACAAGAACGTGAACAAAAAATCAAAACAAATTAATAGATAAAATTGCAGCCTTTTGCGATTTTAGAAATTGCATGTGCTTAAATCGTTTTTTTTTTTTTTCTTTGTGATTGTGATTAATTGCACAGCCCTAGTGCTCAGAGAGTTTGGTGTTTTATTTATTATGTGTTTCTACAGGTGGTTTGTTAAGCTCACTCTCCTGTGTGAAGTACACTCAGTTTGGGGTTTATTCATACTATATAGAAATATGGTGGCGTGGTAAATTCAAATTTAGCACCTACAATATTAAGCGATTTTGGACACAGCTGTTGTGTCATAGTAACGATACCAACCTATCTGCTGCATTTTTAGATAATGCAAGTTTTTACTCGCATTTTTCCATAATTTAAGTTTTACTTCACAGTGAATTCAAACTAGAAAGTTTCAAGGGCGACAGACATATTTAAATGCAGGACTGAATCTGGAATTGTCATGTTTGATATATAGAACTGTAGCAAAGGATTGGAAAAACAAATGAACTGTGTGACAATAAAACAAAAGTATACATTAAAAATTCATAATTTATGTATTATTTTTAATTAATTATGTTTTTGATTTATTTGTTATGTAAATTCACATATCATTGTTGTATTCAGTTACTAGTAATGCTTGAGTTTTTCCATTTCATTACCTTTTACTTTCTATTGTTACTTCAAAAATACTATTTAAGAAATCACTGTAATAGATTAAGGAATAAATAAATGTGAAACCATGACATGTGTGATTTACCATTAGATGACTGTAATACACTATTGTAGCGTGTAATCTTAAAAGACGACACTGTGCTGTTTTAGACAATTAGAGGTTCACTAATTGAAATGCACTGTAGCTATTGTGAACCTACTTTGCTACTTGCTGGAAAAAGTAGCTAGCTGGAAAAACTTGTATCGTAAGTAAATGGCTTGTAGCTAGCTTTCTCCTCAACACTGCGTACAACACATTCAATATACTGAACAGAGGCTCAATCATTCCTTTTTGATGTACATTGATGGTTGAAATCCGTTTACGATATTCAATGAGCTCTATGGTATACACATTGATTAATTGGTCAATTAAATCTGTTACTCATACAAAGTGATTATATCTTGTAAGATTCCTTGCACTAACTGCTCAGTTCATATGGATTACTTGTACAATCCCTGCATAAACGTTTGGAAGCATCAAAGTGTTTGGCACTTATCGACTTGAATAGATAGATGAGTGACAGAAATCAGTAAGATCTGATTAAAAACAATTGAATTTGTGTTGAGCAAGATGCGTCATATGTTTGGAACACAAGAAACCGATGCCAGAGTTTCCCCTTTCAGATGAAATAAAATGACTAGTTGTCTCTGTTCATTTGAAGTTTCAGTCATTTTGCTAACTTCATCCACATGCGCTGTCAGATCGTGTCAGAGAGTACAATCTCAGCAAACCGAACACACTAAATGATTCACAGGCGGAGAGTGTTTCTGAACCCTTCTTAAATTCTACCACGCACTTCTTCTTCTTCTTTTTTTCTCAGAGACAGATGCTTTATTTTTCTGAACACCTTTTTTTATTCAGCAATATCTTTCATGTAGAACAAGGAAAAAATAAAATAAAAGATGCATAATAGCATAAAAAGATGCCATTATAAATGCACAGTTCACTCAAAAATTTAAATTATAGCATCATTTTTTTTTTTCATCCTCGTGTCGTTCCAAACCTGTATGACTTTCTTTCTTCTTGGAGCACAAAAGAAGATAATTTAATATCCGTATGGGTGAATTCAGTACAATGGCAGTCCACCGTGACTCACTTTCATGCTTAATAAAGCACACAAGAGCATCAAAAAAGGGCTTGTTACTCACTGATCATTTTCAAGTGTTTTGGTGTGAAACAATGTGAGATTTAAACTGTTTTACTGTAAAATGCTCTCCTGCACACATTTATGAGCAGTTTTGACAACATGAGGCTAAGCAAATTGGCAATTTTCACCTTTTTATTTCTTTTGGGGTAAAACGCTCCTTCAGCATTGCAGAATTCGACATCTCCTGGTTAATAGAGATCTTTTGGAAGTACGTGTTGGACTGTTAAAGTATTCTCACAGCTTTATTATAGTTTTTTTTTTGTTGTTGTTGTTTGGTATTGTTTTGATACCAAGGTGTAGATTTTCAAATCTTAAAACTTAAACTGAGCACACTTGTACCACTGGTCAATCTTTTGAAACCTTATGCCATAATTTCTGTCATGATCACCAACGATCTAGTCCTTATAGATGGTTGGAGGACGTTTATCACCACCTGAACTACAATTTTGCCACTGAACTGCACTACATTTCCCATCAGGCACCTTACACACACACACACCGGTTCTGAATCACCCATGATTGCACACACAGCTAAAGCTTGTAAGGACTAATGACCAGGAATGTCATGCAGCAATGTGTGACTTGCAAATTATAAGACAACAAAGAATTATAGAGAGAGTGTGAATGTAATAAATAATTAATTTATTACTTGAAATAAGTGATAGACAAATGTATTAAACTGAGTGATAAGTGATGGAGAATTAATAGTACTAGGTTTATAAAAAGTTTATAAAAAACTTTAAATGAAACATTTGTATTGAAATAACACTTATTTTTGTGGTGAAAAGGTCATTTTGTGATAATATGTATTGTACTGACACAATTGAAAGTATGCTGAACTGTTTGAAAAATAGTCCCCTTTTGATGATCTATTGTGATATATGCTCATCTGCCACTTTATTAGGTACACCTTAGTAGCATTTGGTTGGACCCTCTTTTGCCTATAGAACTGCCTTAATTCTTCGTGGCATAGATCCAACAAGGTACTGGAAATATTCCTTAGAGATTTTGGTACATGTTGACATAATAACATCATGCAGTTGCTGCAGATTTGTCAGCTGTAGCCCATTCGCCTCAAGATTCGATGTGTTGTGCGTTCAGAGATGCTCAATACTGTTACTCTAACCAGTCTGGCCATTCTTCTCTGAGCTCTGGCATCAACAAGGCATTTGAACAGAACTGCCGGGCACTGGATATTTTCTTTTTTTTGGACCATTCTCTGTAAACCCTAGAGATAGTTGTGTGTGAAAATCATAGTATATCAGCAGTTTTTGAAATACTCAGACCAGCCCATTTGGCACCAACAGCCATGCCACGTTTAAAGTCACTTAAATCACCTTTCTTCCCCATTTTGATATTCAGTTTAAGCTGCAGCAGATCCTGTCTACAGCCTAAATGCATTGAGTTGCTGCCATGTGATTGGCTGATTAGAAAGTTGCATTAACGAGGAGTTGGACAGGTGTACCTAATAAAGTGGCCGGTGAGTGTAAGTACTAAAGGTTTTCAAAAGAACCAATTGCTTTTGAAAATTGTGCCAAAAATATAAATAAATAAATAAATCGAAAAAAACTGTATTACGACAGTGGACAGTGGCAGTCAGAAATGACTTCTTCACAATATATGGCTGTGATCTACTTCTAACTGTGGTGGGTGTGTGGATAAAATATACATTTCATCCCCCTGAGGAGCAGATGATCAAAGTGAGATGTCATCATATCAGACACATTTGGCTTTCGCCGACTGAAATGTCCAGCAGTTGGTGTTCTTACAGAACTGAGTCATTTCTCACAAATCCATGAGTTCAATTCAATTCAATTCACCTTTATTTGTATAGCGCTTTTACAATGTGGATTGTGTCAAAGCAGCTTCACATAGAAGGTTATAGTAAATTGAAAATGTCAGTTTAGTTATTAGCTATTAAATTATTAGCTAGTATATAGCTGAGTTCAGGTCAGTTCAGTGTTGTTTAATATTCACTACTTAGAGTCCAAACACTGAAGAGTAATCCATCGGTGCGCAGCTCTAGCTGCAGTCTAGTCGCGGGAGGCTGGAGAACTCGAGACTCGTCTGTCCTTGGAGGGTCACGGGAATCCGTCTCTTGCTTGCTACTCCGCCAAGCAGCTGCTCAGGATACAGCCTGGTCCAGGGTTAAGGAGCCTTGGGATCGTCTCGTCACGGGTCTTGGATCGCATCCGTGGCGCTGCATAGTCTCTGGGGGCCTCGGGAAGAGTATCCCCAGTTGGAATAGAGAACAAAGAAAATAATTAGCGTAGCTGCAGTTCATAGTGTATATAAAGGGGATGCGTGGAGCACATTCGTGCATCATACCGCTAAGTGATGTATTGAGTGTATGCTTTACTAAAAAGATAGGTCTTTAATCTAGTTTTGAACTGTGAGAGTGAGTCTGAGCCCCGGACATTGTCAGGAAGGCTATTCCAGAGTTTAGGAGCCATAAATGAGAAGGCTCGACCCCCTTTATTTGATTTTGCTATTCTGGGTACTACTAGAAGCCCTGAGTTTTGAGATCTTAGAGAGCGGGTTGGATTGTAGCGAGACAGAAGGTTGGTTAGATAAACAGGAGCTAGATTATTTAATGCTTTATATGTAAGAAGTAATATTTTGAACTCAATACGAAACTTAACAGGCAGCCAGTGTAACGAGGATAAAATTGGGGTGATATGATCATATTTTCTAGACCTGGTAAGAACTCTGGCGGCTGCATTTTGTACTAGCTGAAGTTTGTTAATAGAGGAGGCTGGGCAACCAGCGAGCAGAGCATTACAGTAATCCAGCCTGGAAGTCATAAAAGCATGAACTAGCTTTTCTGCATCTGAGATGGATAGCATACTTCGTAGCTTAGCAATATTTCTCAGATGAAAGAATGCAGTTTTTGTGATATGGGAGATATGGCTTTCAAAAGTTAAATTGCTGTCTAATATGACACCCAGATCTTTAACAGTAGAGCTAATGCTAACTCTACATCCCTCTAGTTGCAGGTCGAGTTGTGCGATCTGCTGTGTACAGGATTTAGGTCCTATAAGTAAAAGTTCAGTTTTGTCTGAGTTTAAGAGAAGGAAGTTGTTGGTCATCCAGTTTTTAACATCTTTAATACACTCAGTTAGTTTTGATAGTTTAGACGTCTCGTCAGGTTTAGTAGAAATATATAATTGAGTATCATCAGCATAACAGTGAAAGCTGATACCGTGTCTTCTAATAATGTCTCCCAGGGGCAGCATGTAAATTGTAAACAACAAAGGTCCTAAAACTGATCCTTGAGGCACCCCATACTTAACTGGCCTGACTTGTGAAGGTTGTCCATTAATATTCACAAACTGGTAACGATTAGTTAAGTATGACTTGAACCATTGTAAAGCCGTTCCCTGGACACCTGTAGAGTTTAAGCGATTTATGAGGATATTGTGGTCAATTGTGTCAAATGCGGCACTAAGATCTAGCAGGACTAACAGCGAGATGCACCCTTGGTCAGCAGCTAATAATAAATCGTTGGTTATTTTCACTAATGCAGTTTCTGTACTGTGATGAGGCCTGAAACCTGACTGGAACACCTCAAAAGCATTGTTCATCTGCAGAAAGGAGCATAATTGGGCAGAAACAACTTTTTCTAGTATTTTAGACATAAATGGAAGATTTGAAATAGGCCTATAATTAGCTAAGTTGCAGGGGTCCAGTTGTGGTTTCTTAATAATAGGCTTAATAACAGCGAGCTTGAAAGAGTTTGGAACATGTCCTAATGACAAAGAAGAGTTGATAACGTTAAGAAGAGGTTCTCCTATTACAGGTAGCAATTCTTTCAGTAATTTTGTTGGAATTGGGTCTAGCATACTCGTAGCTGGTTTAGAACTATTTATAATTTTGTCTAGCTCTTCCTGTTCTATGTTCTCGAAGCACTGTAGGCTAATTTGGTTCAGTGGAATGTTTACTGGATCTGAAGTATAAGGCTGTACAGAGATTTTAACATCTATTTTTTGTCTAAAGCCTTCTATTTTATCACTGAAAAAATTCATAAAGTCTTCGCTACTCATTTGCGGTGTGATATTTTGTTCCAGCGATGACCGATTGTTTGTTAATTTAGCAATGGTGTTAAATAGAAATCTAGGATTGTTATGGTTATTTTCTATCAGTTTACGGAGGTGCTCAGCCCTGGCGGATTTGAGGGCCCTCCTATAGCTGGACATACTGTCTTTGTACGCAATTCTAAAGACCTCTAAATTAGTTTTTTTCCATTTACGTTCCAAGGCACGGGTTGCTGTTTTGAGAGCGCGCGTGTGACTGTTATACCATGATGTAGTTTTATCTTCTCTAGTCTTTTTTAATTTGATGGGTGCCACAGTATTTAGTGTGCTAGTAAAGATGGCATCCATGCTGCTAGTTATTACATCGAGGTCATTTGCATTTGCAGGTGCATTTCGAAATAAAGAAAGATCAGGCAAGTTATTTGCGAATTCCTCTTTGGTAGACGGAACGATAGATCTACTAAGGCGATGTATTGGTGCGGATCTGCTAATGTCAGGTAAACATAGCTTGTAAAGTAAGAGGTAGTGGTCCGTAATATCGTCGCTTTGTGGTATAATCTCTACATCCATGACCTCAATTCCATAAGAGAGAATTAGATCTAAAGTATGCTTTAGACGATGGGTGGGACCAACAACATTTTGCTTTATCCCAAGGGCATGTAGTAGATCCATAAATGCGAGCCCTAATGTATCGTTGGCGTTATCTATGTGGATGTTAAAGTCTCCTACAATTAGTATTTTATCAGTTTTAACTAGTAAGTCAGAAATAAAATCAGAAAACTCTTTTAGAAAATTGACATAGGGTCCTGGGGGTCTATATATGGTGATTAAAGCGAGAGATAGCATTTTATTCATAGTATCCGAAAGCATAACATTAAGCGCCAATACTTCAAAGGAGGTAAACATAAGTCCGTTTCTCTGATTAACATTAAGAATACCACTAAAGATTGATGCAACTCCACCACCACGACCAGTTTGACGAGCCTCATGCTTATAAGAGAATCCTGGAGGAGTTGCTTCATTTAAACTAATATAGTCATTTTGTTTCAGCCAGGTTTCAGTGAGACAGAGTGCATTAAGATTGTTATCTGTTATAATGTCATTTATGATAAGTGCTTTAGGTGCTAGTGACCTGATGTTCAGGAGACCTAGCTTTACGATATTTATATTTTCATTTTTTGGTATTTTTTCTGGTTTGATTCTTAATAGATGTCTTCTAGAGCACACAGTACGCTTATTTCTTGGTCTAATAATACGAGGAACAGACACAGTTTCTATGCGGTTAGCCGGACATGCATTATTGTGAATTAAGTGGGATGAAGAAGGGTCTATATGGCTAGAATGTGGATTTTTTGAATGTTTACTTACTAGTCAGACAGAACGAAGCGTCCTGGAGATGTTGTCCGACAGCAGATCAGCTCCAGCTCGACTGGGGTGCAGCCCGTCAGCACGGTAGAGCCTAGGACGCTCCCAGAAAAGAAACCAGTTATTGGCAAAGAGCAGTTTCTGTTCTTTACACCATGTTAATAGCCATTCATTCAGAGCAAAAAGTCTACTGAACCTTTCACTTCCTCGGCGGTAGGTAGGTAGCGGTCCAGAAACGATGATCTGCGTGGAGGGCGCGGTGCGACGAACCGTCTCGATCAGGCTCCTGAAGTCCTCCTTCAGGATCTCCGACTGTCGCAGCCCGGTGTCGTTCGTCCCCACGTGGAGGACGACGGCACCGATGCTCTCGCCAGCGGTCAGGATAGCAGGAACCTGGGCACAGAGATTCTTAATGCGGGCACCGGGAAAGCAGTGAGTGCGTACTTTGTTACCTTTAGTGGAAGCAGCGCGGACGTGGCGAACGATGGAATCACCGATGATCGCCACATCGCGGCCCGTCTCGCGGAGGGGGGCGAAGCGGTTCTCCGTGGAGATCTCGAACGGGGGAGCAGGAGACGTCCTGCCCCGGGACCTGGCAAGCACCTTCCGCGGCTGCACCCAGGGGCCGTGGTAGCCGGGAGTCGGCGTGAACGACCACTGGGCGACCCGCGTACGCGGTGCACTGGGCCTGGACAGAGAAACACGCGGGGTTGAGGTAGACGGAGTGTTGTGATCGTATTGAACACTTACCTCAGATGAGCGAGACGCAGCGCCGGGTGCAGCGAGCGAAGCCCGCCGCTCCCGTAGCTGCGCACGCTTCATCTCCAGATCTCGTATCAGCTTCCCGAGATTGTCGAGCTCCCGATCAAGCAACTCCATCGTAGTTTCTCCTGCACACAAAAGCGACATTGAAAAGGGAGAGGAGCAAAGCCAGTAAGTGGGTAAATGAGCGAGTGAAGGAAGCCGGTAGCTTTTGCTGGCTAGCGGTGCTAGCAGGCTAAAGCTACAAGCAACAAGCGGATGCTCGAGAGACACAACGTTTCAAGGTAGATTTGTTTGTATTAATGTATTAAAGGTATGTCCACCCTAGGTAGAACGGAGAAATATTTAGCGAATGTGGATGTATTCTATGAAAAAAATGTAAATTGCGAATCCAGGTGACGGAGCTTCAAACAAACACAGCTAGAATACTGGAACAGCGTCAGTGACGTCACTCGAGCATGCGCAGTGAGTAAACCTCGCGCAGTGAGTAAACCTCCATAAGTCCATAATGCTGAAGTCAATTAGCTCGGAAACGAAGAATGAGATACAGCGATTCACTGCTCCTTTCATTTGTACGAGCGTGAAGTGTAATATTGAATTTCTGCAGCTAGCAGGGTGTTAATGACCCTACAATAGTATTGGCTTCAGACGTTAACATTACCTAGAAAGGCACCATATATCTAGAGAGGCTATTTTTTCCAACACAAAGCTTATAGCTGCAAGTGATAAAAGTGCTGTAACGCGCAACGGTGCGTACAAAATTAATATTTATCGCAGTGATGATTTAATATGTGCACAGAGTTTTTGTTGTATTATTTGTCTGGGAAAAATTCAATATTAACCTTGATGAGGCTCAGTGAATCCATAGTATATTCACAAAGCTTGTAGAGTGTGTTACCCCTAGCTGAAAGAATGGGCCTGTTGTGTTACTGTAAATATCGCCGTTCAATATTATAGATAGGACTTTATTCAAACCATATCATTAAGTTTGTATTTTATAAACAAGTAGATGTTTGAATCTTGTCTATTCTTTAATGTACCATAATGCTGTCTGAAGAGAATATGTACACTATCTGACAAAAGTATTGTCGTTGATCCCAGTTATAAGAGCATCAAATAATAACTTGACTTCTAGTTAATCATTTAGAATAGTGGCAGATGGTAGAATCCAGTGAATCATCTGTTGAACAGCATCCCAATCATCACAAATACTGCAGAAGACCTATTGGTGCCCGCATGGACCCAAGATTTGCACAGAAATCAGTCAGGTTTGGTGCAGGAGAAACCATGATTTGAGGTTACATTTAGTATGGGTGTGTGCGAGAGATCTGCAGAGTGGAAGGCAACATCTACAGCCTGAGGTATCAACACATTTGTGCTGCCCATTAAATTACAAACTTTTTCAATTCAATTTATCTTTATTTCTAAAGCGCTTTTACAATGTAGATTGTGTCAAGGCAGCTTAACATAGAAGATCTAGTAACCACAGACCACAAGAGAGGGCAAATTCTTCAGCAGGATAGCCCTCCTTCTCATACTTCAGCCTCCACATCAAAGTTAATGAAAGCAAAGAAGGTCAAGATGCTCCAGGATTGACCAGCCCAGTCACCAGACAATTATTGAGCATTGGGGTTGTGCATATTGAATATTGGGGTTAGGTGAAGGAGGCATTGAAGATGAATCCAAAGAACGTTGATGAACTCTAGGAGTCCTGCAAGAACACTTTCTTTGCCATTCCAGATGACTTTTTATTATTATTTGATAAGTTTATAAGTTATTTGAGTCATTGCAGAGATGTATGGACACAGTCCTCCAAGCTCATGGAGGTCATGTGGTCATGAGGTCAAGCTCAGTCATACTGGGCTTGGGTCAATAGACGATGCCATCGTCCATCACAGATGGCCGATAGACACCACGATGCTGAGCTGGCATTGCATCCTGACGTTAGGCCCTGTTTACACTAATTCGTCTAGTTTTAAAACTGCTTTTTAGAACAAAAACGATGCACATCCACAATGGCGTTTCATCTAGCATTTCTGAACAGCACTCCATCCACACTATACCGCTGAAAACGCACATCACGTGACCACACACACAGACACCAACTCTGTCATGAGCTCCAGGCAGTCAGCGGGTGTTGAGCACAAAACCCCAGAGAGCAATGCTATGCACTCACTATAGTTGTTAAACGTGTTATTTAATTAATCTTGTCTCTATCTAATGACTCTTAGGTCTTTTGATTCTATCAGGTAATGTGTCACAGCGTCAGTACACTGCTTCAATTTTTCACTTTCACGGTTGTACTTAGTAATTTTAGTGAAAACCTCAGATTGTTATGAAGCGGACAGGAGACAGAGGTAAGTGTAAGTTATGTGGAT
>CAIGQQ010004837.1:21838513-21892510 GCA_903798035.1 Danio albolineatus | reverse complement strand
GTGATCTTCGTGATTGCGGGACGTGAGAGCCTGACCAATCCGTAACACAGATACTGTTGGTTGGTTCCTGTTGGTTGTGCACCTTTTCTACCAACCAAATTTGTCAACGCCATTATAACGACACGGATCACTCTGCCTACTGTATTCACGGGTCCCGTGAAAAAAGTGATTGACAGGTGGTAATTTGTGTGTAACTTATCTTTGTTTATTTATGATTTGGTTATGGGTAAAACAAAGACCATGCGGGTCAGGTAGGTAAAATGGTAGGCTACAAATAATTAATTCGTTATGACAACGCCCATGTTGACGATGCCATCATCTATTGTGATGTTTCAGATTAGACGTCATACAATGCCAAATTGGTCGACATCACCTAACCCTAAGTCATACAAAATATTAATTATTTTTTTCCACTGCACCATGACTTTGTTTTATAATATAAATATATCCAACACTGATCTGATAAGAGCTGAGATAAGCATTTGATTCTTAAAGTGAAATTGAGTTAGACGGGAATTATTTGCCTCGTTTGGTTTTGGTGATTTTATTTATTCAGATATATTTCGTGGTTGAGTGAGATAAAACTGTTAAAGGGAGCATAAATGGCACCATTAAATTTCTTTACACGTACCACTAGGAACAGGACCTTGAGGACTCCTTCACATGGTGCTGTTTTATTAAGGAATGTGAACAGAAAATAATGTCTCTTTGGCTTAGAGGTGCAATTAAAATGAAACTCATTATCACGTCATTAAAACATTTCCCACTTTTTAAAAGTGGAATTTAGGTGAGAAACTGCTTGACAAATCATACAGTATGCTGGATTAAATTTTAAAAATATATAATTAAATGAAATATATGTGTTAAAATGTAAATTTTAGTCAAATTTCAGCTCAAAAATCAAATTCTCCATAGTGATTCTAACTTGAGAAAATACACACAAATGATTTAACTTCCTGATAAACTGTCATCAAATTTCAAAAGGATAAATCAATTTGCTGCAGTAGAAGAAGCCTTTTTTCTTACGAAATTGTCTTACAGAAGACAAAACACAATGGTGGATTTCAAGACATGATACAGCAATACCATGATATTCCTTAGAAGCGCAGTTCTGTGGAATAATAATACTGAACCACTTTGATGAAGGACTTTGGTTAAGGGATTTTAGAATGTACAGAACAACATTTCAGATGTTTTACAGTGTGGTTGGTCTGCTGATTTGCCCATTAATTTAGCCTATTTTCATCATGTGTCATGTCAAACAAAATTACATGACTTCTTTTAATGTGCATGCTGGAGATCTTTAGGTACAGTAGATATGTTTCCATTGTAGTGTATGCACAATTTTACTTATTGGATAAAAAAAAATTATCCTACTCAGTTGTCACAGCATTTTTATGTACATCTTGGCATTTTCTTAAACCAATTTTTATGCAATATTCCAAAACTCGCATAAAAGTATAGGTGTCTTGGGTTCGAAGATTAAGTTGTTGGCTACCAATAAAATTCAGTGAACTAAAAATAGCAACCATCACAAAACATCTGTTTTACTGTCTGCTGCACGGATTCGCAAAAGTTCTTCTTTGTTTGCAGATCAAAAATTCAGTGGCTTGTCTCTTAATTTTAACAGCTTTTACTTAATTGAGAAGCCCAAATATAGCTCAGTCTGAAATGAATGTTTAAAGCTACACATGCTGGAGATTATCAGACAGGCTGTCGGTTCATAACAGATCAGCTCTGTTCCATTAAAAAATCTACTCTCACTCCAACTGATCATTTGGGGCATGATTTCTATTGTTATCAATTACAGTACTTAAGTTAATAATTCTTGGTATAATAATATTTAAAAATTTTCTTGTGCAGCAATTATCACACTAAGGTCTTAGAAATGTACAATAGTTTTTTTTAAAACAAAAATCTTGAAAATGTGGCATTGATGAAGATGAGTTGGGAAAAGTTGACTTACGTTTGACTTCTGTTTTTGAGTTCTTGAGATCACTTTGTATCTAATCATCATACAGCAAAAAAGTTAACTTAAGGAGTGAACAAAGTGCTGTCAAGGGGTTTGAATTAAGGTATTTCAAAAAAGCATCACAAAGGGGAAAGTGAAAGGCTCACTGCAAAACTTCTTATCTTGTCAAGAGAATCAATCTAGCCAAAAAAAAAAAAATCTAATCGAGCTTGTTTTGAGAATACAATACAATCAAGATCAGATTGTGTTATTATTATGATTGTTAAGATTTTGTTCTTTTTTTTCTTAGTAAAGCTTAAAGTTAGGTATTTTAACTGCTAATTTAGCTTAGTTACAATCAAAGACATATTTTAAGACCAGCCTTGTATTTTAAGACTTAAATTCAGCTGCTATAGCTTTTTTTTAAGTAAAAAAATATGCTTATATTTGTTCTTTAGTGACAAAATGCATTGTTTTGTTGCAGTAAGCTTCAGTATTTTGAGAAGCAACAAGTAATAATTTTGCATTGTAAAGTAACTACTGTCAAGTCTTGATTTGAATTTGTCTTTTAATAAATACAATTGTGGACACATGTCTGTGATCCTGCTTTAATTCATACAATAATCTTGTTGCTTTGAATCTTTTTAAACTGAATATATACTGATTAGTTCTTAAATTATCCTGTTTAGTAATTCTAGTTTTTTCACTCAAAATAAGAAAAACAAACTGTTTAAAAAGCTACTTTTAAGATAATCCGACTAAATGCATTACTTGGAATTGTGTTATAATACTGAAGCCATTTGTTTACTAAAAGCCCAGGTTAAATTTTCTTATTTCAAGAAATCTTTAAACCAAGTAAAGAATATTAGTTAGATTATCTTCCTGCACTGGCAGATAATTTGTCTTGTTTCTAGTCTGTATCTTCTTAAATCTATCATTTCTTGTTTTTACATGTTTTTGCTAATATTATTACATACTCTATATTATATTTGGGTTTTAAAGAGTTTGTATTTCACTTATATTCAAAGTGTACGACCCACTTTGATTTGTTAATGTTTTAGGCTCCCTTTAGCACTGATTATGAATACATGCCAAGTGAAAATTTATGAATCACAACCTGCGGAATTGCTTTGCTTTACCCGCCATGGTCGATTTTCACCTTTGTTTGCGGGTGTTCATTTCAAAGCCTGGTTCTTATGAAGGTCATGTTTATTTGGTGTTCAGAGGTCTCAGGACTCCAACACAGTCCTGTTCGGCAAACATTTTTCGAACGTGATTCTGTTGCAGTGTAAGGACAGCTAATCTGGCATCCGGAGAATGACTATAGTAATTCCCAGTACAACAAAGCAACAGATGAGCTGTGTTCTGGCAGAAAAATACTATTTATCTAGTTGTGCTAAGGCGTCTGAAATAAAGAACTACAATTTAAATGTGTTTATAGCCTAGAATAAGTATATAAACAGGACCTACCTGCTGTAAAGCATGATTATACCGCATTTTTATTTCTTTATTTTACAATATTTAGTTATTGACACCCCATAATTACATTTTCAAGTATCAGTTCTACCAAAAATCATTGAGTATTTTTTTTCTGCTCCTATCAGAAAATGCAAGTGAAAATGGATATTCTTCAACCCCACTAAGTTTGCCATCTAGATACAATAATAAATAGATGGCTGCTTTATCTAGAAAACCCAAAAAGTGCTAGTTATGGGGAGACAGTATAATTCCTTAATATAAAGAAGATGTGTAATAACTGGAGTAAAGGAAGAACATAACAGTAAACTCTTTTTACATTACATTCACTGTATTCACCTGAAATAAACTCTTTTTACATTACTTACACTCTCTTCACCTCAAAGTATGGTGAATAACTTTCTAATGCAAATGCAGGACTCTTGAGATGCAGTTTTCAAAGAAAAAGCCTTTTTCAGTCATCTTAAAACAGTGACAGGATGATGCAATAGATCTCACATCTTTATGGACCAGCAATGAAATAATTGGCCGGTTGCAAAAACTGCCTACTAAACTTAGAAACTATTTGATTGTTGTTTTTTCTTTGGACGGGTCATTGCATAAACATTGTTTACAGGCTATTTATCATAGTACAGAGGTTTCATTTCAATCCAAAACTGATCTCCTGTTAAACACACAGGGTAGACATGGGCAAAAACATTTATTTCAAATACAGTATGTATTCTGCCTACAATATGTGGGCCCTATATACGTCACAGGTTGGTATTCAGTACATAGTTTTTAGAGTGGGTAAACATGTGGGGCCTCCTTGGTTTGACCATGTAGGTCACCTGTGGGCAAACCCAGGTCAGTATGGGTGACACAGAAGGGTCACACATGGGTTAAATAACAATCCTGTTGTAGCTGGTCAGACTAGTTCTTAGCGTAGTTTAACTGACCCCATATTGCAAAATATAATGCGGCAAAATATAATGCGGCAAGGGTAAACTTTGGCAATAGTAAAATTCATTGGATATTACAGCCACTTGGGGGCTATTCTCATCAAATATCAGTGTATACATATTAACTGAGATATAACTTGATTAATTGTCAAGTAATGTAATTAACTCAAACTGAGCTGAAATTGATTTATATTCCTTGTAATAATTTGAATTCAAACTTGAATTAAAATTTTAAAAATATTAAATAGCTATTTCGATAGCATCTTATAATCGTATGTATTATTATTATTATTATTATTATTATTATTATTATTATTATTATACGAGATAAGTGGTTGTCAAACTGCTATGGAGACTTTCATAGGGTGCAAAAATGTGTGAAAAATTTTAAACTAGGTAACAATAAAGATATACAGGTCAAAATAATGTGTGATGTTTTTATTCCACTAGCATTACTACATTGACTGTGATTTAGATTGATAACAAGAGCTGGATTCACTGGTCAGATGTGCTAGTGGCCAACTGAGGAGAAAATAAAGAAAAGGATAAAACAAAAATAAACATTGTTATTATTCATCAGTGTGGACCCAGAAATACTTATTGTGTATTTATAGTTATTATGCTTGTTGTGAACAGGACTTGATGCATACATGTCTAATCCACAAGCATAGGTGGTATTAGTTTTGATCTTAGGAGTTTACACCAGGATAAATTAGTTTTTTTAGAGATGTCTGGGGATGTTTAGATTACGGATACAAAAGATGATTTGCTTTGTTTTCTGTGCATTACTAACAATGCAAAACTTGTCAGAGTAAATGGGAAAAAATCTGATATACAAAGTGGTTTTCTCATACAGCCACCTCGCTTTTTTGATTGTAAAGCTAAGTATTCTTTATCTCGCTTCGGTTAATTCTCTTTTGTTATACACAATTCCCTGAAGTCCTTTAGAGAACTCCCACAGATTGATATTGTAATACACTCATAAATTGACTCAACCTATGAATTAAATTTGGGCATATCAGAGCTGCTTATATCCCCCCTTCTGTTATTGTTGAATGTGGCTTATTGCCATGCCAACAAATAATCGAATTGCTGCACCTATCATATTTTGATTAGGTGGAATGCAGTGTTTCAATGTAATGCTACCCATATGCATCAGTATGGTAATGGGTTCAATCAAAAAGCCTTTCTTTCATCTGTCTTTGGAGACATCTTGGCGTTTAGCCAGAGGCCTATTATATTGGTGAGTTTTGTTGAACAGTAGGGTTCACGATGTTAATCATGCCACTTGCAGTAATATAAATATGCCATATGTAATGTGCAGCACCATCAGGGAGATCAGCCAACAGTGTGGGATATTTTTTTTTAATGCTGCGCCTGTCCTGCCTTGGAGTTAATGAACAAAACCTTCTGTTCAAAGGTGCATTTTAATGATGTATATAGTGTTTCTTTTAAACTGGTGCTAGTGTAAATGGTTTAACAGGCCCAGATTGAAATGTAAAAAACAAATTGTAATGTTTTTTTTCTTTATAAATCATGTAAAACTTATCTGCTTTATTTGTTTTTAGGCTAATTTGTGAAAAAAAAGTACCTGGCTGATTTTGCTTTAATTGAACCTAATGTAACATAATATTGTAAGTGTAGTCATACAATTTGTTCCCATATTTTATCAGATTTGTTATTAATAATGATGACATCTAATTTGCTGTTAACAATGCAAATTTAAATTGTAAACTAGGCAAATGATATCAAAGCTGTGCTGTCTTTAATCCACAAACAGAAAAATACAAGAGAGAATTTGCATCTAAACACTAATGCTGAAAAAGCATTCATTTATTCATTCATTCATTTTCTTCCGCTTTTCCGGGGCCGGGTCGCGGGGGCAGCAGACCTCCCTCTCCCCAGACACTTCCTCCTCCCTCCTCCGGGGGGATCCCAAGGCGTTCCCAGGCCAGCCCCGAGACATGGCTCTCCAGTGTGTCCTGGGTCTTCCCCGAGGCCTCCTCCCGGTGGGACATGCCTGGAACACCTCCCTAGGTAGGCGTCCATGAGGCATCCGAAACAGATGCCCGAGCCACCTCAGCTGACTTCTCTCGATGTGGAGGAGCAGCGGCTCTACTCCGAGCTCCTCCAGGGTGACAGAGCTCCTCACCCTATCCCTAAGGTTGCGCCCTGCCACCCTGCGAAGGAAACTCATTTCGGCCGCTTGTATCCGAGATCTTGTTCTTTCGGTCATGACCCAGAGCTCATGACCATAGGTGAAAGTAGGAACGTAGATTGACTAGTAAATCGAAAGCTTTGCCTTTCGGCTCAGCTCCTTCTTTACCACAACGGACCGGTACATCGACGGCATTACTGCTGCCGCTGCACCAATCCGCCTGTCAATCTCACGTTCCATCCTTCCCTCACTCGTGAACAAAACCCCAAGATACTTGAACTCCTCCACCTAGGGTAAGGTCTTTCCTCCAACCTGGAGTTGGCAGACCACCTTTTTCAGGTGGAGCACCATGGCCTCGGAACCCGGCCGGGCTCAGCCCGAAGTAGCGACGTGGGACCATCCTCTCGCAGGCCCACCACCTGCGGGGGGAGCCGTAAGGGGCCGGTGCATTGCGGAACGGGTGGTGGTCGAAGGTTAGGACCACGATAACCCGATCGGCAGGCACAGAAACTGACTCTTGGGGCATGGAATGTCACCTCACTAAAAAGGCATGATCACAGATATTTTACATTTATAATCTACATAATTTTTAAATGTTTGTTAATTTACCAATAATTACTCAATGTATTGTATTTGGGTATATGATCATGTGAATTTGTTACTATTTAAACTAATGCTGATATTTAGGCTACACTGTATCAGTATGAAGTACTCCTATTATTTAGGCAAATTTATTAAATTCTGTTATTTAGTAACAACTTTTCAGATGCTCATACTCTCACCACTGAAAATGGATTAGCTCAGCAAAGTCTCAGAAAAAGCAAAGCAATAAACTCTAATCTGAAAAGAAGATCTGTGAGAAAGCCGGTTGTTCATATGTCCCTATCACCCAACCTGAGCCTCCTCACTTTAATCTCCTGCACCAAAGCTCAGGTTACTGACAGTCCACGCAGAATCACTGTGTACTTCATATGGTGTATATTGTGGACCTACTGTTTCTTTTTTTTCCTATTCGGTTTGGAGTCATTTCAAAAGACCCAGTGTCATGGGTAAAATGGGTAAAAAAAATCACAGTAATCACTTGTGTTAGAGAATTTGGTGTCAGTTGATGTCAGTAACTCTCTTAGATGTATCTTTATCATTTCTGAACTGGCTTCTTATTGTTTCAGTATGTACGGTAATTGGCTTGATACATTCTTACATGACAAATAAAATGTTATATTTAATTTATTTTCCATTCTAGTGAAATCATGTATATTTAGCAAATTATTTAGGACTTGTGTGCATGATTGTACATGCAAAAGGCTCCTGGGGCATAGAGCACAACATCTGGGTCGTGCTGAATACTGGCGATTACTGACTTAGCAAATTGTAACATATTGACTAAATCAACTGTTCTTTCTGGATGAGCAGGCACTGAGTGGGCCACTTAAAGAATATTAGTTTACGGTTATATCCTCTGACTAAGACTCAGACTGGAAAGGTTGTCTCCGTGAGCATGTTTATTTGGCCAGCAAAAGATTCTAAGATACATAATGAACAATTTAATGAAAGTATTGGATGTTCGAAATGAACAATTATCTACGTTTATTCATAATTGATGAATGTGATCAGTTCCTAATTAGAAACACAATCTACTTTTAACAATCCCTTGAAATTGGAATCAGGTTAAACTCTGATCTAGAACTAAATTAGAAACAAATTGTAATGATTGAAGGCAATTTTGCAGAAGCACAAAGAAATACTTAACATTAAACCCATACTGTTGGATTATGTCATTGGGCCAACATGATTTTTTGATGTTTTCCTGGAAGGCTTCTACATTATGTATCTATTTTAGTGAATGGTAAAGTCATATCAAAACAAAAAGGTTGATATCTAAAGAAAGTCATGGAAATGTTTGAAAGTAGGGTTCCGGTCGGCATATGCACAAAGGCTATCATTAGCCTCCATTAGCTGCCGGTAATACCCCAATTTTCCAAGCTGCGTAATTGTAATGTTGCAGGGACCGCAGCACAAAGGTAAGTTCAAATGGATCGATTAAGTGTAATTCAGCCATGCCGTTAACAGAACCTCAAAACACCAGATATTATCTCTCAATCCTCCTTACACGGGGATCGGGATGGTGAGGGGTCTGTGGCCAGAAAAACAATTGTAGCTGCCCTTTCCACTGAGGCTGAATTATTCTTTTCACAGATGGTGGCTAAGAGTAGACAGGTCTAATTCAGGAGCAGGTGATGTTTGCTGAGAGTTAGATGGCGAACTCATCGTGTTTACAGCGTGGTTCTGGCACCAGAGTGGGCTCAGCGTCTCTGTTTGTGCCGGGAAATAGAGGGGATGGATTTATGAACCCCCGGTAAAGCTCACTGCATTTTTCATTTCATATTTTGTCAGAGAAATCAATACTAGACCAGCCTGAGCTGAGATTTAGAGGGTCAACACTAAATACACACCGTTCCCAGACGTAAATCTCAGGAGAGGTAGCCTGTCTTCTCGTATACCGTACTTTGGCAAACAATAGGCTAGCATTCCTTTTTTATGTCCTGCAGGCTCACTGATTTGTGTTTTCTGGACTGGTTAGTCTCTGAACTGTGTCAGCTTTGTGTATGTGTACGTTCTGAAGTTGTACTGTTGATATTCCTCATTAGCGGTGCTGAGTTGCATGGCTTGCTCTTTGCGTTTCGTGTCTATCTTCAGGGGACACAGTGCCCGCTGTCGTAATTGGTGTGGAAACTGATATCTGTTCCTGGCACACGCCGCTGTGGATTGTCAACATTTCGTAGTCCCTGAGCTGTAATCTGCAGATAATAATTGCGTGTTTTTGGGTACACGCTTTTCGGTGTCCCTTACCCTAGAGTACTCAACCTTCCCCGGTCTCATTGACATTCAGATCAATCTTTGGGAGCATGAGCTGGCTGTCATCAGAGCTATGAGGAGATGCCCACAGTCCATATTAACAAAGATGTGGCCTGGTGTGAACCTCAGCCACTGTTGCAATCAATTTCTTCTCCTTTAATGCCATAGCGTATTGATTTAGAAATAGAGACAACTGTGTCGCACAAAACTGCAAGAGTGGTATGCAATGAGGATTTATTATTTGTATTTTTTTGGCAGGTGTGAGGAATTATTTCATTGTAAGTCAAAAACATCCTATAGCTCCAATACCTCTCATACCAAAAAGGAAATGCCCCATAAAGTTGAAACGAGATATTAGAAGCATGATATTGGGAAAACATTGCTAAATTTTTTTATGATGATGCCGAAGGTTGTTATTAAGAACAATTAACATTTTAATGTTAATGTTAATTTATATTGTTCATTAATTAATGTTTGTTCACATGAAGTAATGATTATTTACATGGTAATCCTTCTTTGCCCCAATTCTTGCCTTCAGAAGGCCTTAACTCTCTGTGGCATAGATTGAGAAAGGTGCCTGAAACATTTTGGCCCATATTGACATGATATCATCACGTTGTTGCATAGATGAATCCATGCTTTCATATTGTTAAAACCAAATTCTGATCTTACCATTCAATTGTTGCATCAAAAATTGAGACTCATTGTTTCAAACCAGGCAAACTTTTTTTTTATCTTGCTCAATTTTAATTTAAATTGCATTCTTAAGGCTCGGACGCTATAATTTGCGTTTATCGTCGGCGTTTTTCGAGATGTTTTTACACGTTCAAGCTCAAGCGATTTTCTATGACGTCGAGCAAGAGTATGCAAAATCACTCCTTGATGTTAGATGGCACACAGGGTGGCGCCAAGCTTCTGACACCCGCTTGTTACACAGAAGAAGAAAAGAGGGCGTTTACATGCTTGTTGTTGCGATCGGCAAAGCATGGATGGTTCAAGTAGTAGCTTTAGCGATGAAGAAATGATTATTGTTCACAAGTGCAATAAGCGTTCATATCGCCTCTGGGCAGCTGCACTCGCATTAACAGTTTTGCGCTTGAGCGCCTATAAGGGGTGTTTACTGTAACTTCAGCAGCTTCGTACGCGTGAACAAAAGTGCCGATCTGATTGGTGGAGAATGTTTTGACGCAGGGCGTTAAAACAAGAAAACGAGCATGAGACGTTTCTTTAAAAATGATGCTTTTACGCCTGCCGTTTTGCGCGTTGGTGTGCATAAACACATCGGCGCCCTTTACTTAGTCACGAGGCGTCAAACTTCTACCGAAAACGTGTGCACGGGCCTTTATTATCCAGTTCTTAGCTGTCAGCAGTGGTACATGGTGTGGTCTTCTGATGCTGTAGCTCACCTGCTTCAAGTTTTTATTTCTTGAATAAGGAATTCACAGAGGATGGATATGCTTTTTCTGAAATACTCCAACCAGCCAGTTTCGTCATGTACACTGTAAATCACACATCATCTTGACCATGTCAACATGCACAAATGTATTCAAGTTGTTTGGTAGATTTGTGGATTAGATATTATGCGCTAACAAGCAGTTTGCAGGTGTACCTAATAAAGTGGTCAGATTACAAAATGTTTAGTGAGTAATTCCACTCGCACACTCTGTTTGTCAAGGTTAACAGTGCAATAAGCACATTAGCACGCAGTAGTGCAGAGTATTTAGATATCCCTCTGATTAACTGGTGGCTGAGTGGTACACTGAACAAATTGCATTCCAGTTTCCCACAAGAGACTGTTCCCCCTCTTGAAGCTCTCACTAACAAGACTTCTGAGTGGCCAACATAGTGCTCGTTGACTCCATAAGTCCTCACTGCAAACAATACATAGTTTTTATCTTGAAGAGCTTCCCAAGAATCTCTCACCCCTTACTTACTCCCACTCCTTACGTACTTCTCCTCAGATTTTCTGACATTTTATTCATCTTGAATGACATACTCTTTGCAGCCAGCGATACAAAAGCCTTTTGGCTATTTGCTCTATTGATAAGCTTAGCGGAATCCACCGTCTATGAACACTTGATGGCAAACATCAATAATTAAAACCACGCACAGTAAATAGTTTAAAAATGAATAGCTCAGACATTTTGAGCATTAATCTGCAGCTTACTGACATTTTGTTTTGTCATGTCCTCACCCAATTTGCCTGTAAATTGGTTTTGCTGTTGGCTCTAGATGTCAGATAACAGAAGCCGGAGTTGTTTTTTGCAAGCCCTCTGGTTTGACGTTCAAATTAGCAGGAAGATAAACGGGGGTGTTGATACTCAATCCAGTCCCCTGTGTTTCCTTTTTACAAGGTAACATAGCATGTCGGTCCACCGATATGTATGATACATAATAAAGTTTCATGCTCTCCTCAAGGGAAATTCCTCATCTGTATCTACGACAGGACGAAACAGGAAGTTGTATAGAAAACCGTGTCTTCCTGTGAAATTGCATGTGGCAGTGCAATTTCCATCACAAGTGGTGTGCCCATCTAACCCGCCACTTAATTTTCACTTATGATTGAAAAAGATTTTCCAGTCTGCACCGGAGCCATTCTACCTGGATTAACTCTCAGAACGTGCCTAATAATTCAGTTCAATGTAAATATGCCATGCCTCATAAGGTCTTGTCATTGCTCCGCGAGGTGTAGCAGAAACGTCCTGTTAACGTTGACTCTCCACGGTGGCCTGTCTCTATCTTGTCTTTGGTGTGACATTTGTTTGCAGCTTCTCGGAGGCGCTAAAACAAGGTTGTCACACAACAATTCCCTAAATAATGGGAATTTCAACAAAAAAAAAAAATCTTTGAGGTAAACAACAGATCCCATCTGCTGGTTTGGATACACGGTCAACACCCTCCATTCATTTCCCTTTCAGGGTCTAAAGTGTAGAAGACAAAAAAGAAAAAGATGACACGACAGCATCTCATTATCCACTAAATACCAGCAGATTAATTACAAATGACAATGACAGATGGCTCATTATCGCATCATCCAGAGAGGATTCTGAGGGGGGGAGAGTACAGGTACAGAATCATATGCGCAGTGACGGGATCACTGTACAGCATGAAGCCAGTAATTTAGCATTTGGCATGGCTCCGTGAGTCTGTGAAGGTATTAAGGCTTCGTTCTGCAATGCTCACTGGTTACTTTAATAGCAGGCAGCGCGTTTATATTTGAAAGCTTCACCTGAAGGTTTTTGCTCATCACAAGTGAGCTTAACACAGTATACCATGTGCCAATAGGTTCATGTGAAACATTGAACCCTTAAGAATACAGATCTTTAAAGGTCAGTTCAGTTTGTGTTGAGTTTTTTTATTGAGCAAGAAGCGATTTTTCTGGATCAGTTTAGCCAGCTGTCATGCCCTCCTGTCCTCTGCATCTCCTTCCACATGTAGAGTATGTTGTTGGATTGGGGTAATACATTAATTTATGTTCTTAAAGGCAGAGGGTAGTAAAGCAAAGCTTAATGCTCTATCAAAAATGACGTTATAGATTATAAATTTTAGAGTTAATGATTTGAATTAACATTTTATGCTGTAATGTTGAATGCTTGACATGATATCATTGTTTAATGTTGCTTAGTGTAGACAGACAGCATCATGAGAGTAATTACCATTTTCCTTGCTTTTATTCTATAAATTTAAGCAGATTTATTTAGTTTTATAACTGTAATATTTTACCAACAGTTGAAAAAGGATGTGGTGTTAATTAAATACGGAGGAAATATTATTTACAAATGAATTTGCTCTCGTTTAACAATGAAACAAAACATAACTATGGGAACAGCACACATTTTAAATATGATGATTCATATTTTGGGTGTCACGGTGGCTCGGTGGATAGCATTATCGCCTTGCAGCAAGAAGGTCGCTGATTTGAGCCCCAGCTCGGTCAGTTGGCATTTCTGTGTGGAGTTTGCATGTACTCCCCATGTTCATGTGGGTTTCCTCCGGGTGCCCCATTTTCCACCAAAGACATGCGATATAGGTGAATTGAATTAGATAAATTGGCCATAGTGTATGTGTGTGGATGCAAGAGTGTATGGGTTTTTCCAAGTGTTGGATTGTTGGATAAGTTGGCGGTTCATTCTGCTTTGGCAACCACTGATTAATAAAGGACCTAACCCGAAAAGAAAATGAAGAAATGATTCATATTTTACTGACACATAACAAATAAAGGAAGTCATAATGCAGTATTTAGATTTTTTAATGATTAGCCTTTTAGACTCGAAAGCCTGCATAATTGTGCAACTTTCACATTCCGCTAACCCTGCTATTCATTTTGACCCAATAATTAAAAACTGTGGTGCGATGTATGTGTATCACACTATACTTATGTTAAGTAAGGGATAAAGTAAATCCAGGTATTTGTAATTTCAGAATGAAGCCAAAGACTATAAAATACACAAGACATGTTGCTCGTATAGTTTTGAATGGGGAAAAGTGTAACGGTCAACATGACGAATGAAGCCCCGCCTTCTAGTACAGGAGCCAATCAGTGATCGCTATAGACTGACACATTTCCGGGGGAGGGGCTCACATCAGTCGTGAGTTTCTACAGATTTTGTGTGATTTAGAATGTTTGTTTAATTTTATCCGAGATTCCTAATATGAAATTTAATTACAAGCTTGGCAAGCAATTTTTGGAGAATTTGACGTTTCCCCGTTCAGACAGAACGCCTGAGCGTACTGACCAAGAGGCTTTTCAAAGATGGTCTGTGCTTTTTAATGATTGTTCAATCAGAATTGAGTATTCCAGACAGCCGTAAAACAGTCTGCGATGACAACCGCCTGGATGTACTTTATCCTGTTTATTACATGGCTACTTGCCACAAAACTTGAACACAGAAAATTTTTCTGAGCCAAAATAATTTATTTAATCTTTAATTAAATGCGAAGCTATCAGAAACAAAAACAGCTGAATACAGCCCATACTAATCTACGTATTATTCAGCCACAAGATGGTGCCCAACAGCTAAAAACATGACAGACAAGCAAATAAATATGGATGTACACATATTTACTGACAGTCAAGATGATTCAAAGTACCTGAATAAGCTTGTTTGAGCATTCATTATTCGAGAATCAACTTTCCCCTGTATATGACCAATCAGAATCGATTATTCCAGACATTCATTCATTCATTTTCTTGTCGGCTTAGTCCCTTTATTAACCCAGGGTCGCCACAGCGGCATGAACCGCCAACTTATCCTGCATTTGTTTTACGAAGCAGATGTCCTTCCAGCCACAACCCATCTCTGGGAAACATCCATACATTCTCATTCACACACATACACATACACTACGGGCAATTTAGCTTACCCAATTCACCTTTACTGCATATTTTTGGACTTGTGGGGGAAACCGGAGCACCCGGAGGAAACCCACGCAACCACGGGGAGAACATGCAAACTCCACAAAGAAATGCCAACTGGCCCAGCCGAGGCTCGAACCAGCGACCTTCTTGCTGTGAGGCGAACGTGCTACTCACTACGCCACCGTGGCGCCCAGTATTCCAGACATCTGTGTAATAATTAATTTAAATGTAGCTTCAGTACCTATCCTAGTCTACTGTATATTCAGATTTGCACATTGATTTCTCCCTCTTTTTTCTTGACAAGAGACTAGCAAGGAATTTAAAAGACAGAACTGCACCAAACAGCCACAGAAACACATGCATAAATATAGAATTGGCATTGCAAGGCCGTTCATAGCTTCATAAAGGTTGCTGTGATGCGTTTCTGGACAGGCCCATTTGACACGAGCAGACTTCCTACGCAGCACAACACAAACAAGATGTGACCTTCTCTTTCATGAGCAGCCACTGTGCAAATGCTTCCCAACACCTTTTCCTTTGCCAAGACATCCACCCGCACCACACATTTTACATGCTATTGAAATGCTCCAGTTAGCAGAGAGAAAAGCGAGACCTGTGGGGCAGATGTCGAGTCAGAAGAGCTGACGCCGTACAGCATGTGCCACCTATTTTTAAGACGGTACAGTCAATAGACGCACCAGTCTGTGTCGACTCTTGAATGTTACAGTATTCTCTGAATTAGCACTTCGCTGTCCTGGTTTCATTCAAACAGTTGCTGTAAAGTTGAACAGATGATGCTACGGCCAGGCAGGCGAAGGCTCCATCTGGAATGCTTGATGACAAAGAAAATCTCGCAGGAGTAAATGAGGACAGCTTGCGATTGTTGATGACACGGGAGCGTGTTTCATTCTGACTCAAAATCACACTCGCAGCTTGCATTTATTAGTGATAGGACATTGATATTGACTCACTGGTTGTGACCGACATGGAATTAGTCTGTTAAAACTTTATGAAGGTCACGGGCAAAGTTAACATATTTGCAGAGATTAATCTGTGGTTTTATGTTAACAGTCTGTCAATCCATAACAATAAGATACTCATATTTCAGTTTTACACAGGAATTGGCTTTTGGGACATGTTTGGTTGCCAGTGGTTCCGTAATAGACCCCAAAATGAAATCGGTCATAATTTATGGTTCGCACAAACTCTGGTCCGGGTCACTTCTTCTGCTAAGAATGCAATCATACCAAATAACGGAAGTAAACCACCAACTGCACGACAAATTTTAGATTTGACAGCGTTCATTTTTGTGTGTATGTCACCCAGAGGCGCCGCTAAGGGGGGGAAAGTTAGGACGATTCTAAGGGCCCATGCACTCTAGGGGCCCACAGAGATCTGCTTTATAATTAATAACAGTATTATAATGTAATATAAATTATGAATGTATCTCTAAATTACAAGTAAATCAATTTATTAGAAATAACAAATAAAATACGGCTTATATCTGCCCCTCGTGTCTGTCACAACTGTCACTGTCAAATTGCACCCCCCTCCTTTCGCTGTATATTTTAGTCCGTCAGTAGCGGATTAGTGCTCTGAGTGCGATCGTCGCTGTTACCTCGAGGTTACCATCAGCTGCGTCCCAAATCACATACTTACGCAATATTCTACGCCATTTGAGCCGGTAAACATACAGAGAGTTACTTGCGTCTATCTGCTGCAAATGATGGTCTATCTGCAAGTGTGTAATGATGGACACTTCACGCACTCAACGACCGCAACTTTGAGCATGTAACAGAAGTGGCGGAGCTGTCTGGCGCACATGTTGGATAACTTTATTTATTTTGGATTGTGAGAGCAGTATTCTCCTGTGAGAGTGATTATAGTGCCTCCCGATGGTGAATGCGTTTACACTAATTTTCACTAATTTTACACTTATTTTCATCGTGTGAACGAGCTCTTTTTGAAAATACCTGTAAATTCGTTTCTGCAATTTTGCTGAAAGAAACTTGTAACATTACCGGTCATTTCCCGGAATGCTGCTCTGTGTGAACGCAGAAGGAAAATTCCCGGAAAGAGTGTGTTCACGTTTAGAACGCCCTAACATGAGACGACTACTCCAGCCTATCAGAACATTCAGATGCATTCACAATCCTTCTCCAGACACATTTAGCTGTTGCCTGTTAGTCAGATGACGCTTTTATGTTCCTTCTTAGTGTCAACTGTGGAAAAAAAATATTGGTAAAATGCTTATGTGAGATGCTGTGAGTTAGCCTACACACTTTGGTTCAGTTTTGTGACGCGCGTGCATATGAAGGAGGAGAGTCAGATATCAGTAGCCTACAACACCGGTTTTGTTTTAAAAACACGAAAGCTGCAGCACACACTCAAATGTACATCTTAACATGTAAAAGTGTTCCTTCAAGTCATCATCATATATAGGCCTAGTCAAATGTGTAAACAAAGCTGTTTTTAGCTGCAGTTAGCGCCTCTGCCTTCGGATGTTAAAGTTTTAAATTAAAGTGAAACCATCAACCGCATCACTCCCTTTATGTTTACAAATATGCAGCTGTTTAGAGCTTATTTCTGGTTAATGATATCAGACTTTAGCTGTATTTCTGAACGGATGTGTGAAAAATTCCAGAACGTCCTTGTCTGTGTGAACAGCGCTTTTCGAATTTACCAGTAAAGTCGTTCCGGTAATTTTGCGGATATTTACAGGTATCACTGTGTGGAACGGGCTGATGTCTGCTTGTCTCCTCCAAAAACAACTTCTGCAGATATTACATTATGTTCTGAACATTTTAAATATTTTTTTGCAGCAGATAGACGCAAGTAACTCTCTGTATGTTACCAAAACCAAAAGATTCAGTAAAAGCAGAGCAACTGTTATGTGTATACATCTTTATATTTTTGCGCCTTGGCTTTCGTGGCCGCCACGTAGCAACAGCTGTACACACAACAGCAGCTCGATGACGCAAGCGTACCAAAATTCAGAAGAAAAAAATACGGTGTGAACATAAACCAGTTGAAAAGGTGGCAAGGGGGGACAGTCGAACTTGGGTTTGGACCAGTTGACCATATGAGCCTAGTGTGAATGCACCCTTAGGCTGCATTTAAACTGCATGGTTCAAGTTCCGAATTTTGTGGCACAGATCGGATATGGCCCATGTACATGTAAGCAAAAATCACATGGATTCTGATTTACTCAGGTGAGATTCAGCCCTTGTTCTTATGTTGAAATTTATCGGATATGAATCGGATTGGTGTCCTCGTGTTTGCAGTGTAAGCAGCTAGATCGGAGTTTCACCTGTCAATGCGAGTCGCGCATCATTAAAAACCACAGCGAATGATGTCAACTCTAACGCTTTTATTTCAGAACAGACTTCAGCAGAGTCCCAAACCTTAAATCTTATACATGAGGACTAAAAAGCTTTTATATTGTCATGTTTGAGAGAGAGAGAGAGTTTTAACGTCCACCACATAAACAATATACGCTAAACTAAAACTGTTGCAAACATCACGTACATAAATCACGCCATGTAAATGACTTTAAATGCCTACTGGTTTAAAATAGCCTAGATTAAAAGAAAATGGCCAAATGAGAACTTTTTCTATCACAACTATAGTAAAACAACTTGTTTAAAAAATTATTTAAAAAAAATAACTCTGTGAGCAGGTTAAATACAGGAATGGAGAAAATAGTGCTCTTTTATTAGCAGCTGTCAGTCAGCGCCTGCTCTTTTTTTTTTTCTTTCTCATTGTACCTTTTGCCTTGTGCCATGTAAGACAATCGGATACAAATCACTTAAAAGATGATGTAAGTGGGTCATCAAAAAACAAACGAACAACAACAACAAAAAAACAGATATAGCCACAAAATCGGAATTGACCATCAAGATCTGCAGTATAAATGCAGCCGTAGTCAAAACCTTATTTCTTTCTTCTGTTAAAATGGCAAAAGAAGTTATTTTAAAGAATGCTAGTTAATGTTACTCATTGACTTCTACAGTAATTCCTCAATGGGTACCATCAACTAGCATTTTTCAAAATATTCTCATTTGTATTTAACAGGAGGGATTCAGAAAGATTTAAACCACATGAGGGTGAATTATTTGTTTAATTGAGTGTTTTTAAGATGAATCTACTGTAACAAGGACTCTTAAACTTAAGATTTATGACATAAGCCTCAATTCTTCACAGTCACATCCACATTAAAGTGGTTAAGCACTGATTGCTTCAGTTTTACAGGGAATCTTCATAGCTTTGATTAATTATAGGACTAGAAAGTAAAAACTTCATGCTTCTCTTTTTTTTCTTGGGAATTCATCGTAATCTTGAGCTGCTTTGTCAGCCATCAGACAACAAATGATTAGAGAACGTAAATTAACGAGATTATTAATACTTGTCTTTGATTATGTTATGCCTTGCCACAGATGCCATTCTAACACATTCTGGCTGCATCCGTTTGCTTTCAGTCTGGGGAACTTATTGTTTGTAATATCTATTCATTAGTTAACATTTAATAGGTGTCTTGTGGATACTTATTTTTTAGATGGAAAATTTTGTCTAAAAGGGCTGGAATGCCAAATTTG
Organism: Danio albolineatus; assembly: GCA_903798035.1. Classification (NCBI taxonomy): domain Eukaryota; kingdom Metazoa; phylum Chordata; class Actinopteri; order Cypriniformes; family Danionidae; genus Danio; species Danio albolineatus. Next base: position 21,873,174 of record CAIGQQ010004837.1, on the reverse strand, counting down.
TTTGATTTGGACAGTTTAAAACAGATGTACTGTCCACCGAGACTAATTTGGATTTATCTGTTGGTTGCCATTTTGAAATGTTCCCTATAACATTAACAGAAAGTGAACCAATTCAGTTCCCCAGCAGGTACAATTGAGACAAATATGGCATTATAGGACCAAGGAAAAACCTCTAATTTGTCGGTCACTGTCTGCTGAACTCCTGCCATTATCAAACATGGCTGGAAGCCTGATCCGACCTTAAAGTGAAGCAACTGAGTTTAATTCTGTAGACACATGGACATGAACCTTGGAGTTGCTTTAGACGATCTTGTCCTGACCAGAGCAAACGTCTCTGTTTTTCGGTTCTATTTTCCAGCGTTCACATTTCATTACCTTTGCCTTTACTTTTAAGGCTATTAGTTTGACAAAATAGGGATGGTTTAACTCACTATTCGCTCACCCTATAGTTCAAACCTGTTTTTAGTTTCTTTCTAGATATTTTGAAAAATGTTGAAAACTGGTAACCATTGACTTTCATACTGTAGTATTGTTTTTTTTTTTCCTATAATTGATGCCAGTGGCTACAGGTTTTCAACATTTGTCAAAATGTCTTAACTTTTGATCAACTGAGAAACAAAATAGACCACTTAGAGTGAGTAAATGGTGAGTTGATATTTTATTTGTTTCATTGTATTTTATCTGGGGCGCCACGGTGGCGTAGTGAGTAGCATGGGTCGCTGGTCGCTGGTTCGAGCCTCGGCTGGGTCAGTTGGCATTTCTGTGTGGAGTTTGCATGTTCTCCCCGTGGTTGCGTGGGTTTCCTCCGGGTGCTCCGGTTTCCCCCACAAGTCCAAAGACATGTGGTATAGGTGAATTGGGTAGGCTAAATTGTCCGTAGTGTATGAGTGTGTATGGATGTGTCCCAGAGATGGGTTGTGGCTGGAAGGGCATCCGCTGCGTAAAACAAATGCTGGATAAGTTGGCGGTTCATTCCGCTGTGGCGACCCCAGAAAAATAAAGGGACTAAGCCGACAAGAACATGAATGAATGAATGTATTTTATCTTTGAGTGAAATGTGTCTACTGCATATTGTAGCTTATTGGGACTTAGAAGCAGCTATTCAGAAGTGGACTGGCCATCTGAACACCACCAATCACATTATTCATTTTAACTTGACATTTAGAGGTGCCTAACAGACTGCTGTGCATCTGAAGGTGCTCTTTCTCAAACACAGACAGGTACCTCTTGTTTACTAGCAATTATCTAGCGAGCTCTTTGTCATCATTGGTAAATTATGCAACCCCAACCTTCGTAAACAACCCACCGTTCCCCTCATAATGCATATTAAGGAACTGAAAAGATTCAATTCATCTATAAAATCCATATTCACAATGAGAATTTGTAGGAAATTATATGCACAACTGCATGGGGCTGCATAGAGCTTACAAATGTATCTGCAACACAGAACTCATAGGACCATCTTTAGTGGCAGCAAGAACTACACTCGTTTACACATTTGTATTTGTTCTGATGGCACAGGACATGACACGTGCACTCATTTAATAAGGTTTTTATTTGAAAATTGTTTATAGAACCAGTTTCCATGTCTGTTTTAACATTAATGTATTTACCAAACATATTTTGTGAAGTTTATCTATAAACAAATTTCGAGAGGATCACATGCTTATGATTGTTCCCAGCTGTTCCAGCGTCAGCTCATGATCGATTATCCAATCAGATGATTCCTAACTCCCTATAAATAACCAAAGTTTTCTTATCTCAACATCTTCGTCTCGAAGAAACCCCCAACCACCCACCCACCCCTACTTTCCCTCCTTTCAGATGGGCGACATAGTGGCCCAGTGATTAGCACTGTTGCCTCACAGCAAGAATGCCTCTGGTTTAAGTCCCTACTAAACCAGATGACATTTCTGTGCGGCGTTTCGCTTGTTCTCCCCGTGCTCGCATGGGTTTTTCCCGGGTTCTCCGGTTTCCTCCCACGGTCCAAATAACATGCACCCTAAGTAAATTGAAAACACAAATTGATACCACAGTCAATCTCTTAGTGAATACACCTCACCAGCCACTAGCTGGAAATAAGCCGAGGGGGAGTTCATCGAGATCTACCTGACCTCAAACTCTGCTCTCGCCCTGCAAACAGGAGGAAGCCCAGAGCTCGAGGATCTCATAAGTTCAGGGCTCTCTCCCATGACAGCATGCCAAACAAGCTTTATTATCAATCATCAGCTAAGTGTGAACTCTTGAATCTATCGTTATTGAGAATTTTGTACGTCAATACAATACAAATATCATCAATTTTTTTATTTATCTAGATTGCACCAATCAAAATTCAAACAGTATATCCAATATACACCATTTAAGACTTGAATAAATTGGCCACCTCAATGTCTTGACCTTGAATATGCAACATTGTTTTTTTTTTCACTTTTAACTTCAGGTCCTTTTCTCAGGTTTTGCTAAGGTGCATGTTCTGAGACAGGATAATGGATGACAGTAACCTTTGCTTGGGTTTTTCTCTTTTTTTCCGCTTCTCTTCTGGATGCAGTTATTGTCAGCATTCTTTGAACTCTGCCCTCTTGGGCAACTGGGGGTAAAGCGTTTGGCAGCTGAGTCTGGCTCCCGGCTGCTCTGCCATCTCTCTCCCTCTTTTTCTGGGCCATGGGCTTCCTATTATTAGTGTCTCTTTCAAAGCCACACTATCTTACCGTCTCTATATCTTTTACTTTGTAATTCCAGTAGTATTTTACATGCTTATCTGTTTCCAATATAGCCAAAGCACAAATCGTGTGCTAATTTGTATCTCATACACGTATGCACATTATTCCTGCACGCACAGACAAAAAAAAAAAGTATTTCAAGTCATCTAAATCAGTGTCAATTGAACATTTGCACAGTTAAACGCTCATTTCGTCAACAATATGGCCATATTGTAGACATTTTAGTTAATTGTGTTAATTGTTACTGTGCTAATTTTCCACATTATCCTTGGAGGAATGAAACTTCTTTCATTGTTTATTAACCCTCATGTCGTTTCAATTCTACATGGCTTTATTTCTTCTGCAGAATGTCAAAAATGTATTTTTAAAAATGTATGTTGAAAGTCTTTCTGAAAAGAAAGAAAGAAATACATTATTTCACCACTGGTTGAGGTCAGCTGCATGACAGATATTTCTGAAAGTAAATGATTTATGCATTTCACCTTTAAGTTGCAGACAGTGATAACAAACAACAAGAATGCAGTTTGTACTTTTCATCATCAGTCATGGCAGTCCTATAAATTTGACCCAAACATAGATTTATGTTGGATAAAAGCCCTCATAAACTGTCACCTGAAACCACATTGACCTTAATTCTGTCACATTATGGAATATCATGAAGGGTGAACGTCGTCATCTATCTATCTGGACTTGCTCCTTATCCATAAAACCAAGAAACGTGTTTTTCAGTTAGATATTTAGTGAAGGGCTTTACACTAAATGCAAATTTGTACTGAAAAACATTCAAATACTTGATTCATTTCTAACTGTTTATGTTCATTTAAAACATTTCTGACTGTGTTCAAGTGAAGACACTCCAAGATGAACATTTGGACAATTTCTTCCATGTATCTGTCTGTATTTATGTGCAGACCGAAAGTCCAAATTAGCTAGCCCTATACTTATCCAAGTTTCACACCGTTCTGGTATTGCAGTCATGTAGCATGTCAAGATTTTTAAGATACTAACTTGGTTTGAAAATAACTGGAAAGGCGAAGGACATTGCTTTAAAGGAAAGAAATAGATGCAGCATCTTGTTTTTATCATTATTTGAAGTCAAAATCAAAGATGAGTTATTAAATGATGTTTGAAAGCAAGCCTCCACTGGTGGTTCAGGGGTGTTATGCAACTTTTGCAGTTTGCCTATAGAGAAAACTGGTGCCGATTCAAACTCTTGTGTTTTACAAAGTATACATAAACGGTCATAAATCTGTCATGAACATGATTGTCATGCTTTCATTATGACTGTCATGAATTTTATAACAGCATCATTAATAATTCTCTTGACCTTAACTACAAACATAGTTTATCATTAAAATGCCAATAAAGGTGCAGTTTGTGATCTGCCAGAATGCTAACCATTAGCGTAATACCTTTGAAAACACCTTCCCTGCTGTCCAAAGCCGCGCCTACTGAAATCACAAACGTTCACCTTAAAGATGACAGTAGACAACCTAGCGGTTCCCAACAGGGGGGTCTCGGCCCACAAGGGGGCTTCAACGAGCTCTGTGGGGGGTCGCATCATATTTTTATAGTTTTTTAGCAGTGTATAATTAGGAAAACGATCATGTAGCCTTAGTTCGTTTCATCCCCTGGCTGACCAAAAAATGGACAAATTTGTAATTTGTCCTCCTCCTCAAAAAAAAAAAAAAAAACAGTCTCGTTGATTTGCCTTCAGCAATAGTAGTGACCCAAGCATATTGGACCCAGGTGAGGAAGTTCCAAACATTTTGGGTTGCAGCGCTAGCAGTACTGGAAACGCGAAATGCAGGAAATACCAAGATAGTTAACTGAACTATGGTTTTATTTCAGTTTCTTGAAGCAAAGAGTCCCTGACCCAGCCACAGTGCATTATCTGCACCAAAGTTCTTGCTAACATAAGGCTGTCAAAAATAGTTAGACATTTGCAGACAACTCATCCCCAATACCGCAAGGTGTAACCAATACAAATGGCCTACTGATGTTTTACTTTTATATTTTACATTAGGCTAATATTTGTGCATAAACATATCTAGATATAGTAATAAACATGCTGTTTGTTTGTCATACCTACTACAAACTTTTATGAACGTTAATATCTTTAAATGTAGAGGGGGGGCTTACAATATTTTCTGGGGGAAAAGGGGGTCTCAGACAAAAAAAGGTTGGGAACTGCTGCACTAGATCATGTGATTCGCCAGTTCTGAATAAAAACCGTATTATATCTAGCTCGTTTTAAGTTGTGTAGCGTTTGTCATAATGTGCAATATTTCATGAATGCAAGGATCACTTGTCTCACTGTCTAACGCTCTTTGTCCTAATGCAACTATTGTATGCTTAGTGCTTGGCCAGCGGAATTACACTTATTACTAAGCCATACTTATATGCTATTTAAATATTAATGATGACTATGTTGTAAAGTTTCACAAACTAATTTTGAGAAGAGCACATGATATGATTGACCGCAGCTAGTCTGTCATATACAATCATTAGTTAGCCAATCAGATGAATCCAAACTCACTATAAGTAGCCTAGCAAAAATTACTCCCTTCTATTGGTTTTCCAAAAAAAAAAAAAAAACATCCAACTCTTTTCCCTCTTCTGCCTTTACCACATGAGGGCTGTCAAGAACTACCTGATGTCGTACTCCCCTTACGTGCTCATTCGACCAGTCGGGAGCCCTGAGCTCAATCAGGGTTCTCTCCCGGGACAGCATGCCAAACCTGCTAACATTTGTCAAACAATATCTAAGTGTAAACTCTTGAAATTAACTTACTTGACAGTGACGACGCTTAATGAGAAACTTTCAGGACAAATTCAGTTTGTTCCATGAAAAAATAATCATGACAAAAATATAATGGCGTTATGACAATCATGTTTATGACAGATTTATGACAAGCTATGATGTTTTGGTAATGTTAAACTGTCATGACTAAGACAGCTTGCAATTAATTTATGTGAAGTTGTCATAACAAAGGCATCTCAAACAATGTCACCATTACATTTAAAATGACATAACTGACCTAATGACACAATTATCATAAGCATGCATAAGCAAGGTGTTATGACAGTCTTATGAACATCCCTTTAAGTAAAGTGTTAACAAGGAAAATGTAAAAGAGAAAAAAGAAATAAGGCAATCAGTAAATGATGAATAATGTACTATGATTATGTGAGTAATATGTACTCATTTTATTGATAAAATATAACTGTAATCTGATCATTTTAAATCATTTAAAAGTGTAATATACTCTAATTATGAGTATTGTATTGATTTTTGGATCTAATTAGATTAAATGTAATCAGTTATTTCCCTGCAGTGCACAGGTCTAAAGATTATGTGCAAGTAAATGAGTTTTAAATGCCCGTAATTTGAAACTGTAATGGACAACATCATGATGAGGAAGAAAATAGGTATGATTTTGAGCATGTTGTTTCTTTTATTGTCAAATCTTGTGACATTATTACTTTTTGGTTTGTTTAGAAACCTTTGGTCCATGTTGCATTCAGATTTCAATCAAACAGACATTCATTTGGAAGCAAACTGGGACCTTTCAGTAGTATCAATCTGCTTGTTTGGTTTGCTCGTGCTTGAATGAACCAATCTGACAAAGCAATCATATCACAGTTTGTTTTAATCAAACGATTCAGCCCACAAAAATTGTCCTCTGACTCTCCGAAATGAAACTCAGTCTTAATCTGAAATGAAATCGGTCTTAATGTTCAGATGAAATCTCTATTTCCTGATGACATAATCCAGATGTTTATCGATTTCCAATTTCCTAATTTCTCCTGCAATGACAATTAATTGATTTTACACTGTCAGTTTGGCTCAAAGATAGTTTTGTTTCTGTATAACATGTTATCCATGTGCCCTTTTATGACAGCGGTTTATTTTGGGTCTTAGTAGCTCGTGGCATTTGGCATATTGTTTGTGTTGATGTAGGCCTATTAGGCGTTTCTCTGTGTGGGGCTTAAAATCTGTCATTTTCTCTGGCTCTTTGAGTAGTTTTTTTCCGTCTTGTGCCTTTGATGTCTTCCCAACAGACCGCCACCACTGCACCTGTTTCATCAGCTTCTGTGTCTCTCTCTGTTCTGGGATCAGCTGTAAGGTCCTGCCTGAAGCTGCTACAAAGACCAAATCCTCTTGTTAGGCTATGACGTCACTCGTCACAGTTTCTGGATCCAAACACATTGTCGGATGCAAAAAGCAAACAACAAATGGTAGTGAAATATGCTCACAGTGTGCAGTACTATTGAAAACCATGATAGTAATCTTTATCTCCCTAATCTCAGATGGTCAGACGGTGATTCATCTTTTTGAAATCGTTAAAATATTGGTGTCTTAGATGCAGCAAGTCCAGAGACTGTAATGCTCACTAAGATTGGGCTTTATTGTGCGATATGACTAAACAGTGTTCATAAACAGCTGTTGAGATTTTCAATTAAAATGAGAAGAGGCTTGGATTTGAAAACAGTTCATATGTCACAACTTAAAAATCGCCTGAAGTGCTTTGAAATGCGTGGCTTTAATCGATGTGTGATGTCATTTCAACTGAAACATGATGACAGGTCGGGATCTATTCAGTTGTTTATATCAGCGCATGTTACTAATCAGTGCTAAATCTAACCATTTCCAGCCTGATTTCATGAGGAAACGTATATATATATTACGTTTTGTCAGTTTAGTGGCTAGGCATGGGCCAGTATAAGATTCTGACGGTATGATAACCTTGAATAAAAATATCACGGTATGACGGTATTGTCATTACTGCTCTAAAAAACAAAACCTTTTTCCCCCTTGAACACAATATATTTTATTTTGAGAAACATCTATAATTTTTTAGGGCAGTAAACATGTCAGGCTGAATAATTCAAGTGAATCATTGACTTCTGCTGTCTTCTTTTGTTTCAAAAACACAGATGTCTTTACAATTTACACCTAAAAAGCAAAAAAAAAAAAAAAAGTAATAAAAAATATCACCCAAACCTTAGGAATGGTATAGCAGTAAATTTTGGTGGGTATGAAAACCTTGACTTTTCCGTACCCCGGTATACCTTGAAAACGGTTTTCGTCCCATGCCTATTAGTGGCTAATTCATATGAATTCATACGAGTTCAGTTGTATGAAAATGTAAGATTTTTAAAAGGAAGCGTGGCACCCAACCACACCCCTAATCTCAACCATCATTGGGGGATAAGCAAATTGTACTAAATTGAATGTATCAGATCATATGATTTCATACAAATTAGCCACCTAATCAAAAAGTTATGAATTGCTGTGAAATAGCGCTGCCATTACTCTGCTTTAAAATAGATAATTGAATGTAATTCATATTGGTGGGATCCATTTTGTGGTCTATGCCGACTCATGGAGATAATCTACTCTGTGCTTTCATTCCACCTGACATTAACACGAAACCAGACACCCCACTGAATATCATGTTGTGTTATCATATAATTTTTTTTATCCCTTAAATAGTGACATTCACCATGTAGAAAACAGACTTAAAGGGACAGAAATGAAAGTTTCTTTCCCATTTACAAAATAAATCTCCAGTGGCTCTAAACTCCAGTACAACACAAAATTAGATATTGCAAAGAATGTTGGAATAAAGTAGCTATTGACATCCGTAAATTCTATGGAAGTTAACAACTTTTTCCAGAGTTCCTCAGAATATCTTCTTTTGTGTTTAACAAAAAAAAAAAAAAAATGATAACAGCGTTTTCATATAACACCTTAATTTAGTCTGTGCACAATAAATAAATATTGTGCACACATGTACACAAATAAATGTATGATTTTTGCTTTTTTATCTTGCCACTAAACCTACCCGTTATTGGGGCTTGAGCAAATTATACTGAAATGTACAGTATGAACGAGATTGTACAAAACCATACACTCTAGACTAACCCAAAAAGTTACTAATTGCTGTGAGATATAGTTGTGCTAGAAGGTCTAATTAGAAGCTAATTCATGAAATTCATTACATCAATATTGGCAGAAGAAAGAAACTGCAATGATGCTTTTGTCTTCTAAATGTGAATATTGTGATTGGATCGTTGGAAGATGGGCATTCATGTTTCAATAAGAGATTGACTTAGTACTCGTTTGTGGAGGATTACTGTTCACTGGAATCACCATCAGCAGAATGTTTTCAGATGCCCAATGATGATGAGAACAAGGAGCACAATTTTACAGAGGGAATCGTATCATATTCATTCAAACCACTGCCTCCTGCAAAGGCAGAGCAGAAACAAGACACACACTTAAAGCTCCAGAAGTGAAAAAAAGTGTTTGATTAAGCCTGGTTTCTCTCGAGGTTTTTTAATTCTTCACTTTCGCCAATTGGTGAAGTTTTTTTCCTTGCCACTGTCGCCACTGGCTTATATGGTTTGGGACCTGTAGAGCTGCGCATCAATGGATTTGCTCTTCAGTGTTTGGACTCTCAGTAGTAAATATTAAACCAAACTGAACTGAACTAAACTAAACTCCAACACAGTAAACTGAACTGACACTGTCTCGATCTACTATAATCTTCTATGTGAAGCTGCTTTGACACAATCTACATTGTAAAAGTGCTATACTAATAAAGGTGATTGAATTGAATTAAAGATTATGAGGTCAAAATGAATCTATTTTACAAAATAATATAGCTCAAAGAGACTGTTTATAGCAAACAAATACACATAAACATAAGAAGAGCACATTTTGATTGGATATTGCTTTTAAAGTCAATGAAATTTGTCACCATAAAGTGTAATACTGAACCTAAACACAGAAGCCTGAGAAAAATGCACATTGTTGCAGAAAATTTCAGATGGAACTTAGAGGCTTTAGCACAGGAGTGCCCAATTTTTTTTGTATGAAGAGCCAGAAACCAAATATCATTGATAGGCAGGGGTCGAAGGTATAAACCAAAATACAGTATATCACATTAAAGTTGCCATGTATAATTTCCTAATTTATTTCACAAAATATTAAAATAAATAGAAAACATGACTTTAATTTGTATTAACTATTTTGTCAAAATTATGACAAAATTTTGTCTTATAACAATAAAAAAAAAACATTTATAACACAGTGGAGTTAAATGCTAAATACACTAAACAGAATCTGCCTTTGATTTGATTAGCTCACCAAAGTCTCTGCTTTATCGGGTGACAGTATGTACATTTTAAAAAAATCGGATCCATTTAATTGAAACACTTAATTTCAGTTAGCTTTTAACAATAAAACAAACATCTACATTAAATCTCGAAACCATCTCCATCATACTCTCTCTCTCCTTAGATGGGGCCAAATCAAAGGTTATTATGGGCCAACTTTGACCCACAGGCCACAGTTTGGGTATCTCTGCTTTAGCATCTGTACACTTCATATTGATAACGGAAAAAAAAAAAACTTAACAAGCCAACAGTGCCTTCTGATAATGTCCAGAATAAAATGGGATGGTGGTTGTTTGCCTTGTCTGTGCGTCTGCAAATCGCTGTATTAGTGGAAGAGACGTGGCGTTGATGGTCAGACTATTGCAGACAGAAAGGTGAAGAGAGGTCGTTTGTTCTGGCTGCACTGTCAGCTTTCCGAGACTGATTGCTCATTGAACGCTCTCCCACTCTCTCTTTAATCAACTTGTCACCTCCTCGTTTTCATTAACCTCCATTTGTTTAGAATCATCATCATCAATTACATCGCTTATATGTTAGCCGACATGATCATCTGTTCATTTAAATTCTTGCAGGCACATAAGGAAGTTTGCCATTTGTCAGAAGTGACAGGGAGGATTTGGGAATGAAGCTGTAGTGGTGAAGGTAACGCTTGGCTCAACATTTGTTTAATGGCTTATCTAGTTTTCTCCATCTAATACAAAGAACATGCATTACATATGCATATATAAACACGTGCATACAGTATGAGCTTAAATGCTTGTAGAAGCTTAATCTTCTGTTTGAAGATTTCATTTCAGCTTCTCTTGTTTATTTCGTGGCACATTTAAAAGAGCTCAATTAAAAAAAACAAATTGCTTGTTTAATTAATCATTGTTTGTGATTTGCGCTGCGTCTGTTAATGTTCAGCTTTCAAATTATCTCTTGATATGTAACATCCATCAAAAATAAATGGAATAAAAAAACATAATTTTTGTTCTAACATTAAAAGATAAAAAGTCTGTTTATCATCTGTATGTTTTTGTCATTTAGATTTCTTAAAATAAAAATTATTCATAAAGTTCATAAAGGCTATACTTGATGAGCTTTACATCAGACGTATGTCTTGCTAGTTTCAAATTCCACACTCTCAGAAATGAATGTACAAATGCTGGGGCAGTACCCTTTCAAAAGAAACACTTTTGTACTTAAAAGGTACAAATTAGTTCATGAAGGGATCCATATTGTACTTTAAAGGTAGATTTAGGCCCAATCCCAATTCTGTTTTTCTACCCCTACCCTTTCCCCTTTTCCTTGGCCCTTGAAAGAGAAGGGCTTCAAAACTTAGGACAGCACTACAACACCTGCACACATCATCATTTTGTCATCATATGATATCTTGCTTCATATGAGATCGATGATCGCGACTGCTGTGGTTATTCCAGTTGCGTTATTTTTTTATATCTTTAGGAAATCACTGAAGACATATATCATGTTATCATAATGATATAATGTGGCAATAAGATCGTAACTGTACTGTGCATTTACACCATGGCCATGTTCATCTATGTAAACACACAAAAACAACATTAACATTATACCAGACACTGTAAAAAGGTCATTCCCAGCCACTAGACTTTTCTGACAGGGTATTTGAGTGTCATCGAGTGACAGATGTGAAAGTATGTTGTGGGACTACTATACAGGAGTTATAATTAGGGATTATAGCCAAATTTAGCGTTTTTAATTTTTTTTCAATCTCGATGGTAAAACACGAACACGGTTATGAATGTATTAAAACATGCTTGTTTGTTGTAAAAATTCATTGGGATTAAGCCTAAAAGTACAGTACATCGGAGTGTGACGAGATGCTTACTCCACGAGATGAGACGAGAAACGAGATTGGGTTCACAAAAATGAGACGAGATTTTTAGGTTTTTTTGGAATCCTCTATCATGAAATATATGAATATTGAATCTTTGATTCAACTGAATAAAAAAAATCACTAAATGCAAAACTATTTAGGCGTTTTTTTTTTTAAATCAATTTGTAATCAATGCCTTTTTACTTCTATTTTAATGAATTCTCTGCTGTAAAGAGCATGCAAACACTGCTAGATATTTTCTAATATATGAATGGAAAATAAATTTTTATCCATCTGAAAAAAATCACAAAATGCAAAACAATTTAGGCGCTTTTTTTTTTAAATAAACTTTTAATGAATGTTATTTTCTATTGACACAGTAGCGCTATCGCCGCACATAAAAAAGGTCGCTGGTTCGAGCTCCGGCTGGGTCAGTTGTCATTTCTGAGTGGAGTTTGCATGTTCTTCCCATGTTCGTGTTAAGCTTATCATAAATGCTATTCGATCGCATATCCTACATTGGACACGGCAACTCCTTGAACTGAAAAAAATGGCTGTCACACCCACCCAAGCAAACAAGTGATGCACAACACCGAGGCAGCCTGGGTTGCCTGGTGTGTGCAAAGCACTTGATTTGCTGTTCAAATCCAATCCTGCTTCCAATCTTCAGTGCTAAGTTCAACCTCAAGCTCCATCCTAACATTTCAACTCACAAGAGACCTTTTCACCTCGAAAGAGAAATCTTGTGAGATCTTGTAGCACCCTTAATAATAGTACTTAACTAGTACTACTAGTAGTTAATAAGTACACAATATGTACCTTTTGCCTTTATTTCTGAAAGTATAGTAGTTTTTATTTGACTTTTTACACATTTTAGTTAAACTAAGTCAAAAAGTATGGTAACATTTCCACTTTTTACAGTGTTGGATGCATTAGGATTGTGAAGGATGTTATATTTTTGCTCAGTAGCTCTGATGACCTTCCCAGTGGCACTTGCAATCACCTACCTGACACAACAGTAATATCCTCATATTTTCCATATCACTTCACCTTGTGTTGCCTCAGCGGATGTCAAAGTGACATATGACGCTCTCAAAAGTGACTATGCACTCTCAGCAGAACATCCGCTGGCTCATTACAACCCATGACGAGGTTTACCACACCGCTTCTGGGTGAGTCAATGTCAGCCTTGTCCGCATGACCATCTCATTTGAGACATAACACCAAGTACACCTCTGCAAAATGAATCATATTCTGATGCAAACAATAGCATTTGTGTGTTTTTTACAGAGAGTGAAAGGTGCAAGAGGTGCCAAAATAGCAAGCGTAAATTGCTGTGGGCTGACCTTTTTCTATTTCGCTGGGAAAAGAACTTGAATTGGCTGATTTTAGGTTGATGGCATTTACGTAACATGTTATGAACTGGTTCGAATTAAATAAAAAGTAATATAAGCAAGTGTATATAATCTATAATGGCACATACCATAGAAGAAAATGATTGACATATGAAATTGCTGTTTAATGTCAAGCCAATCGCACATACTTTTGACATTGATTACTATTTTAGTCGGTATGGCATGTAAATGTCGACAAAAGGTCATATTGACGTCAGGCACACAGGATTCTGCACTTGACAGCGGTGATTTGTTTTACAGCCCTTGACAAACCACAGAATATGTTAATGTGTTGAATATGTTCCACAATGATGAAATGTCCTTATTTGACTTTTGTTATTCGCCTGTCCATCCTTAAAGCAGCTTTGACACAATCTACATTGTATAAAGTGTTATAGAAACAAAGGTGACCTGACTTGACAAGCAGCAGTCACAATGTATGTTTCTTCGCATAAATGACACTTTAAATGACTTCTACTGAAAAATATAGAGTCCCACAATGCATTTTTTATTGACTCAACATCTGACCAACATAACGCGTTGTATCCTAATGACACTAGACTGATGATGGGTGCCTAATATAGCATTTTGTGTGTAAGTGTGCAGGGAAGCCTGGTTGCTATATCATTTTCTTTTCTCATGTTTTTCTATCTTTCACGCCGTGTATCTGGCCTTGCCAACAGTGTTGAACATATATCAGCCGACTGTAGAGTTACAGTCTTATCTTTCGGTGCCATATCACACCCTCACGACTTGCTCCACCGCCCGAGGAGTCCATCTCGCTCCTCTACTGCCCTGTCTTCTGCTCGCTCGCACTGTCATAACAACTTTAATTGAACATTGATGCTGAAAGTGCAGCGCTGGCAGCACTGCGTAGTGTTTCTTCGCAGCTGGAGGCGGCTATAGATGCCATTCGGATCGCGCCACTGGGGCCTTTTTAAAAAGCCATCAAGTTAATAATTAAACCAAGCTAAGGTATGTTGTTAAAAGATTGGTACACATTAGTTAAGTGTATTTACTCCCCCTTGTGTTGCTCCAAACCATGGTTCATGTCTTTTTTTCTTGTGACTTTTTATTTGTTCAATTAGAGGGAATTGGCACTGAGGGTTTTGAACTTTAAAAAAAGATCCAGAAGTTTCACGAAAGTAGTTGGTCTGGCTGGTGAGGTTTGAACTTTAAAAAAGACACAAAAGTTCAATTGAAGTAGTTGGTCTGGCTGGTGTGAATTTCTAATGAAGTCATGCAGTGCCTGTGAGAAATGGATAGAAATCTCTCAGTCATCATTCAGTGGTGATCTAATTGTGGTATTGGTCTTGAGGATGGATCTAGTGCAGGGGTCACCAAACTTGTTCCTGTAGTGCCGGTGTCCTGCAGATTTTAGCTCCAACCCTAATCAAACACACCTGAACAAGCTAATCAAGGTCTTACTAGTGGCCTTTTTCCACTGAGTGGTACAGTACCGTTCGGTATCAGGCTTGCGTTTCCACTGCTAAAGGGTACTATTTTTGTGGGCGTAGTGTACGACAGAAAGTTTCAGTCGACGTCATTCTCGCTCGCAAGAAATGTGTACAGTAAAGCTTTATGGGTCGTTCACAAATCATACGAGAAGCACTTCTCACAAAACAGAGGCTTTATTATACACATAAACACTGGTGTATAAATGTTCATTACTGACCTCTCTATGAACATGATCTGATTATAACTGCAGATCAATGATGCGAAATAGCCAACTGTCCGCGATTCTATAAAATAAATAAATAAATGCAGCATATATGAACACATACAGCCCCTTACAGTCTCCGATATGTTACCAATTACAGAAAAACATGCAGCAGACATTAATGCCTTATTTAGTTCAAAAACAACACGAAATAGAGCCCACATTCAGTGCAAACCTCTCATCTGTGTCTTTAATCTTCACCAGCACATGTAGCCTCACGTTAGAGAGTAATTCAGTCATTCTGATTTCATAATAGTCCAGGTTAGTCCAGCAGTTTCTTCATGTTGAAAAAATAATTTTTTCTGGCTTCTCCTTTGTTTTGCAGGCGTCAGTCTCGCGTTTGTCAGTTTTTGAAAGGATCGGGTTTCAAAAACATGTGGATAGTCAAGCTAACATTATTACCATCAGCTCAAGAAGTTTGTTATTTCAAATATTGACACGCACGCGAGCGAAACCACTCGAGCTCGCGCTTAGACGGGCTCGTAACCCATAAGAATCTGCTCTTCTTTTTGGCTTTGTGGCTGTTCAAGACGACGACAAGGTTTGTTTGAGCTCGGGTCGACCATGGCTTGTTATTATATGTTTATATTATTTCGGTGTATTGTCTCTTGGCTGTGTTTTAAACATGGCGGGTCCTTTGTTTTCATTCTGGCTTGCTGCGTGAGCAAATGACGTATCTCTGTAAACCAATAGCGTTCAGCTGCGCGTCTAGCTCTGCCTTTTGGTCACCCTTTGGTACCCTTGGTACCCTTTGCAAAGGGTGACCAAAAAGTGGTACGGTACGGTTCGGTATGCTTTTAGACAGTGGAAACGGCCGTAAAAGCGTACCGTACAGTACCGTACCACTCAGTGGAAACGGGCCATAGGTATACTTGGAAACATCCAGGCAGGTGTGTTGAGGCAAGTTGGAGCTAAACCCTGCAGGGACATTGGCCCTCCAGGACCGAGATCGGTGATTCCTAGGGTGTAGGCTGAATCAGTACGTTAACTCCTAAAATGTTTTTGGATTGTTGATGACTGGCTCTTTGAATTGGTGAGTTAACTTGAAAAGATGTTGATTACTGCATCGTTGAATTAACATGTTAAGACTTTCAGGCTGCAGATGACTGATTCATTGAGTCAGAGTTAACTTGAAGGATTTTAAATGGTTGAGAATGGAATCATTGAATTAGGGAATTTGCTTGAGAAAATGTTTAAACCGTTTATGGCTAAATCATTGAGGTACCTTGATAACTGATGACTGATTCTATCACGGTTGCGGAGCCGTGCGCTCTTTCTGTGCTGTTTGTTGTGATCACGTGGTGATTACGTATGCCGATCAGCTGTTCTAATCAGCATCCAGCTGGTCCTTATTCTGTTGCGCCTATATCTGAGCGCCAGTGCTTCACTTGGTTGTCAGTGTGTTATTGTTCGGTCATGGTCTGTCTGTGTTTTGTCAGGACTCTCGTGGACGCTTTTCTGGCGTACTTCTGGAACATTATTTACACCCTGCTACCACACTTATCATTGTTATTTTGTTTGAACTCTTGCACCCTTTTGATTTATGGCCTTTGGTCATTAAACACTTGCATTTGGATTCACCTTGTTTCTTTTTCTTTATACTTCATGGCAGATTCATTAAGTCAGCGTTAACTTTTAAATGGTGAATCATTAGGTTAGGGTATTTACTTGAGAAAATGTTTAAACAGTTTATTGCTGAATCATTGAGATACCTTGATAACTGATGGTAACTGATGACTGATTCATTAAGTCAGAGTTAACTTGAAGGGTTTCAAATGGTGAATCGAGTTATGGAATTTACTTGAGAAAATGTTTGAACAGTTTATGGCTGAATCATTGATGTAACTTGAGGGCTGTTGGTAAGTGATGGCTAATTTAATGAATCAGTAAGTTAAATTGACGGCTTTTAAACTGTTCGTGACTGAATCATTGAATAAGGGAATTAACTTGGGAAGCAGTCTAAGCAGTTGGTAGCTGAATCACTGAATTAACATTAGAATGCTTTTGGGCTGCTGAAGTTAACTTGAAGGCTTACAAACAGTTGACAACTTAATCATTGAATCAGTGAGTTAGCTTGATTTTTGGTTGGTTTATGGACTTAATGACTGAATCACTGAATTAAATAAAATATCCGTAGGCTGTTGAATTACAAGATTAATCCGTTGTTAAAGGAATTGTTAACACAATTTAAATGACTCATCATTTACTAGATCTTTAAGATATAAACCTTTATGAGTTTCTTCCTTCTGTTGAACAAAAAAGAAGATATTCTGAAGAAAGCTGAAAACCTGTAACCATTGACATACATATTAGGAAAAACAAATACTATGGAAGTCAATGATCACAGATTTTCAGATATCTTCAGAATAGCTTTTTTGTGTTTTACAGAAGAAAGAAAATCATGAAGGTTTAAAACAATTAAAAGGTGAGTAGATTATGATATTGTTATTTTTGGGTGAACTGTCTTTAATTACTAAATCATTGAATATACAGCATGTGGGCTGTAAATAACATTATATTAACACTTTATTGAAAGAATCCACATGAAAATAATGATTCTTTTTGGTGTAATGGCTTTATTCTTCACAAAAATGTGCTTTGTTATAAGAAGTGACAGTCTCATAGACCACTTTTGTGACACTTTTATGATGCCTAATGCTTGGCATTTTGCAGCTTGACTGCCCCAGCTTTCATTCAGAATTTCTATTTTGTGTCTCACACAAGTCAGTTATACAGATTTAGAACAACATGAGGTGAGTAATTGATGTCAGAACTTCAATTTCTAGGTGAACAGTCCCTTTAAGGCAAGGGAATGGTATAGATTAACATGTTGACATTTGGTCAGATGCAGAGGGGCTGCGGTTGCATTGCATTTCTGGATTGACATTCTATGCTCGCAGAGTTATTGGATTATGAAAGTGGCCTGTCAACACACAACTGACAGCTTTAAAAGAAAAAAAAAAAACACCACCTAGCCTTATGGCTGCAGCACATGCAGTCACCTCACGTTCAGTCCAAAACATTTTGAGTAGAGATCTTTGCAGAGCAGGTTGGCTGGCAGGTTAGCTCTCAGCTTGAATGAGTTTTAGGTCTGGCAGCAGGCGCTGGTGTGCTTATGAAGCTCAGATCTGCTGCAGTTCCCTTGCCTCAGCTTTAGTGATTATTATAACAGACCCTGACAGGGTTTCGTTCAGTTTCTGGGCTTCTCAACTACAGTACCAAGCAGACCCTGAAAGATTAAGACAGAGATGTCTTCGATGATTCTTATAGGACCTCGGGAGAGGGCTCAAGATTCAATCTCACACATTTCCCATGTCAAGGCCTGAAGTTTCAAGCCCCGAGGTCTTAAAGATGGATCTCTGGCTCAAACCGTCGTGCCTAACCTCCTCCATCAGCAGATTTGAAGCCGAGCAGCCCTGCATGGGCATTATTAGGACAATGTTCACTAGGTCAGCAATCTGAGTCCCCCCATAATTAGACATCTGCCCGTGTTTAAGCCTACAGATTCGTTTTCAACCGCTGCATTCTCAGGCGTCAGTCAGTGCCGAAAAACTGATTAGATTCCAGTCACTTGTAGCCGGTGGTTAAAGCAGAGCTGGGTGTTGTGGCTGTCTCTTGCTGTTTTGTTTGTCTGTAATCAGATGACGCAGGTTGCTTTATCCTTCCCATGAGGCAGACACATTGCATTTGTTTTGTGTCACAAACACCATCATGTAGTAGAGAATGGGGATGGTTGTTAGAAGAGGTGGCATCTCAGTGAAGCTGTGGTCACATTAGCAACATTTTGTGTGCAAATAAGGTCCATTATCTGTTGGGGTGTTGACATGACCAGCCTGGCAACAAGCAAAATCTGTGTGGTGAACTCTGAAACTCAATCAAAACCCCTGCTTGTCTGGACACAATTCTGCTGAGCAATGATATATGTGGTCATGGCTTAACTACATATATAACTTAACAACTTTATAAGTGTCTATACAGACACAACAATACCTTTACTGTATTATAGATACATAAGGGTTATTAATACTTATATTTCATGCATCTTTTCTCATCAAATAGCTATCTGATTGTAAAAAGGGCAGGTGTAAATGCCCTCCAAAACACATTCAAGACTAAACCTATTCAAGATTAAATCCTATTGCTCAAACTACATCAAGCGATCGTCTGAAATGCATTCCTGATAAAACTGGACAGGTCTAAATGCATCTAGTTGATGAAACCCCATATGTTCTCCCAAAGTATAATGATAAGAGCCTTCTATAGGCTATAGGACAGTCAGATATAAAAGCTCTAATGCAAAACCCAATGCCACAGATGACAGTTTGTGATGTTAGGTTTTAAATTATTTTAACTTTCATTCTATCTTTGACCATTCAATATTAATTAACAGTATTAACAAAGCACATCACACACCCTAACTCTGTGAATGGGGAGGAAAAATAATAGAAAAATATAGTTTTGTTTGTTTATAAAGGCAGGTGTTTTGTTTTTGGGAGAGTGTTGTGCACTTTAAATAAATAAATTATACGCCAAATAGTATACTGTATACAGCTTACAGTTCTGTGAAATTATTTAAACAATAATTAAATAAGCATTAGATACTTTGCATTTCATGTTAACATAACCCAGTTAATTTGCATATAGCAATCGGAATCATATCCTTGTAGGCTAGATGCATTTATGTGTCCATATGTACTGTAAATGGAATGTTTCCACCAATCAGATAGCTATCCGATCAGAGAAAACACACAAAGTGACCAGATGTAAACATTGCAGGTTTTTCTCCAACACAAATCAAACACACCTGAACAAAGTAATGGATGTTAAGATCACTAGAAATTTACAGGCAGGTGTATTTGATTAGGTTTTGAGCTAAACCTTGCAGGATAGTGGCCATCTAGGACCAAGTTGGCCATCCCTGATCTATAAAGCGATCACACTACACTTTTCACCCCATAGACTTCCATTCCTACGCATGGAAATGCAGCAGACCGGAAACGCAAGCTTGTGCGACAAGTTTTACATCTCACTGCATTCGAAAGTTCAAGCTTGGTGAACTCTGACATGTGAAATCCAATCACATGATTGCATGAGATCAATTGAAGATCAAAACATGACCTCTCTGTACAGAAATTTTAAATGTGGATCAATTACAATACACATCTCATTAACTTGTTTAATCCCATCCCATTTTGCAGCGCCATCTGACAGAATTTCACGTGCTCAAACTCTAGTGTGACCAACGCTTTGTATGCAAAAAATATCCACTGTCCATTTGCAAATTCACATGATCAACTTGAAGAGAGCAAAATTTGCTTGTATAACTTTTTCATCTTCAACACTATAGTACCAATCATATGAATTGCTATCAGAATGACTGTATTTCGCCCATAAAATTTGGCAGAGCAAAGGAAAATGTAAATACTTCATAATGATATGACTTCAAGTAGAGTGTTTTTAAGTAGTTAGCTCTTTAAAGTGTCTGTATTTTATAGAAATTTTCTAAAAACATCAAACCAGGGAGGTATTAGTGATTAACTTTCCCCAGTCTCTCCTTTACTGTGGCGTGATTGAATTGGAGCTTTATTGTGTAGTTATTTGGATGCGTTTGCTAGTAGTCTAGAAGATCTGTAGCTTCTATTACGGGGGCTTTACAAGATTATTGCTGAGATGTAAATTATAAATTCGGGACGCAACAGCTCAGACAACCACCAATGAATGCATCTCTCTTGATTAAGCAAATGTACTTGTCATTCTTTTCCACCCACATTTTATCTACAGCCTCATTGAAGCTACTGCCTCCCGAGAGTAAACTGCGGTTAAGTGCCATACAGAAGTGCACAATAACAAAGTGAATCTCAGTAACTCCGGTTTATGATGCAACTTGTAATATCTGTTACCTGATAAGACCTGCAATTACTACAGTGTCATCATTTCACCTAGAAATTTCCCTTTAAACCACAGGAATTTACTTTTTTTTATTATTTAATGCTTTATTTTATGTTTTTTTTCCTTCTTTGCTCTAAATGCTTTGCGGCTTTGATTAAGATCTCATTTTTATTTCATTTTAGTTTAAATGGAGCTTTATATTATAAAAAACTAATTATTTTTCCCTCATGCATAATAGCGTTTCCCTTCATTTTCTGCTCAATGATACGTTGTGAAGATGAAAGTCGCAAAGAATCACAAATTGTCTTCCAGCCATCGCAATCTTCTGTGACACTGTATAAAAAGCAAATCCAAAGCTGCAATTTCACACTTAAGTCTGTTTACCCAACAAACACAAGCTGTTGTATTTGTCAGATCAATCTGTGATGGCAGAGATATTGTGTAGCTGGATAAAAAGGGCTTTTTCTTATCACTCCACTTCAGTTGCAGAGGGCCCATTAGACTTTCATAAACGTCTGTCCAGACAAGTCCGGCGAGTCCTGACTGATGTTCCATCAGATGTGCTGCTGGTACAGGCGGCGCTGGGGGATTCACCGAAATGAATCGCACCTGCCAATAACTTTGTTTATTTGCATGCCATGTTTGTAAATGCTTTAGAGCCTGATTTTAAAATCACAGAAAGCAGGAAATGATAAAAAACACAGATCTAAATTAAATTTAACAGTAAAGACATTTAGTTAAATAATCTTTTTTATTGCACTTCTAAAAAGTTGTCAAAACAATCCTAAACATCAGCAACAACATATTGCATTATGCATGTCAGACCAGCAATTGTCAGTACCACTTTGTAAACCAAAACTTTGCACCTGTAGTTGGAAATTTCACCAACAAATATTGGCAGATGAATGAGACATCTCAATATATAAAAATGGCGATTGTACAGTTATTCCTCAATATGTTTGCTGTGTCTTGAAGAATCTGATATAAATTTGACCCCTACACACACTCTCCAATCTCCTCATAACCTACACTCCTCACAATCACTGCACTATTTAACATTTGCACATTTTAAAGATCGCACATATTCATTGCACTGATCCATTTATTTGAACTGTACATACCCACTGTACATATACACTTGTAATTATGTTTCTCTATCTGCACACTTCTGATTATTAATAGCAACCTGCACTGATTCATTTATTTGACCTGTACTTACCCACTGTACATGTACATTTGTAATTAGGTTATCTATCTGCACACTTCTGATTATTAATAGCAACCTGTACGTATAATCATTTACTGTAAATCTCTGTTCATAACGAATGCAACCTGTATATAATGTTCATAATACATCCATATGTAAATATCCCCATAGTTTTTCTATAACTGCACTTTATAATTTATACCTGTATCTGCACTTGCTGCTATTGCACTTCTGGTTAGACCTAAACTGCATTTCGTTGCCTTGTACCTGCACATGTGTAATGACAATAAAGTTGAATCTAATCTAATCTAATAAATGTTGCATAATCAGGAAATGCTTGAGATGCTTGTATTATAATATAAAGTATGTTATGTATTCAAATCAATTTCTGATACTAAAATCAGATATGTGATCATGTTGAATATGTCTGGTATAATTGCGTACATAAACTGTCTTGGCAACAGAGACACTTTACAAATAACACATAACAATTAATTTACATACACTTCATAAAGACTATTGACTAATATGCATATAAGGTTTTGTTTAAACAAACAACTCTTTCTAGTAACTCTTTCTGTAAAGGCTATTGCACAATTATTTAGCTTTGTTTTTAGTGAATCCTCTTTGTCAGATGTTGTTGTGGTTTTCAAGGATACAATAAATGTTTCATTTTTAAAAACCTGCTGTGGAAAACTTGTTAAAAGTTAGTTGCCCTGTAAATAATACAACATTGTGTTGTGAATGAAAGGTGAAAATCAATTAACAAATAAGTAATCATAGCGATCAATGACCAGACCAATGAAAAAAAACATTAGCTAACACAAGAAACATTGGAGGTACAACCTAAAAAAATGTCATATTGACAGAAACCTTCTGTCACATCACAAAGACTGGAGCAATGGATGCTGAACATTCAACTTTGGCATCACAAAATACATTTGAAATATGTTAAAATATACTGTAAAGTATAATGATAAACCAATTAGGATCACATTATCATCACCTTGGCATGAAAACTTCAAAAACTCTACTACTACTGCCACTACTACTACTACTACTACTACTACTACTACTACTACTACTACGTCTATAAAAGTGGAAGACCTGTGCAATTCTGTTTATCACTCGAACAATACTGTATAGATACATTAGAGCGGTACTGGCTGTGGAGGCAGCAGCAGAAACATACGCATTGCTTGATTGTTGCGACGTTAGGAAAGAGGGTTAATATGGCAGATCATCTATACAGTTTTCATGAATTATTGACACATACTTTGTATGCACACAAATAGACCTATACATAACCATGTTTTCTGCCTTAATTGAATTAGTTTGACATTTCTAGGAATGTTTTGAATCATTTAACGGCATTTGCAAAGTTCTTTCACCTCTCTAATGTACCAGATGTCTCAAGGTTGTTTTGCCAGCATGCTTGCATGTGTCCCCATAGGCCTTTTGCAGAATTTGTCTCTTTGACAATGGCGATTATCATAATGTAATTTGATGCTGCTGTGTAACTGAATGGGCTTTTAATGTTTAGACTGTTGATAATGAGTATCTTTTCCCAAGAATGAACCCAGGCTTTGCTAACACAATGACTACTGTGTCTGTGAGCCAGTGAAGGCTCACCTCGAATGCAGATTCCACAGAGCCGATTGATGTGTGCACATCCGTGAAACCTCTCCCTGTTTTAGGTAGCATCTAGGATGAAGGTGCAGAAAATGTATGAAGAAAGAAATATGAGATTGCATCTCCCAGCAGCGCTGACTCATTTCACAGACCGAATGCTACTGGAACCCTCTGCACAGCACGCCAATATTTTCTCTGTTTTATTTGCATGGAGATCCCAGAAAGTTTGCAAATAGAAAGCAGTCCAAAAGCAGCTTTATACGAATCTGTTCTCTTAGTCATTCATCTTCCCACTGCCAATCTTTACCTGGCTGTGAAATCAAATCTTCAGATTTCCCTTGACTGGCCGTATGCCGCTCAGGTCGTTCCTGAATGAAACAATCAGGCCAATCAACACTGTTCAGGATCATGCTGCCATCAATCACTCATATGATGCCGACCTGCCAAATACTGAATTCATCAGTCTAATGGCTGGCTGAGCTTTCTAGATATAGAGTTTGAGAATCACCCTATTTATATGTGGACACATGCGGGGATCCGGTTCTTGACCTACTTGCATTGCTAATGCAAAGTACTTGGCTTGGTGGTGAGAGGTCAGCATATCTCCCAGATCAGATAAAACGAGTAGTCTCTGGGAAGGGAAAGGTTTGATTTATGATATGTAGTCAGATGTATATGTCAAAAACAGGCTTTTGTTTTTCAAATTCATGCATGTTTAAAGCCTAGTGAGCTGCCTACAGTACTGATACACTGTATAGTATGTATTTGTTTCTTCCATTAGTAAAAAAAAAAAAAAACCTCAGGTTTGTGTGTTTGTAGACTTTAAGGTTAGGGGTAGTAGAGTAAGTTAGAGTACAATACTTGCTAAGCTACTTTCAGTAAAGTCAGTAACATTCTGTTGTGGGACCATCTAAACAGTATTGGTAAATATAAGGGAGAAGCCATAAAGCAAAATTTTAGACGTTTCGTTTTTGGGACGATGATAGTCGGGGGAACTAAAAACTCAAACCACCCAAAAAACTTTTATTATTTCCAATACAAAATTTATAATGACTGAGTTGACTTTATTGTGTTGGATATATTATTCTCTGTATTGTTTTAGATCAGGGGTGCCCAAACGTTTTTGTGTAAAGGGCCAAAAATCAAATATTGAGAGCCGTGGGCTGAAGGTAAATATGCCAAACTATATTTCAATAAAGTTGCCATGGGTAATTTCCGAATTTATTTAATAATATTTCAAAATAAATGGAAAACATTATTTTAAATTGTATTAACTAATGTGGTATAACTTATTGCAATAAAAACATAAACAATCATATTTAAAAGACAGTAGAGTTCATTGCTGAATACACTAATCAAGCAGAATCTGCAATTACATTTGAACTGACAATCTCGAAATGATTCCTATCATTCTCCGTCTCTTCTCAGATGGGACGGCGGGCCAAATCAAAGGTTACCATGGGCCAATTTTGGCCCACGGGCCCTACTTTGGGCATCTCTGGTTTAGATATTCAATTGAGTGTTGTTTAGAAATTCGATTGATCATGGAGTGTTCAAATGAACTCTTGACACACTAGAACTTTGTTACCCTTATAAAGCCAAATATTGTAGTTTTTATAGAACAGCCATGTTAATAAAGGCTTTTTCATTTTTTTGAGCACCGACCACATTAGCTATAGTACACTGAAGCACTTTTTGTTTGATTTTAGATTCATAAAGCAAATAACCGCTTAGACAATTTTAAGCAGATTTTGTGGTTTTAGCTAGTTTAAGTAGGTTGTATTTCATTTAAACATGTCTCAAGTTGGCCAAGCTGGTGTTGGTTTATAAGATTTAAAATTTGGCCAAATATAATCTGTTAATGCCACAGAATATAATTTTCCCCACTAGAGGGAGTGTATTCACATTAAACAAATGCATAGTTTATTAATGCCTGGACTGATTATGGAATTATGGCAATTGTCATATTTGTTGCATACTATGGGGCTCCTGCAGAAATCATGTTTACGTTCTGTTTTTTTAGTCATGGTCTCGAAGAAGAACCAGTGCGGTTTTATACTTAATACATTTTAGATTTTTGTTATGCTTCTGAACCAGAAACTGAGGGTGTATGACGTTGCTTACATGACATCACAGGACACGGTCCTTGTCAATAGTTAAAATTTCTCTGGATTTAAACAGTATTTGGGATAATGTGCATGTAGGTACAGATGTCAACAAAATACTGTGATACAAATTGTTCAGTTCAATTCAATTCACCTTCATTTCTATAGCGCTTTTACAATGTAGATTGTGTCAAAGCAGCTTCACATAGAAGGTCATAGTAAACTGAAACAGTGTCAGTCCAGTTTTCAGAGTTGAAGGTCAGTTTATCTCAGTTCAGTTTGGTTAAATATTTACTAATGTCCAAACACTGAAGAGCAAATCCATTAATGCGCAGCTCTACAGGTTAAAAACTGTACAGGTTAAAAACTTAACCAATTTGCGAAAGTGAAGAATTAAAAAACTTTGAGAGAAACCAGGCTCAGTTGGGCACGACCATTTCTCCTATGGCCAAACGTCTTGTGCCTTTTAATGTATATTGATATTGGTATACTAAACCATTGTACCTACTGGATCATTTAAGTGCTTTGTTTAGGCCAGGGTTGGTCAAGTTGGGTCTTGGGGAGCTAACTGTTCTTAAGAGTTTTGCTCTGCTCTTATTCAGCCTATGAATGTCTGAATGTAAATATAAAGCTAAAGACAGGTGAAGACAGCTAAAGACAGGTGAGTCTTTTTCCAAGGCCAAATCAAAACTCTCTTTTGGACTGAACTTGCCCAACCCGGTTAAGACATTAATTGTGTTGCCATAGAGATATTCTAGAAGAACATTATGTTTTGCAATATCTAAATTAATGTAATAATGAGATGATATGAACACAGTTAAAGCTCTTGCAGAAGATTACCAGTACATTTTCCTTTTTTTTCTGCAAATTGTTTTATTTCATTTTAGTTGAGTGACCAGTTTGGCTCCCAGAATAAACAGTTGAACAGGTCACGAAACTCCCCTAAATTTACATTTTACATTTAGTCATTTAGCAGACGCTTTTGTCCAAAGTGATTTAGTTGAGAAGACATTAAGTGATTCAACAAGAAGAGGCAATATACACAAGAAGGGCTAGTTATACAAAGTAACTTGTTTGTGCTCAGAGAATTTAGTGCTCGAGTAAGAGTGTGTTATTTTTTAATTTTTTAATTTTTCAATTTTATTTTTTTTAGGGAAAGGGAGAGAGAGACAAATTGCTTCTACAGGTGGTCTTGGTTTTATTTACAGGGGTTAAGGTGCTCTCAGAGGAGATGGGTTTTTAGTTGTCCTTTGAAAGATCCAAGTTAGTTGTCGTTTGAAGGATACAAACCGCAGTCCATACTCAGGGCTCGAAATTAACTTTTTTGTTTTGTAGCACTGGTGCGCCATTACTTCAAGTTTTATATTAACAGATTTATTGCATTTGAAATCAACACTAAACAAAACTAGCCACCAAAAAATATACGCATGTGCTTACTGAACCTACACGCACTGCTTGACGTGAATGAGATGAGCTGAACTGAGTTAACAGTAATAACTGTGCTGTCTTTATACAGGTAGTGTCTGGTACTGCAATGACAACAATGACTATATATATATATATACAGGGAGTGCAGAATTATTAGGCAAGTTGTATTTTTGAGGATTAATTTTATTATTGAGCAAAAACGATGTTCTCAATGAACCCAAAAAACTCATTAATATCAAAGCTGAATATTTTTGTAAGTAGTTTTTAGTTTGTTTTTAGTTTTAGCTATTTTAGGAGGATATCTGTATGTGCAGGTGACTATTACTGTGCATAATTATTAGGCAGCTTAACAAAAAACAAATATATACCCATTTCAATTATTTATTTTCACCAGTGAAACCAATATAACATCTCAACATTCACAAATATACATTTCTGACATTCAAAAACAAAACAAAAACAAATCAGTGACCAATATAGCCACCTTTCTTTGCAAGGACACTCAAAAGCCTGCTATCCATGGATTCTGTCAGTGTTTTGATCTGTTCACCATCAACATTGCATGCAGCAGCAACCACAGCCTCCCAGACACTGTTCAGAGAGGTGTACTGTTTTCCCTCCTTGTAAATCTCACATTTGATGATAGACCACAGGTTCTCTATGGGGTTCAGATCAGGTGTCATTCAGTTTGTGTTCATTAAACAGTAGGATAGCATAGCAGTCTTTTACCCACTCTTTGAAAAGTGTAAAAATGGTGGATTAACATTCACCACATGATCACTAATAAGATGTGGCGTTATTGTAACTTTAGGTGGTTTCTAAAACAAAATCTGTCAGTGTTATTTTCATTCTCTCAGACTTTTAGATTTTCACGGCTGTAGCTCCCTTTTATTTGCAGGAAGGCATTGATTGAGTGATTGACATCTGATATAAACCAATCCATTCGCGTTCAGTTCAAGAGCAGTGGACCAATCAGAAGAGCTTGAAGGTGGGGAAAGCATTGCAGTCTGTTTACTGCAGCAAGTTGACATGTCAGCTGTTTTAAACCATTCCTGATCGCTGCGTTTAGTGTTTTAAGGTGCAAAGATGCATTCTGCCTGAATGCCTCCTAAATGCGCACATGAACATTTTGCAGTGAAAACTGGTCACATGGCAACAATTTTATGCACAAACACTCCCAAATATATTTTGAGGTCGCATAGATAAAATTTCAGGTACATATGCGACCAAAACGGTTGCAATTTTGAGCCCTGCTTACCAGTTTGGGACACCAACTACAAAATAATTGCAGATTGAACTTGTTTTAAGAGTTTTAATGATTATAAAATTCTAAGTTTACATGTTACCTGGTGGATTCAGGATGCTGTAAAAAACTCCTATTGTGAAAGCAGTTAAAGACAATAAAAGGAAACTTTCAGGCATTTGCATCTGAACTTTTTTAGACTATTTGCCATTTTCATAAAAAACTTTACTTATGTAATGATTTGTGTGTAGATATATAAGCTACTTTTATGTGCCTACATAAACATTACCACCTGTAAAAAATAAAAAAATAAAAAAATAAAGCCTTAGATGGTGTTTACCAGTGTTCAGACAGTGAGTAAAATAACTTTATTTCTGCTACCCCAAAGGCCAATGTTGCATTATTATAGAATTTCTATAAAAACCCTCCTAAAACATCAAAAATGCTGAAATGACATTTGGTTCCTGCATTAGAGACCTCTAATAACGACATCTAAAACATCTTAAATTTGGGTCTTTCAGGGTTAAACTCTTGATGGTTATGGTTCGGCGAATGTGAGACAAAGTGAAACTTGTTGCTGGTCAACTGCAGGAGTCTAATATAGGTGGTGAATAGAGTTGTGGTCAGTGTAGAGCAGCAGAATGAAACCAATCCATGTGGGGCAACTCACTCTTGAAGAGACGTATGTAAATATGTAGAGCAATTGTGTTGACTTAAGGATCATTGCACAGGACGCTCAAACTGTTCGTAGTGAACCTGCAGTATTTGAACTTTGGTTAATATTTGTTTTTCAGGCCATTGTTTAATTCAAACAGTCGACTGAGTGCAGGGAAAATCGATTACTGTCTGACGATCCTCAACTGAGACCGTCAAATTAGTCCCAGGCTCTTGGATATTGAAGACACAATCTATTGCTTGCAGACAAGATGTTTATCTGAGAAACGCATATGTCCTGGCTCACCTTGCTTCGGCTCTATTTTACGCAGTTACATGGTAATCTAGGAGCATGATGACGGTGGGTGTCAGAACACGGAGGCTGGGATCTCGAGAAGAGAAAGAAAGCTTTTATTCTCAGAGAGTCCAAGGTCAAGGTGCTCTTGTGTGCAACAGTATAGTTTCACACATACATCACAGAAAGATGACAAAACACCTGAGGACGAGTGAAGAGGAGTAAGAGCGCAGTAGAGAAAAAAAAGCAGCTTTTGAATTGAAGCAACATTCAGTCGCCTGTGTCCAGGGTAACATGGCTTATGTAATCTAATGACTTTTAAAAAGTTGATTTAAATTTAGACTGCAATAACAGAGTTACTTGAAAAAAAAAACCTAAACAGTGATAGAGTTTTGTACTTTTTTGAAATATAAATGCAGTTTTATTTAAAGTGGTTCTATCATGCTCTCTTATAAAGTCTTGATATTGTTTAGCGAGGTGTACTTGAACATGCTCTCATGCTCGGTGACTTTAAAAACGCCATCTTTTTAAAAATATTTTACATTATAACAATACATTTCTACCCAGTCTTGCACAAACAGCTTGATTATTTCCTGGTTTAATGAAATCCCACCATCTGAAAAACAAAAACTATTGTAATTGGTTAGCTCTCCCAGTATATTGTGATTGGCAAGCAGCTTAGTTGGTGTTTAAGTACTGTCATGCCCTTTACCAAAACCAAAAATTCATTCATTCATTCATTTTCTGTTGGCTTAGTCCCTTATTTATCAGGGGTCACCTCAGCGGAATGAACCGCCAACTATTCTGATATATGTTTTACGCAGCGCATGCCCTTTTAGCCACAACCTAGTATTGGGACACACCAATACACTCACATTCATACACACACTCATACACTACTGCCAATTTGGCTTATCAAATTTACCTATAGCGCAAGTCTTTGGACTGTGGGGGAAACCGGAGCACCTGGAGGAAACCCATGCCAGCACGGGGAAAACATGCAAACTTCACAGAGAACTGCCAAATGGCCCAGCCTCGAAACAGCGTCTTTCTTGCTGTGAGGTGACAGCGCTAACCACTGAGCCACTGTGCTGCCCATTAAAATGTTATCGAAAGTTTAAAAAGTTATATTTATGGTTAGTAAAATACACACTGATATTTATAAAGATGGCAATGATAACCATTTTACACATAATCTAATGAGATGCGTTATTCACATCAGTTAACTGTTAAGGAAACTAGAAGCTTTATTTTTGTCTAAGTTAAACAGCCACTTATTTTCGTGTAGTTTGAGAGAAATCGATGAGTCCATGTTGTAAATTCAGCAGCTCTAATCTCTCCACTGCAGTGCAGACTATGTTAGCACCCATCAGCCATCATAAATCAATGAAAATGGTCATTGTTAAATGGATAGTTCACCAAGAAGAAACTTTTCTCACTATTTACTCATGTGGTTCCTTTTTATTGATGAACACAAGATATTTTGAAGAAAGCACGACACCTGTACCCATTATTTGTTTTTCCTATTGAAGGCGATGGTTGTAGGTTTCAGCTTTCCTCAAAATATCTTCTGGTTTGGAACCAATTGAGGTAGAGTAAATATTGAGTACATTTTCATTGTTTTTGGTGAAAAACTATCCTTTACCAGGTAGCAAAGAATTCTGGCCCAAATTTAGCATAAAGCTGGCACAGCAGGCATTAGTCCGGCTCTGGCATACAGCATGTGGGCGAAATATGACCCTGGTTTGGCAGAGGTGGCACCATCTTGTAGGCGGCACTCAAAACTTGGACCAGATATCAAATGTAGTATTTGGCCCTTATGTTAAAAATGTATATGTGGGCCATGTAAGTGTGGCCTATCTTGACCCACTTTTGAAATACATATAAATAATTTTTGAATAAAGAAAAAAATTCTACCTATCAGCCCCCTTTGAGAAAAAGCATGGCCATAAAGCGTAATGCTTTATTAAATTCATTACAGTCGTGAAACACCAATATATCTGGCCCAGTTATGGGTTATTAACTTGGCTTGATACGAGCCATGTTTGCTCCTTGAATGGGAGCCAGACTTGGTCCAGTCATGTACTGTAATTCACGGCGGTATGTGGGCCAAGCAAATGCTAATTGTGTGGGCCAGATCTGGGTCAGAAAAATTTAGCTATGTGGGTTGCATCCCTTTAAACAACAAAATATACATTGTTACACATATGTATAAATCCTAACATAAATTATTTCACAATATAATAAATATATAATTAATAATAATCTGAGCTGAGAATATTGATCAAGAGGATTGAACACAAAGATATATAGCAAGATTAGCGTGGCAGCGTTATTAATGTTTTGCCCCTCTGCACCATTCTTTTTAGTTCTTTAAAAAGAATCGTATAGTTTGAATGGATCATGTAAATTATGGTACAAAACATTTAATGAGGTGCTACGTTTCTATTACTTTAGATTTATTTTTACTTAAATGTCAGTAAAAGTAACTTTGAAAAAACTCTAGTTAAATTTTTTATGAAAAAAATGTAATTAAAATGAAATGAATTGAAAACATTCATGAATCACAAAATACTTGAAAGGAAATGTAATAATTATTACTTGTAGTGAATAAATTGTGAAATTTTAAAACTGAAATCTTTTCTTGTTGAAAGAAACATTGATTTTTTGCAGTGTGTAGCTCCTGGTTCAATAAGGCTTGACTCATTCGCTGGTGCCTTTTCCTCATTTTATTTGAATGCAACATTAACTCCATGGACACCGTACACTGTCACATACACCTTGCACCGTCACAGACACCTTGCACCGTGTACCTTAAGGCACCGTGAGAGCTTGTACACACAAAACAAAAAGCAAACATAAAAAAACATACACAAGCAAAACAAACTCAATACAAACATAAAACATGAAGTGTCAATACCTTGTTCTCCAATCAAACCAGAAGCTAAACCTTTGCCATAGTAGACCGCACAGCTGGGACGCCGTAACCATGTGCGATCCCCTTCCTGCTTCCGCTTATATCCGTAGGTAATCAATTCAAAATAAAAGACTTCCCCTTCGCATTGAACACTTCCGCTAATACCATTAGCACCGTAATTATTAAATATACAAAATAAAGAGAGAGAAAAGAAACTACAAAAATGTATATAAATAACCAATATAAACATACAGTACTATGAAAAAAGTGAACACAATGAACATCGTATTAGTCATTAACACAGTGCATATTATTATTTATTAGTGCTGGGCAAAAATTTATCTCGAATAATGACATTCAAAATAAAAGTTTGATTTTACATAGTATATGTTGGTATACTGTGAATATTTATTATATAAATACACACATGCATATATTTGAGAAAATGTTTATTTATATTTAGATATAAATTATATATGAATACAATACAAATTATATTTGAATATCTACATAGTAAAATTGTTATATATACAGTGTATATATTAACTAAACAAATCAATGTGTATAATACAAACACATAATTGTCAAAACAAAATTTGGATGTGCTTAATCGAGCACTTTTATTTTTACAATCTAGTAGATTTTATTTATTTTGTTTACGTTTTAAGACAAGATTATAATGCTACTTTAGGAACAATCCATTATATGTTCCTATAACTGGCAATATCTGTTTCCACCTCTACTGTCAAAAGCAGCACCAAATGAAAATGTTACACCAGCATGTTTGTTCTGATACAATTCTTTGTAATTTCATTCTGTCTGTTGTTGTCTTGTTGAGTTAGCAATGTGTGTTGCGTCCTGCTCTTAAGTCCAAATAGCTTTGGTGACAACTGTCCTTGCAAGCTAATGCGCAACCCTTTCACCCACTGTTCGTCAATTTGCTTTTGACCTTGTCCCACGCTTGCTCTTGAGGCTTCTGGATGCATCATAATCAGTTACAGTCTCCCAAATTCTATTATGCATCTGTTAATAAGGTTAGAATTTATTTTGCGAGGGTCAAGTTGGCTGTTCCATTGAGAAATCAGTCCTGTCCGGTTTTAGATCCTGGTGCATTTGCTTTCCTGACTAGATGGAGCACAAGTTTACTTATGTAATGTACTGTTACAAGCAACACACACACACAGACAGAGTAAATGATAGATATGTGGGTGCTTTATGAGCAAATGCAGCCCTGGGCCCGTAATGAGCTGCTGTATGAGTTTGAATGAGTTCACTGCACAGAGCGACTTTAATGAAACACTCTAATGACATCAACTGGAGCAGGAACAGATAAAGATGACATATTGTCCTATAATAATCAAAGTGAACTTCAGCGGTAATGTCAGCCGCATGTTTTCAGCCTCATTCTGTTGTTGACGCAGTTTCAAGGTGAGCAATCACAAGGACAATGTGAATGAAATAAGTTTTTTTTATGTGTGTGTTTGAAGACAGTGTTCGTTTTGTCTTAGCAGGGTGCAAGAGACAACTTTCATCGTGACATTTGCTAGTGTGGCAGTCAGTAGATTTAGATTTACACCTGATTTTTCTGCTTTGCTTTATCTAAACTTCTGAACAGTTGTCTTTCCATATTTGTGTTTGTTAATCTTCACTTTGATTCAACAAACAGTGATAAAATGAGTCATAAAAGGCTTGTTTTTCCATCAGATTGATAAAAAGCACCAACTCAGAAGTGATTTTAGTTATTTTTGCAGAAAGACAGCTGTTGGAACTTGTGGAACTGTGAATGATTTTTTTAAAGTGATTATACATACTTTTAAATTGTACTTTTTCTGGCATAATCCTTTTTATTGTGTTTTAATAAAAGACTGGACCAGAAGCCGATCTAGGATTTAATCCTGCTCTTGCCACTGCTGCAAATAATACTAAATGGATGAATTTAACATTAAATATTATATTAAAATTAGGATTGTGTGGATGTTTAAATGGATCCAGATCTTTTAACAACACTGCAACTATACACTGAATGCATAGATGTGACCGAAAACACCTTTAATAAGCTATGAAAGACTTTATGAATTTCATGTCACACAATTTCTTTACTTTGGCTGCCATTGCAGCAAAACACTTGCACCTAAATTACCACACGTGTGCAAAATGGCAAAAAATAATATATATATAATAAAATAACTTCGTTTACAGTTTTTTTTCATTCTTTCATTAGTTTTTATTTTTTATGTTAATTTTTTTAGCTTACAATTATAACTTGTATATATATATGTATATATACACAGTTGAAGTCAGAATTATTAGCCCCCTGTTTATTTTTTCCCCAATTTCAATTTTTTTCAACACATTTCTAAACATAATAGTTTTAATAACTCATTTCTAATCACTGATTTATTTTATCTTTGCCATGATGACAGTAAATA
>CAIGQQ010004837.1:21799786-21838113 GCA_903798035.1 Danio albolineatus | reverse complement strand
ATATATATTTAAGTTGATGATTGGATGGCTAAAATAATAGGCTGCGTTACGGTACTATAGCTGGGGTACTATAGAACCACCCCTGGACTAGGCTTTACATTCAAACTACACATCATGAAGATCATGTTCAACTCTTAAATAAATACAAAATGGTCTCAAAATGGGATTTTTGTAGAAATACTTTTGAAGAGGAATTTTGGTTCCTCAAAAAACATTTAAGTGCTAATGGAAATTGAAAGAATGAGTGTTAGCATTTTAATAATCTGATGCACTGTTTTTCAAGTTCAACATTACATTCGTTTATCTAGAACATTTAAAACAATAAAATCTTTACTATAAACTAAACAAAAATATTTATGGTAAAGACATGGTTAATTTCTAAGAACCTTCTCTGCAAAATTTCTATCAGTGTTGAAATCTGATTCAAGGACATCAAGCACATGCAAATTACGTATAAAATATATGTAATATATTTAAACGGATATGTACATATTGTAATTCTAATAGCTAAAAAGATCTGAAAGTAGCCGTTGTTGCAGTATTTTAAATATACTGTGTATGCTGCATGTAGGATATTTTATATATGTGAAGACCATATATGAACTTGAATGTCAGGTTATGTATGTCATTTGCATATATATTTTACTTACCAGATTTATATGTCATACTGTATGTCATTTACATTTATTGCCATATATCAGATTTCTATGTAGGACATCAAGTATAATTTAAGACTTTTAAGTCCACATGATTAAATAGAAGCACTTGTACTTAAGCACCAAATGGTTAATATGATAACATTTGCATTAGCAATAAAACTGTGATTTGTCTATGCTGTTTTAGTGAAAGTCATTTAAATTTCCTCAATTATCGAACCATCCACGCTTGGCAGTGCAGTAGTGACTACACCAGTCTTTGCCAACGAAGCTCTTTGGAAAGAGACCGTGTGTGTGTGTGTGTGCATTTCTGAGCAGCACTTGTGAAAATGAGCTGTGGAGTCCTCAGGAGTGTCGTGATGATAACCACCATCAGCTCTCCTCACTTCCTGAATGAGATCTGTGCAGCCGTTCAATGCTGTTGTTTGCTGATGAGGCATAAACCAGCCGAATTATGAAAGACTAAGGCTGCATCTATTTACATGAAGCTATGCTTGATGTGGCAAGCAGAAACCGTGTCATAACATTGACAGCCTGTTTAATTAAAAAGGATTGACGTGCAACCATAATGGGATGTTTACTACAGTCATAAGGCTTCTAATCAGCATGTGTAATCCATCTGCTGGAGGTTGAAGATGCAAATGCCCACGTTTCTGCAACGCCTACACTGGTGCCCTCATGTTGGATTTTACATTCCAGTTGCCTTCTTAAACATGCAGCGTAGGGACACCTACGTTTCTGAAATTACCCATCTGCTAAGCTTTGTCTTCACGGTGCACGTCTCAAAAGTTTCCCATGCTTGAATGTCAAAGTGACACAGATGTAGCACTTTAAAAAATCAAGTTTCTTCATTGGTTTCTTGATGATCCTTTAACGTACATTAAACTTTTCCATTAAAAAAAACGTTCTTTAAGTTATTAAAACAGACTTATCATGTCCTTTTTCTGAGATTCTATTCAGTTTAGTTCAAATTAGTTCAATTAAAGTTTTTTTTGTACAGTATGGCGCTTTTTACAATAATTATTGTTTCAAAGCAGCTTTAAAAAGGTGCACAGTACTACATTACAATCAAAATCAGAAAAGTTAAGTCAGAGAATCAGAGTCGTGTACAGGGTGGACATCATATATAAACATAGTTAGCCTGTAGTTATATGGTACAATGTGTCCTTCCAAAAAAGGTGATGTCAGTGTGTACATATTCAATGAATGGTATTTCCATCCAAGTCCTTGGATGGTTGGCATCATCTCTTCATAGGTCTAAAATGTGTGCTTGTAAGGCCCCGTTTACACTAGAGCGTTTTAGTTTTAAAATGGCGTTTTAGTATGAAATCGATCCACGTCCACCCAGCGTTTCTGAACATATCTCTGTCCACACTACTCCACCAAAAACGTATATCACATGACCATTCGCACACTCTGGGCATGCGCGTTCAAGTATAAACAGGAAGCATGTGTCTCGCTCCGCATTTGGTTATTGTTAGTCAACAAACGTTTTTCTTATGCCAATCCTCGGGAACAACTACTTCACTTACAAAAATGTCCCACCAGGCACTGTGTTCTAAATAGGGCTCACGCTGCTTAAAAATGCGAGCGATTAGCAAGTGCTCGAACAGTAGCTTGCCTCTTGCTAATATATGCAGCTGTTGTAGTGAAAAAGGCAGAGTTTAACTGCACAATAGTGCCTAAAACGGA
The DNA here is from genome assembly GCA_903798035.1 of Danio albolineatus. Taxonomy (NCBI): domain Eukaryota; kingdom Metazoa; phylum Chordata; class Actinopteri; order Cypriniformes; family Danionidae; genus Danio; species Danio albolineatus. The sequence goes on along the minus strand of CAIGQQ010004837.1, from coordinate 21,835,765 downwards.
CAATAGTGCAAACAACGCTCCCATTTCTGCATCCATGTTGTTGTTTACAGTGAAGGCTGGTCTGCCGTCTTCCAGTGGCGTTATAGTCATGGGATAGGGGCTTGACGAATAAGGGAAAGATACGCCTCCTTTTTCAGATGTGTGCGTTTTCCCCCATCCATAATGAGATGGAGCAGCAGCATTTTAGAATGAAAACGGCCTCTCCAGCATTTCCAAAATGCTCAGTTTTTGGGGCTCGAATACTCCGCCGTAGTGTGGACGGGTGGCGTAACCGTAGCAAAACTTATGCGTTTTAAAACGAAAACGCACTAGTGTAAACGGGACCTAAGTCTCAGGTATTCCCAGAATGTGTTTGCAGAGATTCAAAGTCAAAATAGCACAACAGATAATGTATTATATCATTCTAAACGCTGAAATGCATTTGTGTGTATGTCTTTAAATGCAGATGAGCTGATTTTCTCCTCCTCTTTTCTAGACGTAATTGGTGCCTTTATAGCTCGTGTCTTGGTGTAAACTAGTAACAACTACAGTATACTAAAATATATTGTGTTAAACTCCTGATATGGGATTTCATAAATGGCTGTTAGGTGGTGTGTCATCTGTCAGATACACACATTTATGTTATAAGCACACACACACACAAAAACAACAACAACAACAACTCAGAAGTTCATGCTGCAACACCTGAGGAATACATTTGCATGTGTGCCAGTAGATTAGATGGGTAAAACAGTGTTTCTTGGACTTAGAGACATAACATATTTCCAACGTAACTAAACCAAGCCTCGTCTCCTTGAGCTCGTCTAAGGTGGGAATCATTTCAATTTGAGAAATTGTGATTCTGTATGTGCATTCTTGGAAGAAAACGCAGGACTTGATGCTTTGTAACTTCACAGATCTTTTTTATGCTCAAACAGCAACATTACATAGTAAAAGAAGTTAAAAGTAAAAAAATTCTTCACACTTCTGAAGAAAATTGTTCACTGAAAGGTTCTTTGGCAAACCCAAATTGAATCTTCTATGGTGCTGTTTTATTTTAGAAGACTGTGTGCATAGAGCACCCAGCAACTTTCATAATCCCACAAAATCTTCTTCCATCATCATCTTAATTGATTTTTGTTGATGTCTGAAATCCGATTGGTGACACTTTTGACAGTGGTTTAGCTTCTGAACATCAATAGAAAGATTTTTTATTTCATAGTTAAATGGTTGTAATTTCTTGAATACTCAACAGTGGTTTCACAAATGGCTTTTTATAGGCATTTAATATCTTTAAACCAAACATTCAATTATAAAACATTTGTTAATTTGGTGTTTAGGTCAGATTGCTCAGAGTGTTATACAAACACTCAGGTTCTGTACTGAACTGTATTATTGTTAACAGTGGTAATTAGAAAACTGATTTATTTAAACTCTTTTCAGTAAATGAGATTTAAATGAAATGTTAAGTTAAAATATACTGCAAATGTAATTTAGTTTGGCAAAAAAAAAAAAAAACGTTTCTTATAATGGAGGAAGGGGGTGTGCTAGACATACAGTACATGAGTGGCTGCTAAGAAATGAATCGATTTTCATGATTTCAAAGATAGCCTACTTCAGTGTTTCTCGATCATGTTTCTGGAGGACCACCAGCACTGCATGTTTTGGATATCTCCTTTGTCTGTGACACACTTTCAGTAAATCTTTCAGTGCTAATAAGCTGATGATCTGAATCAAGTGTGTTTGGTTGAGGAGACACAGCAAATGTGCAGAGCTGGTGGTCCTCCAGGAACGTGGTTAAGAACTGGCCTACTTCATACAAAATAGCTATTTAATAAAAGCACATATTGAATAAAAGTAAATGTGAATTTTATTTATGCCTGTTTATTTATCAGCTAATAAATAAGCATATTCACAAAATAGACAAGCTTAATATTAGTGATCACAAGACGAAAGCCTTGTACATGCAAAGGTGAAAGACTTCAGAACTGGACAGGGCACATGGGCTAAGCTCATGGGCTAAGCCTTATCTAAATGCATTTATGTGGAATGGTCTAGCCCATAAGATGTACATTTTGACAACTGTTTGAGTTTATGACAGTTAAGCCATGAGGTTAACAGATCACACTCTGATGGAACTAAAACCATGCTGGTATTAAGTGACTTACCCTTATTATTTGTTCCTGGATTGTAGTTCCAGAAGCAAATTAAAATAACATATTTGGCAAACAATATGTTTTTGACGATGTGTTTCTCTGGCATTCCAAATGATATGTGTGGAAAAAAATCTACCTTATACCATGTGCTCTCTGTTCTCTGTTCTGACAGCAACAACTGCAGCTATTTCAAGCACAACATGCTTTTTAAAGGCATTAAATAATGGTTACAAATACCCGCAATTTGAGGAGTGCACATGCAAACGTTGGGTAATCGCTTTGTGTGATTCATTTAAATACTTCCTTCCCATAAAATAGGCATAAGGTCAAAAGCAAAAATAGCATTGTAGGCGTGATTTCCTTTTTGTGCATTTAGTAAACGGCAACAGTACTGTTTTAATGCCAAAAAGACGCTGACGCTGGCACAAAATGTTAGGAAATCCTGGCTCTATATGGCTTTCCTGAGGTAAAAGTGTTGTGCTAATTACTAATTAGCATAGTTTAAAGCTTATCATGGGGTTAAAACATTTAGGGATTTACTGAGACACGTTTTAGAAAGTTGTACTGTTTCTTTAAACACCTTCTAACATTTGTTTCTGATTTCAACTCTTGCTACAACTGTTGAAAATCACTTTTAGAACTTGATGGCACGGATCTCACCTTCAGTAACAACAAGTTAACCCATCCGAAAATATGATTGGATACTAATATTGTCCTACAAAATACACTATAACATTATTGGCTACCACTGATTAAGTTATTCTTGTTTGAAAACAGACTGATAGTACATTAGTGCTCAGAAAACAAAGGCATAATAGGAATTACGAGACCAAGACACGGTTTGTAAGGATACTAAACTCTCCCAAGACTTTGCAGGAGTAGCTCAGTTAATATAGTTGTAGTTTTCCTAATGTGAAGCCGACTGTACAGTTTGGATTTTATCATAAATGTTTTTTCTTCTCAGCATTTTTTGTCCTATCTTTATATTTTAGCACTGCATTTGCATTTAGTGTTTTCTCTTCCGTCCACGACCCTGCTGTAATAAAGTCAGCAGTTGCGAGCCGCTGATTTAGGGAGTGTTAGTTTGGGTGCTGCAGCTCTTTCTCAGGGTTGGAGGTGTCTGGTGCTGATGGCCCAGCTGCTACCCGTGTCTGATTTAAGACTCCGGCTTCAGGAAATGCCTACTCATGAGTCCAGGCACGTCACAGTCTCCAGACCAGAGGAAGTTCACTGCTATTCACTACTGATGCCTAAATGAGACTCTTCTGTCCTGCAACGTCCCTGGCACACACACACACATACACACCTCGCTCTCTTTCTTTCACAATGTCAGATAACAGCACTTCCTTTTCTGAGACACTTCATTCTTATCATTTCCTGCTCCAGCTCTGTGATGAATCACTGTTTTTTCTGGTTAGAGGCCCGGCAAGCTAATTCTTCTTCCCTGGCTCCAGACTCTTCAGCCTGTCATTGTCTCTTTACTTTTCTTTTTTTCTTTGTTTGTTTTTCACTTGTTTTGCAGTGAATTTATTGTGTGTTTTAATGAAGACATTCTCTTGGAGAATCACGCAATTAATGCACATATACTTGCATATACAGTGGGTTTGTAATATAACTTTGTTATATTGCAGCCATTTACATCATTTAAGTTCTTTTTTGCTCCTTAATGTACACAGCACCCCATATTGGCAAAAAAAAAAAAAAAACATTTTTGGTCCTAAGTATTCAGACCCTTTGCTGTGATGCTTTGTAAGTAACTCAAGTGCTGTCCGTTTCTTCTGATCAACCTTGAGATGTTCTACACCTTCATTTGAGTCCAGCTGTGTTTCATTATGCTGATTGGAGTTGATTAGGAAAGCCACACACCGACTATATATGACCTTACAGCTCACAATGCATGCCAGAGCAAATGAGAATCATGAGGTCAAAGGAACTGCCTGAAGAGCACAGAGACAGAATTGTGGCAAGGCACAGATCTCGCCAAGTTTACAAAAATAAAAAAAATAAAAATATGCTGCACTTAAGGTTTCTAAGAGCACAATTGCCTCCGTAATCACTAAATGGAAGATGTTTGGGATGACCAGAACCCTTCCTAGAGCTGGCCGTCCGGTCGAACTGAGCTATCAGTGAAAAAGATCCTTGGTGAGAAAAGTAAAGAAGAACCCAAAGATCACTGTAGCTGAGCTACAGTAGAAAAGGTGAATGCCAAGTACAGGGATATCCTGGACAAAAACCTTTTCCAGAGTGCTGTGGACCTCAGATTGGGCCTGAAGGTTTACCTTCCTACAAGATAATGACCCTTAGCAAACAGCTAAAATAATGATAAAGTGGCTTCACAACAACTTTGTGACTGTTCTTGAATGGACCACCCAGACTAACTAAAACTCAACTGAGCATCTCTGGAGAGACCTAAAATATGGCTGTCCACCAGTGTTTACCATCCAACCTGACAGAAATGGAGAAGATCTGCAAGGAGGAATGACAGAGGATCCTCAAATCCAGGTGAGAAAAAACAACAACTTGTTGAATCTTTCCAAAAAAGACTGGCTGTGTTGGATCAAAATGGTGCTTCTACTAAATACTGAGCAAAGGGTCTGAAGCATGGCTTAATTTGTACATTTCTGGATCAGTCACCTCATTTTACCGATCTTCCTCCTCACACACACCACCTTCTTTTAGCTCTTCACTTCCTTCCCCACCCGCTCTTCACTTTCTTTTGTGACTCCCGAACGCTCTTCACTTTCGTCCGCGACACTATTCAAAGTCTAGCTTCTTGTACATAGTGAAGGGGTAGTTTAAATTGCTTTGAAAGTATTACAAAAAATAGGCATGATAATAATAATTATTTTTTCTGTCCTTACCAATTGTTGCTTAACTGAAAGTGTAACAGATCTGGTGCAAAAACACCAGAAAAAAAACTTTGGGTAACTTGAGTGACTTTAATAGCGATTGTTCTTATCAGTGTCTTTTTTCGTGATTATTTCATTTGATATGTTCAATTTAAGCAGTTTGACATTAAAGTTTTACTAATGTACAGTGCATATTATTACATTTACATAATGTACATTACAAATCGTAATACACAGATGATATCTATCTATCTATCTATCTATCTATCTATCTATCTATCTATCTATCATCTATATCTAATATCTAATGAAATTTCTATAAATAATAGGCATGATAATTATTGTTCTGTCCTAACCAATTGTGGATAGATAGATGGATGGATGGGTAGATTGTCATATTTTATTAACCTGTCTTCCTCATTCTTTTCCCGTTTATTCCATTACTGTCCTGTGCCATTTTATCATATACTTTCATTATCCCATTTATCATTTTTAGGTCAAATTTATATATCATTTCATCATCATCATCATTTAGTGCCCTTGCATTATGTGTTTTTATCATGATTCTATTTTTATTGTTCAATCTGTCATATTATCTTCATATCTATCTGTCGTTTTTTTTCATTCTATATAGCTTTTTTTACTCTGGATACATAATTTCATCATTCTGTAATTTTGTCTTTCTGTTTGTTGTCCTGTCAATCTTTCTCTGTGTCATATTATAGTTTCATGATTCTGTCAATCATTTTATAGTCCCACCTGTCATCCAGCAGTTCTATTTCTTATTGCATTATTTATATGTGTGTGTTTTTGTGTGTGTTTCCCTTGAGCCAGTATATCATTTCATCTTTGCATTAATCTTTAATTGCATTGATTTTATCTTTTTATTTGTCCTCATATCATTCTCTCTAGCATTACATCTAATGTTTAATCATGCCATCATTATTGTCTTGTTTCATCTGTCACTTCATCATATCTTCCAATTTCATCGCATCATGTATTTTTTCATTGCATACATCATTATACCTATTCTGTTGTTTTATCTTTCATCTTTTTGCTGTCCAATCTATCATTCTGTGCCGTTCTGTTGCTTCATGAGTCTATTTTTGTCGTTCCATCTGTCATTTCATCGTGTCATCTGTCATTTCATCATTCTATAATTTCATAATTCCATTTTTCCATTTCATTTATTCCATACACATTTTCTTCATTCTATCTTTTGCTCCATCTATCATTCTAGCAGGCATTCTGTCTATTGTTTCATCATTTCATCTATCTTTTGTACCATTGCATCTGTCATTTCATTATATCTATCATTAAATCCTTAATTTGTTATTCTACCTAGTATTTTTATCATTCTGTCTGTCATTGATTCAGCCATCTTCTTTTCATTCTGACATAAGGGCTCCAAACAGTATTTATTTTACTTTAATACAGTTGCAGTGTTGATGTTGCTAGATTGACTAGCTTTTCTTTTTAGCATTAAGGAAAATGTAATATTATACAGATACAATTCTAAAATAGTATCAACTAAAATCCGTATTCGATGTCCCGATATTTAATTAATTGGTTTATTGTATTATCCCAAATTAAACCTAAAAGGATTGACCCTGTCTTGGTTTATTTTGCGATAATGACTGACTGCATGTTCTCCCTTACAAATTTTAGGAATGTTAGCACAGCCCTTGAACCAATTGTGATTTTACTTTGAAATTTGTCGAGAAGGTCTATATACATAATGAAAGAGCACCAAGCAGCGCACAGAGAAGTTCATCTTTAGCTGCGGTCGACAAAGGTCAAAATAAATGAGAAAAGATAATATATTGCTATCACAGTATGCGATTTCACAGGAGACCTCTGAGTCGGTGAACATAATTCCTCTCATCGTTTTTATGATACATATTTGTGAATTAATGTGATCTTACCTAAAGAGGAGAAATGGTCTAAACATCTATGCGCTTATTAAAGCAACAGTTAACACCATAATCAAAATTTACTGATTGTTAATCACTCTCAAGTGATTCCAAACCTTTGAGTTTCTCTAGACCAGTGGTTCTCAAACTGTGGTACGAGTACCACTAGTGATACACAAGCTTCCTTCTAGTGGTACGTGGAGGAATCACTGAATAATTAAAGTAAAAAAAAAAAAGACCTTTTGACGCGTACAATAACACTGATGTGATCAGTAAATTGATTTTAAAAGGCTAAACCTTTTATTTAAGTGGCTGACAATAATAAATATTGTTAATTAGAAGAATTAATCTGCCTCGTTTTTGAACTGCGCAGAGCTGTAGCTGCTTCATTAGACCTACTACACTACTGTAAATCAATACTGGTTATTATGGCGGTACTTGGAGGGACAATTTTTTTCTGAGGTGGTACTTGGTGAAAAAACCTTGAGAACCACTGCTCTAGACCGTTGATCACTAAAGGAGATATTTTTAAGAATGCTTTAAGCATTGACTCTCATAGTCGGAGAAAGAAATAAAATAGAAGTCAATGATTACAGGTTTGCAACATTCTTCGAAATATCTTCTTTTGTGTTCAGCAGTAGAAAGTCAAATGGAATGTAAGTAAAGGGTGAGTATATAGATATGCTTCCATCTACATACATTTATTCATATTTTGGAATATCACATAAAAATGCTTAATATGTTAAAATGCAAATAATATGTGAGTAAACTCTGATGGAAACGCATTTATCGAATATATTCAAGTATGCGCATCAACAAATGTATGAGCATTCCATGCAAATGCCAGCCTTGCCATGAAAAAAGTTATCACCAAAATAACGAAAGCATTTCTACATTTTTTTTTTCGCAAGCAAGTATTTTATAATACTTGGAAAAATACTCAAAAATGTCTCTGTCAATGTTTTTAAACGATTATATTTCATTTACCAAAGTCACACAATTGCCAATTTCATGTCTGTCACATCCATCACAAAGCTTTTGTACGGAAGTCCTAATAGGCCATGCATTCAAATATTTTTTCCCTCCTGTTATGTCGTGATCACAACTTAATTATCTCGTGATCTCGATATAACAAAGAGTTCCGCTTATTCTCAAACTTAACTGCACCTTAACTGCACATCTCTTACCATTTCTCTGGTCAGCCGCAAACCATTTAAACGGCACCTTTCTAGCATCATTCTATAACCGTGCAGACGTCCCGGTCCTTCAAGCTGACTGGCAGTGAAACTGACGATACTCTCAGGGTCGCTATATCTTCGACGGTAAAGGTGGAGAGCCGAAAGCTTCCTTCTCAAGTGATAGAAATTGTCAATCACTGAAAGGCATAGAACTATCTCAGTTTGACTCAGTCCCTGGTCAAAATAAAAGCGAATGCGATCGTCCATAATGTTTCATAGCGGTTTGCTTACGGAAGTTAGAATAAGCAGAATTTTTTGTTATGTTGAGATCACGAGAAAATTAGTTATGTCGAGGTCACGAGATAATAAAGTCGTGATCACGACATAACAAGAGAGAAAAAATATTTTAATGCATGACCTCTTAGGACTTGCGTACTTTTGCAAAAATGTAAAATCAAATCAAATCAATCATGTTTGTTCTAAAGTGAGCAACTCTTTTGATTAACGCTTTTGATTAACGTTGTTTCTTTTTGGTTGTGCAGTTTAATTCACAGAATTTCTACAATGTATGTTGTATACTGTAAACTTGCTAAATTATATATTTAAATGATATAAGAATGTATGTTTATTTTCCTTATTTAAAAATAAAAAATATTTATGTTCACAGATTGATATTTTTCTGATCCCAGAACTCTGTGGTTAGTTGTTTTGGAAAATATAAACAGATGCTTCAATATAATGTTCAAATATGCTCTCTCTGTGAATTTATGTTGTGAAACTTTACTGAAAATTTAACAACTGGAATTGCTTATATGATTTTGTTTAACAGATCATTTGATGACAAAAATGGCAGACTGGCCACATGGCGCAACATCTAAAATATTGTTTTGTTCATTCTAAAATTCCTTAATTAAAGCATGTCATCAAAAGAGTTTAGTAAAATTACCTCCCAGATCTCCTAGTCTTGAGGTCTCAAACTTTTGTTGAGTTTCATCATCTGAGATGCAAGTAATTTAATAAAAAAGGCCTTTGCATATGACCACTTTTTAGTCATTAAAACAGATCTTTTATGAAGTCTGTGGACTTGCTGCATCTCAGACACCACATTTGAGCCATTTCTAAAAGATGAATCACCCTCTGACGCTCTGAGATTAGCCATGGATATAATGATTAGGATATTCAATACTGTTACATCACACCGTGAGCATATATTAGTACCTATTGTTTGCTTTTGGCATCAAAGAGAGCATTTGGTCCCAGAAACTGCATGTCGTGACGTCGTACTTAACAAGCGAATAGACTGAACACAAAAATAATTCTGTTGTTTTTTTTCCACTGACTGAGACATTTTACCTCGCAATTCAATATGTCACGACAAGTTGCAGATGTCAGGCGAAGTGCTGCTCCAAATACTCCCTGCACGCAGCAGAATTAGGTGTTGTTTGCCCAGAAGTGCTGAGCTATTGCTTTTGGAAATTGATCTGTGCTAACTGGCCGGCCTCTCCATCTCTGCCTGCCTCTGTCTTCTCTGTTCCAATCAAAGCGGTAGTTCATCAGACGGTCCCGGTGCGCTGTCCACGCATCGACATCACCGTTTCCAGTTCCTCGACGCGTGTTGGAGTTGATGACTGTGTTTGTGCGTTGTAGCGTTGGCTTTTCTTTGTGTCAGGTAACGCATTCAGTCACATCCACCTGCGGAGGAACGACAGGCTTTAAGTCGGCCCATGAATTCTAATGGCTTTATCGTTCCCCTGCAGCTGGCTTTGGCTTTTCCCACCGTATGGTCTCCATCCACAGCACATTGCATATGCCTCTTCAATTGGGGTCATGGCTCAGGCTGATAGTGAACTGTATTCCTTCCTAACTGGAGGGCTTCTCTGCGCCGGCCGTCAATCTGGCAACGTGCAGCAGATTGGCCGGTGGTCTCCGGATTCATTCCACTGGCTTATATTGTGTCATTCTATGAATTAACAATGAAGATTGATGACTCCGCCACACAACAGTGACAATCAGCCCAGGCTTTCAATGTGACTCGGATTTCATATATTGGCGTATGCTGAGCATGTGCGCGAGAGGTAATCGTGTGTGCAGGAAATATACTGTGGAATTGAAGTGCGAAGAGAAATGGCTTTACCGAGACAGTTTTATCTCATCTAAGAGAGATGCTGTGTTTGATTATATTTTTGTATGCTTCATTTTGGACTTTTCTGCACTTTTTTTTTAGTCCCACAGGACATTTTGTTGTAGGGATGGATGGGGAAAAAAGAGTTGTGGAAGAATAAACAACAGGCTGTTTTTTTTTGCATTATGTTGAAGTGTTTTTAACATTAGCATTAAAGGAATAGTTGACGCAAAAATGAAGATTTACTGACTATTTTCTCTCTTTCAAGTGGTTGCAAACCTGTTTGAGTTTCACAAAAGAAGATATTTTGAAGAAAGATGAAAATCTGTAACAATTACCTTCCATAGTAGGAAAAGCAAGTACTATAGAAGTCAATGGTTTCCAGCTTTCTTCAAAATACTGTATCTTCTTTTGTGTTCAACAAAAAAAACCTCAATATTATTAGTTTCAGAAATTTAAACTGGACCTCCAAAATAAAAGATTATTATTATTATTATTATTATTATTATTATTATTATTATTATTATTATTATTATTATATTGGGCCAGTTGGCATTTCTGTGTGGAGTTTGCATGTTCTCCCCGTGGTTGCGTGGGTTTCCTCCGGGTGCTCCGGTTTCCCCCACAGTCCAAAGACATGCGGTACAGGTGAATTGGGTAAGCTAAATTGTCCGTAGTGTATGTGTGTGAATGACAATGTGTGGATGTGTTTCCCAGAGATGGGTTGTGGCTGGAAGGGCATCCGCTGCGTAAAACAAATGCTGGATAAGTTGGCGGTTCATTCCGCTGTGGCGACCCCGGATTAATAAAGGGACTAAGCCGAAAAGAAAATGAATGAATAAATTATTATTATTATTATTATTATTATTATTAGTAGTAGTAGTAGTAGTATATTATAATGTATATCATTATGACAATAACAGCAATTTGCTTCAGTTATATAACCACTGTAATATATATGTCATGGTTGTGGGTAGCGCTGCACAATATGTCGTTTCAGCATTGGTGTGTGCATCTGCAATAGTAACATGGCAGGATATGCGATGTTGAATTGGGATTATAGTTGATTACAATGAGTGCAGAGTTTAATTATAATGGAGTAAGCGTTTATCGGTAACACTTTATTTCGATGGTCCATTTGAGTATTAGTAGACTGTCTATATAATATCTGTTGATGCTGGCATTCAACATACATCTAACTGACCATAAGAAACTTTGCAAGTACGTCAACTTACACTAACCCTAACCCCAACCTAACAGTCTACTTATAATCTAATGATAATTAGTTGCAATGTAACTTATATTCAACAAACGGACCATCAAAATAAAGTGTGACCCTTTTATTATATGCATGTGTTTTTAAAAAGATAGTTCACCCAAAAATGTAACTTTACTCAATGTTTTCATTTCACCCTTCATTTGTTTCAAATGTTTAAGCGTTTCTTTTTTTATGTTGAACACAAAGAGAATATATTTTAACAGCTCATAAATGTTTGAAACAAGTGAAGGGTAAGTAACTAGTGAGTAAATTTTCATTTTTGAGTGAACTATCCCTTTAAGGGCTGTGACTCTGTGAACATTTCAGTATAAAACATCCGGCCACTAGACATGATATTGTTTGTAACATTAATAAAGATTACTCAACATACAATAAATACTATGCAGTGTTGATTATTCAATATCTGTTCCTGAATACTGTTAGACTCTCCAGAAAACTATAATTCACTTTATCTTTGCTATATTATATTTATCTATGCTTGTAAGTTATTTGTTATATATTATTCAAGATTCACTCCTACAAAATCACCCCAATTCAATCTAAAATGAAGGATTCTTTACAAATAAATATGTATTCATATCACAGTGTCTATCACAGAAATACAAAATAATGCAATGTCAGATTCTTACAATATCGTGCAACCCTAGTTGTGGGTTTGTGCGCGCTTTCTGTGTTTGTTTTTGTCACTTTTTGTGTGTCTATGTTGTTGCCACACGGTTATGTTTTCCTTACCTCTGTGCGTTTGTTGTTGCGTGTCAGTGTTGTTGTGGTCACATGGTTATGCTCATCATTGCTTCAGCCCAATCAGCTGTTTTTTTATTAGCTCACACCAGCTGTTGTTCATTTCTCGCACCTTATTCTGTGTGGCGTTTCTTTGTTTCATTGTCAGTTCGTTGTTGTTTGTTCAAATTACATTCTGTGTCATCGTCAGTACTCTCTGTGGCAAGTTGTGCTCTGGACTTCTTCCAATGTGCTGCTCTTCCTGGCCTCGGCTGTCTACGGCACTCATTTTGGCGATGACGTTCAGCCGTTTAAGTTCTCTTTTTGTTTATTTTTTTGTACTTTTTTCCACCTATTCATCTGCGACCATAGGTCTTTAATAAATCTTCACTTGCACTTGGATTCATCGTTGTTGACTTTTTTATTTTTTTATTTTATTTTACATCGTGACAATATAGTTCGGTCAAATCCACAAAGGCTAATATGCAATATTATAATAGCTATAAATAATAGCTATTAAAAATAAAAGTTTTTTCATAAGCGTGGTAAGATTGCAAGGCCATCCTCAAACTTTTTTAATCCTTAGCATCAAAAAGTATATAAACCTCTGATGTACACCACTACGCAACAGCTTCAGAAATTTTTAATCAGTTGTAGTATGTCCTGAAAAGTTATTTTATGTGTTTCTTTATTTTACCCCCACGTCTGTGAAAGTGTGTGTTGGTTGTTGTTAATTGCCTGGTTAAAGTGAGGTGTCAATACGCTTTCTGACAACTGTGAATGAGATAAAATCAAAACATGCCAGCAATGAGGTGATAACCTAAACGTAGCCAGCGGAGGAGTCTGTCTGTCTGGCCCTCTTCATGTTCTGCCCTGCTCTAAATGTGTGAATGAACACCTGTGTCGGCTGGGAAACTCATTAGGAAGTGGACTGTCTGTGGGATTACAGATGTAGCAATTATTTTTGACTGTGCATTCATTAGGATCACTGCTAGGCATTAGACGCGCAAAGACATCATTGTAATATGTTTGCATTTCATGTTACTACTGTGTGCTCAAATACCCTTTTTATTTGCCTTGTTTGTTTATTGTTTATTACCAGTAACTTCTGAAGGCTTTCCAAAATATTTTACTAAAATCAAATATGATCATGCCTTGATTTTTAATTATTTAATTAGGACATTAAGGTCTGACTTTGCTCAGACAAAAAGTCTAGTTACTTAACAGAAATAATGTCATAAAATTGTGGTGCAGTGGAAAAAGAATCAATATTGTGTATGACTCCCATGAACTTGGACGACTGCATCCATACATCTTTGCATTGACTCAAATAACTTATGAATAAAGTCATCTGGAATGGCAAAGATAGTGTTCTTGCAGGACTCCCAGAGTTCATAGTGATGCTTTGGATTCATCTTCATCTCCTCCTACCCCAGACAGGCTCAATAATGTTTATATCTGGTGACTGGGCTGGCCAATCCTGGAGCATCTTGACCTTCTTTGCTTTCAGGAACTTAGATGTGGAGGCTGAAGTATGCAGAAGTGCTTTCCTGCGGAATAATTTCCCCTCTCTTTTGGTTTGTGATGTAATGGGGAGCACAAATGTTGTGATACCTCAGGCTGCTGTCATCCACTCCGCAGATCTCTCGCTTGCCCCATACTGAATGTAACCCCAAATCATGATTTTTCCTTTCCCAAACATGACTAATTTCTGTGAGAATCTTGGGTCATTGTGGGTTCCAATAGGTCTTCTGCGGTATTTGTGTTGATTGGGAGGCAGTTCAACAGATACTAACAGACTTTTGTCAGGTGTGTACCTTTGTATACTATAGAATTAATTCTGACAAAGCTGAATTCTCATCATTATTACTCTAGTTTTGAGTATCATATAATTTCAGAAATCCTTCAAAAATCTATATAAAAAATATTTATTCTATTTTAGTATTAAATTCATGCAATTAACAAACCATTAACGAAGACTTAGCTCAATAAAATACTAATTAGCTGTCTAATAGTAAGGTAGTAGCTGGATTTGGGTTTTGGGTTGGATTAGGGATATAAAAAAATATCATACTTCATGAGTGCTAATAAACAGTTAATATCTTAATAGTCGGATAATAAGCTAGTAGTAATTTGTTACTAAACTGAAGTAAAACTAAAGTGTTACCAAAAAGACAATAGGAAACTATAAAACAAACATATCTGTTGGAAATCATGATGAATGAAATACTGTGATGGACATATACAAACTACCATGTTCTTTAGGTGACTCATTATACACTCATTCAACTAGTGATGCATTAATCAAATCACCCCAGGAGAATGTATATATCAAATATAGTGTTTAATTTTGTCTAATCAGAAATCGCTGTTTTCATTGAGACAATGCTAATGCGTTCTGCATGTTTGATAAGGAACAGGCAAATGTGATCTGTTAGATTAACTCTAATCTGCTCTAAATCCCCTTCAAGTGGAACAACAGCATGAATACCAATGTATTATTCATCACGACAACACGCCAGGATTTTTCCCCATTACAGCTATTACCTTAATTGCCTTCATACGAGTTTGCTTCCGAAGCCTAATGAACATATCTGTAAATTCTAAATGTTTGATTGGGGAAACAAAATGTTTGCTAGTCAGGCAAGGAATGACATGTTCTTCAGCAGATAATACAGCTCATTTAGGGCAGTTTGAAATCTGTTTCATTTGCTAAATTTAAATTTATTACTATTATTTATTTCCCCCAACTTCCACTTTTTCTTGTTATTATTGCAGATACTCCAAAAAAATGTCTTCCAGATGTAAACACTAATGTTTCTGTGATTAAATGCGTGCCAATAGGGAAACCATTCTAGCAGAATTATAATTCCTCATAGAAACATGCTAGCAATTCAAAACATGCCAGAGGTGTTCAAAATGGTATAAGAAACATGCTAAGATGGTACCATACTAGTAATGCTTACAATGTGGTAAACATCTCAGGATTGCTTTTATCAGCATATTTCTTGCATTATTTAACATACAGATACCATGTTTTTATTTCCCAGTACTGGGTTGCGGCTGGAAGGCCGTCCGCTACGTAAAACATATGTCAGAAGTTAGTGATTCATTCTGCTGTGGTGACCACTGATAAATCAGGGTCTAAGCCGAAGCAAAATGAATGACTAAATGATACCATGTTTCAGTACACTGCTAGAATGATAAAACTTCTGGCAAGTCTTACAGTAGCACACTGCTAGCAGGAGTTATCAAACTACCGTACGTAGACTAGTATGTTAACCCAGTATACTAAAAAACGTGCAAACAATGTGCTAAATCATGCTAGAAAATATTCCGAATGTTCTAAACCAGTGGTTCTCAACTGGTTTGGCCACGGGACCCACATTTTTACATGGTCATCAAGCCGCAACCCAAATTTTTGGGAACTGTAATATAATTTTAGCAATTATAATTAATTTGTATTTATTTTTTAACATACACAAGTAGTGAAAGAAAAATCATGAGAAAATCAGCAAGATGTTATGAAGCGGACAGGAGACAGAGGTAAGTGCACGTAAAGTGGGTTTATTGTAAACAACAGAGGAGCACAATAGGGATTGCCAGGAGGATCGGTAACAGGATACTTGTATTCCTCCGTGGCAGGGGCGATGGAGCACAAGAGGATCACAGCACACACCAGATACAAGGACGACAGATGACAGGATACTCGGGAACAGGAGGACTCGGGATCAACAGGAGGACTAGGAGGAAGAGAATACAGACAGGGTAAGTTCAGAGATTCAATAAGCTGATTACGGTTTCGCCAGGGAATCGTTCAGTGTCCACTTTCGCCGAAACGAGCCTGGACACTGAACGACCGGAGGGTGGTGAAGATATAGTGCTCGTGGAATGGGGAACAGCTGGGTGCTCATTAGAATGCAGGTGATGGTGATCGCTGTGATTGTGGGACGTGAGAGCCTGACCAATCCGTGACACAAGACTTACAAATAAACAATATTTTTTATTGCTGACATTTAACAAAATGTATTAAATTATAGAAATATTACAAAGTAAAAATGACAAACACTGTAAATAGCGTTTAGGGTAAGGAAAGGTTGTTACCATAAACTAAACTGAACTGTTAATAAAACATTAACACTGATCCTGTTGAACAGAACAAACCAGTAAAATGATTAAAACATCCATAACCGTTTTTACATCTAATATGACAGCAATTATAAACATATGTTTCACTAATGTAACAGTAATTTGGGAAGATAATGTGATAACTGAGGATGTCCTTTACTGATGTGATAAGAGTTTCAAAGTCAGGGGTGATGGTAGACAGTGCTACCCTAAGATCGTGCTCTATGTACAACCTGTTCCTTTGCTTTGATTTAAGCTGCACCAAGGAAGAGAAGCCACTTTCATACAAATACGTAGTTCTGAATGCGATGGGTTTGATCGCACTCTCAGATCGCGAAAACTGGGTGAGGCTTACTTCACTGAATTTCTTTTTCAGCGTCTCATCACATGAAAGCTCCACGAGCTGACTCTCTATGTTGCTGGGCAACGTGACGATTTCCACATCGATTCCAAAGGGATCGGTTGTCGCGTGAGCATTTCAAAATAGTCCGGTACATGCAAAACAAGTTAAAAATTAAACTTTTGTTGTTTTTTTGACCACACACTCCGCGACCCACTGAAAATTTTCCTGCGACCCACTTTTGGGTTGCGACCCACCAGTTGAGAAACACTGTTCTAAACCTTACTGATAGTGTAGTAAGACATGCTAAATAGTCACTTAATTATTGACATTGTAATAAAACCTGGCATCAGTGAGTTAAATCCATGCTGGAAATATGCTTGTAACCTGATAATATATGCTAGCATCATGTCAAACACACTAGCGGCTTGTAAATAATGCTAGCAGTGTGATTATTTTAGCTGTAAACATGATAGAAATGTGATAAACTTGATAATCAGCAAATGCCCAGCGACCACCCAATGCATCTATCAAATCCAGCTGATTTTTAGACTTTTTCAGCTTCTTTAAACTTTAGACTGGGATTTCTAAAGCTTACCTCAAAGTTTGCCTTGATTAACTTTTTATATTTTATTTTATTTAGTTATTGAAGACATTTTACATTATACTGTACAGCTAAAAGAAATGGTCCAGCATATAAGCTCCATCCCACCCTGCAGATATTTCCTGAAGCTTTTCAATCAGACACCAAAACCCACCGCAAAGAATGAGAGCTGATTTCATCTCCAAACCTCAAAGACACTTTCCTTTCAGAGTGTCATTTATGCCTGTCAAAGCACATTCGTGCAGCTTTCCTTTATTTAACAACCACTTGGCATAAAAAAGAGAATTGAACCAAGGCCATTGGATTTATGAAATTAAGTCTTCCCATATACAGTACTAATCCCACTAAATGGACTAGCAAAATAAACATCCCAACTTCTGCACTCTAGAGGCACTGAATAAATTCTCGATGGTCCCACGCAGCCAGCAGATTCTCCCCACGGCTGTGTGGACATGAATTTCTCTCCCTCTTGAATATATATATATCACAGCTTCATTACTTCTATAGTGTTGTATTATATGGTCTGCTTTCCCAACATCCCACACTGCTGTCGTTTCTCCAGCCCCTCAGCCACTGGTAGAACTTTTTATCTTCAGTGAGCGCAGGGACAGTCGGGATGCTTCATTGACTCTGATGTGTTTCCGCTGGTGGTTCGAGGTGTAGAGGAAGAGAAAGAGAGAGCCGCTTTTCTACATTGCTGAGTGGGAAGGTGGCACTGCAGGAGAACTAAGCAAACTGCCACTTCCTGCCTAAGGATAAAAAAGACATGCTTTATGCCTTCAATCTCCTTAAACTGTTTTCATGTGAGAGATTTTTCATTTGATGTGTCGGATTGTGCAAGGTTTATGAAAGTTGTGTGTAGCTCGGCCTCTCTGATCTTTTTGCAGACAAATTAAAACTTTTTTGCAAGGGAAAGAGCCTTGGAAATGGTGGTTATAGAAGGACAATTAGGATTCTCCCTTGAGACCCGGCAAGATGTGAAAGATTACAAGCGGTACCTTAGGATATGGAGGTTTCTAAGTGAAATGATCAGATAGAAGATTTTTTTTTTTTTTTTTACTTTCATGAGAGTTGGTTAGTAATGCTAATGATTGCTGAAAGGTGGCACTTAAAGTTTCTTGACCACGGTATCGCCGTATATATGGTGTATATATCAGTAACTTAATATATTATAAAACTAACATGAAAACGTAGCCCTATATACATTTCTGGAGGTCGCAAATTATGTAGCCAGAGGAACTTATGGCTGCATTTCGTCTTTATAATGAACGCTACGAGGCGGCATGATGCTGTTCCTTTTTGAGCTTACCAGCTCACTGCTTACCTCTGTGTGGACGGCTTTCCCACTGTTACCAGTTAGTCCAGTAGCTTGTCGCATACATTAGGGGATTTGAGACACAGAGTGAAGTTGACCATGACATCAGGGTTTAAGTCTGGGGAAGAACAGTTACAGAAAGCAGGTAAGACAAAAGCCACAAAGTAAAATAGACAAGTAAATAACAGCGTGAGAATGTGGTAAAAACTGAAAATGTGATAAACATCTGGCTTTCTCTGGATTGGCTTTCTAAACACTGTTGAATGGGTTTAGGGAAGGGTGTGGGTAGGATTTATCAGCCGGCGGGTCGTCAGTCAGTCGACATCGACCTCTGGTGGGTTTACGTGAGAACAGCAGGCGCGGATGCCACTCGCGAGAGAAATTTGAGATCTGAAAAAGCGGACACAGCGGTCTCTGGCAGATTCGCAAAAACAAAAACTGCAAAACATGTAGCTCCTGCACTCTCAGAAAGAATGGTACAATGTTGTGCCAAAGAAGGTACAGACCCTTGTCACTGGGGCAGTACCTTTTTATGGGACAGAATTGTACCTTAAGAAAAGAAAGAAATTTGTACCTTTTAAGGTCATGATTTGTACCATGGGAAACCAAAATGTACCTTTGTTTTTAAAAACCTGCAGATACAATATTGTATACTTTGTGTAAGGTACCACCACAGTGACGAGACACTTTGTACCTTAACAGTGTAAAAAATGCTTACCAAACATTTAGTAAAATGCCTTAAATATTTAGCTTAAAATACCTATATTTTTACCCAGTTGTTTTGTATTATTATATTATAGAACTAAAAATGTATGTTTATAAGTATCTTTAAACACATACTTTTAAATGATGATTCTTGTTTTAATATGAAAATTATTCATAATAATCACTTTGCCTTTCCAGTCATATTATTTTCATAGATACTGTAATAAAGAAAGAGTTGTTCAACACTTTTGTACCTTTTATATGAGAACAATTGTGTACCTTCACTTCAGTTGTACCATACAAGGCACAGAACAGTATCATAAGACGTCTTTTCAGTACCATATAAGGTACAATTTTTACAAAGGTACAAAACTGTTCCTCAAGGAACATTATTTGTACCATCGTGTTCCTTTTTTTTTTGAGTGTGGGATGTATTTGGCACTTTCCAGAAATGTATGTAGGGGTACGTTATCAGAATAAGCCTGGGTTGTATGAAACAAAATATGGTTAAAATATTTTATTTTATTTTATTTATTTATTTATTTTGCGTGTATTTCGAGAAAAATTTTAAATAGCCAAACCTATTTTTATTAGTGGGTTAATAAGTTTGGTTTGGTGCATTTTATAAAAATTCTGTTATTTTTTCATTATTTTTATTATTATTATTATTATTATTATTATTATTATTATTATTATGTTCATTATTATTATACAAATTAATATAAGTGATTCATGCGAATTACAATAATTATAATGTGTTAACATGTTTTTTTTGTCATGTGTGGACATGTATTTTATATTGAGTAAGGGGTGGGGTTTCATTTTTGCACTCCTTTCATCTTTAACTCACCACAAACTAATGGCAAGAGGGGCGTTGCTATTCATATTTCACCCAAGTCGTCAAACTGACATCATCAGAAAAGGAGTTCCATTCCAAAGTGAAAGCAAATGATCGCATGTTAATTAAAGAGTACCAAATTAGCTTGGATTTAGCTTAGATATAATTCATTGTTCACCTAAAGATATATAGCAAAATATGTCGCAAAATAACCTATGTATGTTTTGATTGATGTGGATTTTATTTATAATTACAGTATTATATTATTCATTCATTTTCCTTCAGCTTAGTCCCTTATTTATCAGGCGTTGCCACAGCAGAATGAACCACCAACTATTCCGGCATATTTTTACCCAGCTAATGCCCTTCCAGCTACAACCCAGTACTGGGAAACACCCATACACTTTCACATTCACACAAACTCATACACTACGGCCAATTTTATTTAACCACCTATAGAGCATGTCTTTGGACTGTGGTGGAAACCGGAGCACCCGGAGGAAACCACACCAACACAGGGAGAACATGCAAACTCCACACAGAAACCCCAGCTGGCCGGGACTCGATCCAGCAATCTTCTTGCTGTGAGGCTACAGTGCTAACCACTAAACCACCGTCCGGCCCAAGTATTATATTATATTATATTATATTATATTATATTATATTATATTATATTATATTATATTATATTATATTATATTATATTATATTACACTTCATTTAACATGCTGAAATGATGATCATTATTATTTATTGACCATTATTGCTATCAATATGAAAATTAGTAATATAAATAATAAAAAATATATAATGCGAGTGACTCATATACTGTAAATTACATATAACCCCTAAAATTATAATCCAAATAATAACTAATGTTAGGATTTGAAGTAATTGCCTGTTCAGATTCTGTATTTTCAGAGTTGAATCAAGTAAAAAAAATGTTCCATGGCTGTTTAGTTACTAAACAGGCCATTAGCTGTGCACTGTTAGCATGTGGGTTTTAAGGGCTGTTGTACTTTATAATCTCAGATATGTGATTAAACTGGGATGCTAAATGGCACTTACATAAGCTTGGCTCTCCAGTTAGTCTATCTGCTTTTTCTGACAGAGTTGTGATGAATCCTCAGGTGGTTGTTATGCTAGCATTAAATGGCTGGGTCATCACTGGGAGCAGTTTTAATCCTTGTCTGAGAAAGGGCAGCATTAGCATGCAGTGAGGTTACATTAATGTTCATCTTGTAAATGACATTTACTTTCTCATTTAGTGTAAAATTATCTGGCGATATAATGCAGAGTCATGTTTAGAATGCAAACGGGCATCCAATTTCTCTATAAAGGGATAATTCTACCCAAAATGAAAAGTTACTCATCATTTACTAAACCATAGTTCCAGACCTTTTTTATTCTGTTGAACATAAAAGAAGATATTTTGAAGAATGTTAGAACCTGAAAGCCAAATATTCATTCATTCATTTTCTTTTCATCTTAGTTCCTTTATTAATTGGGGGTTGCCACAGCAGAATGAACCGCTAACTTATCCAGCATACTGTGTTTATGCAGCGGATGCCCTTCCAGCTGCAACACATCACTGGGATGCATCCATACACACTCATTCACACACATACACCACGGACAATTTAGCTTACCCAATTCACCCATACCGCATGTCTTTGGACTTGTGGGGGAAACCGGAGCACCTGGAGGAAACCCACTCGAACATGGGGAGAACATGCAAACTCCACACAGAAACACCAACTGACCCAGCCGAGGCTCGAACCAGTGACCTTCTTGCTGTGAGGCGATTGTGCTGCCCACTGTGCCACAGTGATGCCCCTGAAAGCCAATTAGTTCAATAGTATTTTTTTTTTCATCTATCAAAGTCAATGGGTACAATTTTTCCAATATTCTTCAAAATATCTTACTTTAGGTTCAACAGATGAAAGTCTTGAGCAGGATTGAAACAATTGAGTGAATAAATTATGACATGACTTTCATTTGGGTGAACTAAGAATAAATTGCAATGCAAAAATATGATGAGACTTTCATTTATTTTATTTTTTTTTATCTTTTAAGGTAGAGATTTGAGTTTGCATGTTTCCCCTCACAATATAATGTTGAATAGCGGACAGATAAAATATGCAGAGCTGGAAAATGTCATTCTGATGCAGAGGAAAGGGAAAAGATTAAACAAGGACATTTTGAAAGCAAAAGCTACATATAAAATGTAATGAAATGTAAGGAAATGAAATGAAATTGAACAATCACTCAGCCTTGCTTATATGGCAGACTCTGTCCGGATGCTTAATTTAAAGTGCTTTTCTTCAGCATTGATTGTGAAAGGTCATTTTGAGTCACAGAACACATATTTTGGTGGTTATGTAACAACTCCATGGAAGTGAAAGTTTTAACAGACTTGCAAAGTATTTGCATTGCTTGATTGCAGTACTTGCCAGATCTTTCCAGGGCGGTAATGAAGTTTGCTTGTGCCAAGTATTTCAAGGGACAGTTCACCCAAAAATAAAAACAGCCTGTTTACACATATCCTCATCTTTCTTTATACACATATGCTTTAATTTTCCATATTTACAGAAAAAAAAAGGTAAGAATATTTCCTTACAGATCATAAAAACATTTTTTGTTTTAGGGTTATTGGAAAAATAAATCATAAAAGTTAAGAACTAGTGAGTAAATGGTTAGGAAATGTTTATTTTTTGGGTGAACTGTCTCTTTAAAATGTGTGTCTTTTTGTTAATTATTATTATTATTATTATTATTATTATTATTATTATTATTATTGAGCAATCTATATTCCCAAGAAAGAACAAGTACAAAAAGTACTTTTTAAAAGTTTTTTTTTATATTTAAGAAATAATTCATGAACTTTTTTATTCATGCACATATTTATTTTTTGCATAAATATTAGAATTTTAGAATGTTTTTATTACAAGTACAACTTGAAAAAAATAACAAAAATGTGCTATTTTCCAAGTTATGATGTGAATAATTTTGCATCTCAATGAGTAAATATCAACAGTTTCATTTTTTTTGCACTCTTGTCATGCACATCAGCAACTGTAGATCCTCCAGAATCACTGGTAGACACTTCACACCTGAATCCTGACCTATTCTTGATTCTGTGTGTTCTCCAGCAGGACAATCCCCAAGTGCCCCATCCAGTTGGTTCAGTTTTTGAGTGGACGGGATTCTGTGATGTGGAGAGCTGCTATAGAGTTGAGAGCCCAATAGTACACCAACAACTTCCAGAGCCTCAAGATGGATTAGAGCTTCACGCCTCCGGAGATCAAAGGTACGACATGTATAGTAATGAGCTTCTGTACTGTGGGAGCCTCTTCTTGTTTGTCTTGAATGCGTTCTTGATGGCTATTACTGTCCGTTGCATATTTATGAATGTGCCGGCGAGGTGAAGGAGTGTTTGATGTGCCTAATTGTACCGCAGACATTACATTTTTCAAGGCTTGGAAACAATGATGGACTGCAAACAAACACTTGTCCGCTTCAGCACTTTACTTTTTTGTTTGGAAACCTGCCATGCTGTGTGCACAGAGCCATATGAGCCCGCCAGAATTATTGCGATTATGAATGTTGCACAGATTTATTGCTTGGGGTGAAAGAGAGAATGTAGAAGAGAGGGGATAACAAAGCTGCCTTTAGTCATTAGGTTTTCCAGTTTTTTGACATGACTATACAGTGGCCTTCATTAATACTGGCACACTTGGTAAATGTGAGCAAATTAGGGTGTGGATAAAAAGCTTATTAACTAAAACTTATTAACAGACACTGTTTTTGGAGAAGCGTAAAGTTTTTTTTAACTCAATTTGTGGTAATAGATTACTTCAGATTGTACTTTTGGAGCCTTTTTGACCTCCAGATAATGTCTGTGCATTAAAGGCAATAAAGACCGACACATTTGTTCTTTCAGGTTTATTCATAACACTTCCTGGTGTCTGTAAAATTGAAAATAATTGCCCTGATTGCAGAAATGGGCATTTGCAGTGTTTGCTATTTTCTAGCCAACTAGCAAAGAGTCTGAAATCTAATTCAGGGATGTTTTAACCAGTAAAGCACAAACAAAACAGCATCCCTTCTGGTGAACAAATTCACTCACTTGTTTACATTTACTCCTTTAAGGTCCCGTTTACATTAATGCGTTTTCGTTTTAAAACGCATACGTTTTGCTACTGTTACGCCATCCGTCCACACTACCCCAGAGTTTTCGAGTCCCAAAAACGGAGCGTTTTGAAAATGCTGGAGAGGCCATTTTCATTCTAAAACGCTGCTGCTCCGTCTCAGTGTGGATGGGGGAAAACGAAGACGCCTGAAAACAGAGGCGTGGCTGCAGAGATTCGCTACGTGATTGGGGCTTTGTCCTTTGTGTTTCCTCATATTCATACCCCAGTGAAACAGGAACTCATGGATCAACTATTTCCTGTTCGTAGCCACCCAAGTGTACTAAGAAATGTAAAATATCAATGTGAAAATATCTCAGAAAAATCTTGCTCATTTAGGTCAATAACTGTGGCACACCCTAAATTAAAAAAATATACAATTTTTGGAGTTAAAGGTCCCATGAAGTGCTTTGAAATATGCATTTTTATTCGATGTTTGACGTAATCTCAACCAAAACATGAAGAAAGGGTGGAAGATCATGTAGCTCCTCCCCTTTAAAAAAACAAAACAAAAAAAAACAGCCAATAGCATTTTGCTTTATCACCGCTCTGCCAAGCATCAAATGTGAAGTGTCTTGAAGGGGGAGGGGCATGTCAGATACTTGAGGGCATTTGATTGGTCATGATTTGATGAGAAAATTAATTAATCGAGATTGATTGATTGACAAATTGGTCCGTTTAGGCAGATTTACGCAGAAGTGACAAACTACAAGCCTTACATGTATACATATATCAGTTTTATATCTTCTGTACACATTTTGTCACTGTTTTAGAGCACACTAGCTTATAGATATCCTAAAAACTAACAATGGTACTAATATCTAAAAATGTTATTTTAATTTCATGGGACCATTAATGACAATTTGATGACATAAAGCGAAGTATCAAAAGGTTAAACAAAATGTATATTTTTCTTTTTAGACTTCCTTCCTCATAATTATCAAGGGCACAAGTTTTAGAGGAGGGCTCTATAGCTGTCAGAGAGTTGATCTGTGTCTCCCGGTTTTCAGATATGTACCTAATACCTGCAGTACTTAATTCCCTATTAAAATACTGAACACAGACAAGATAAATCAAAGCGGCCCTTTTTCGATTCATTTCTGCAACTTAAAAATGAGGCGAGGAGATTGTTGCTGTTGTACAAAGGGTGTTATTAGACCAGTCAGCGATTTATTGGAAAAAGGAGGCTCACAGAGGGAATATGAGAGAAGGGCCGGGATCATTTCGCGGTCTCTCGTATTTCCCGCTGTGCGCAGAAAAGAGACAGAACTTCAGAGAGCTCGCATGTGCTGTATTCACACTGACAGTCAGTATATCACTGTGGACACGACTGACTGTGTTTTGGGTCACTGGAAGATGTTTCTTTATAGCTGAATGCTAATAGTAGGCTGCAAATGAAACTTTCCTTGTTAAAAATGGTTATATTTGGCATTTTCTTTTTAAATATTTGATATTATTGGTCGTAGCTCATGTAGATATTATCAGTGCACATTGATTGTTCTTATAAATGATCAGCTATGGAAAAATATGGAAAAATTGTAAGGAAACACTTGAAAATCTATTTAATGTAATGTACTGGACTTTTTAAAAGTGGTTATCTTCGACTTTATTAAGAATGTTAACATTACTTATTATATGGTGCTCTTGAATACTTAATTGTGATTGATCAATTACAGTGCCATGTTATCCTTCAGTAAAAAACTGATAGCACAGGGTCATGCAGGTGAAATCAGAAGTCTACTTTCCTCCTTTTTTTAAAATTTGGTGAAATATGTATAACACTACAGTGTGTCTGCACCAAAGGCAAGCTGCATGGCTCAACTATAGAAACAATAGAAGTCATTATAATCATTTATTTTATGCATGCATTACATACATATTCATATTTTTCTCCAATCCAAAGCAGATTAGTTACATCACTGCTCATTTCGATGAAGCTCTGCTTATGTGTATTATATGTCAGAACATAATAATGGTAACGCTTTAGTTTAAACAAAAACAAAAAAGTGCGCACATCTAAAAGTCTCAAAGGCAGGTGCTCGATCAAAAATATACTCAATAGCAAAAAATCAAAAGAAAATCGGCACACTGTCACTTTATCTCTCAAAAATCCTTTAATGTCACAACGTTTCGACCTACATGGTCTTCATCAGGTCAACACTTTATTTTAAGTCACAATTCACGATATTAACAAGCCAATAACTAACACTATTAGCTTAAAAAAACTATTAATTAGCTGCTTATTAATAGTTAATAAGGCAGATGTTGGGTTGAGGTTTTGGGTAGGATTGGGGATGTAGAATGAGATCATACCTTATAACTAGGCCCACACGGAATCTGCGCATGCAGAATTCTGCAGATTTCAGCAGATTTTTAGCCCATCATTGATTCTGTTTATTTACTGGTGTAAATGTTTGTACATTTCAATTTATTCAGTTTTCAAATTAAGTTCAGTAATAATATTGACTAATATGAAAATATTCATGTGATTTATTCACTATACAGTTTGTGAAGTAATATTTTCTGTCTTTTATTTGAGATTTTATATGAGAGACTTGCTTTGTTTACCAATTAAGTGCATCTAATTGGATTCGCATTGTAAACATTAAATAAAAGCTAAAAAGGTATTACTTTATTTCATATATTAAGGTTTTAGTTATGAAACTCCTAACATCATTCTGCATAAATCCGCAGACTTTTAACAAAATACTCTGCAGAAACAGCAAAAAATATCCGCAGATTCCGTCTGGCCCTACTTTATAACTACTAATGAACAGTTAATATCTTAATAATAGGCAGGCAAAAAGCCAGTAGATATAATGAATCGTGAACTAAAGTGTTACAACAACAACAATAATAATAATAATAATAATAATAATAATAATAATAATAATACTGATTTGTAATGATAATGAAAATCTTTACACTGATATACAATATTGAGAGCTCCAATCCAGATGCGATGCATTGTTTCACCTCTGTCTGGAATGGACTGTTATATACACTGCAGGCTGCTCTTTGTGTAAATGTCATTATCGAATATAACTTTGGAAAACGCATCGTTAGCTAGTAATGGCAACACCTCATAAAGCAGTGCCAAGGCAAAACATAATTGGCTTCTCACTTGAGAAAGCTGGTCAGCTTGCAAGACTGGAAAATAATTGCTGCCTTGCGGCTTCCAATGCAACTAACTGTTTCTTTGTCTGCTTAAATGGTTCCTTAAATTTGTTAATTTTTTGATCTGACGCATAAGTCACATTGCAAACTGTATTAATAATAAAAATGTATTATATTCATATTATAACCACAACAAAAATGGCCCCAGCTGTTGAAGCATAAGGTTTTTATGGGCCTGTTTACAGTCGGTAATAACAGAATCTCAAATGTGTCTGAACGGAAGGTCTCTCTCTCTTTCTCCCTCTTTTATTTTAAAGCTGCATGTATCTCGAAAAAAAAATGAATCGCTTGTTTAATGCAACAGGCCAAATTAGCATTTACACAACATATGTTATGAGGTTAAGTTTTTATTCATTCTTGATCCTGATCTGAGACTGGGCAATATATTCAAATGAATATTCAGAGTACTTTCACGACTCATTTGCTGTCGATATAAAATAATTATGAGCCCATTAAATTAAATGTATTTTTCAAACGGTGGTTGTAAATGAAAATAATCATGTTAATGTAAAATATCATGCATATCTGCGTTCATTTAATCAAAGCATTTCTTGATTATAATTAGAATTTAAATGAGTTTTTATTATTGTTAAATATTTTAGAGCATTTAAACTTCAAGATGTACTTTAAAATATTTCACATTTTTCAAGAAAAAAATGTACACCGTGTCTGCATTAAATTCATAATTCAAAATACAGGCAAAGTAATACTGCAACATAATGTTCATCATAATTTAAAATGCTGTATTTGTTGTTAGATACGACTACTTCACACTATAAATCATTTATTAAGCATTAACAAAGAGTTAATTCATCATTTGTTAAGCATTGAGTATACATTATTAGACATTAGTGAGCCGTTTATAAATACAGCTACAAATGCTGTATTCTTGATTTATGAGCCCATTTATAATGTGCTTAATATTGTACTTTCATACTTTGTTACGGATTGATCTTTCATTACTATATTACATGTGCACTATTTACAAACCATTTGTACCTATTTACAAACTACTTACAAACCATTAAGAGTTGGTGGTTATAAAGATAATTAAAAATGAGCTTGTAATTGATTAATAAACTATTCAAATAAACATTTAAATGTTTTTTTTTTGGTCCCACTTTACATTAAGTTTACATTACGTACACCGAAATTAATAATTGTCTGCAATGTACTTATTGTGTAAATACATGTTTTTACATTGTATGTATGTTAATTAGGGGCCACGGTGGCGTAGTGAGTAGCACATTTGCCTCACAGCAAGAAGGTCGCTGGTTTGAGCCTCGGCTGGGTCAGTTGGCGTTTCTGTGTGGAGTTTGCATGTTCTCCCCGTGTTTGCATGGGTTTCCTCCGGGTGCTCCGGTTTCCCCACAAGTCCAAAGATATGCGGTACAGGTGAATTGGGTAAGCTAGATTGTCCGTAGTGTATGTGTGTGAATGAGAATGTATGGATGTTTCCCAGAGATGGGTTGTGGCTGGAAGGGCATCTGCTGCCTAAAACAGACGCTGGATAAGTTGGCGGATCGGTCCGCTGTGGCGACCCCGGATTAACAAAGGGACTAAGCCGACAAGAAAATGAATGAATGAATGTATGTTGATTAAATACCTGTATGTAATTACCTCTGTAATTAATATCTGTGTTTACATTTGTAAATACAATGTTGACCATCCCTTACACCTTAACCCACCCTTAAATCTACCGATACCACCAAACTTGTCCTTTACCCTACCCCTATCCCAACTCAAGAGCACCACAAGTGTTCTTGAATACATTATGAACACATTTTTTGATGCAAGTACATAGTAGTTATGGACACTTAATATAAAATGGGACTGTTCTTTTTATTCAGGCATATAGTAATGGTTACAGTGTATGTTAACTAATACTTTATTAACTCAACTACACTACATGCAGTTTTGTGACCTCCTGTAACCTATAGTGAGGACTATTTATTTAAAATATCACTCAAATGATTTTAGAATGAATAAAAATTAATCTAATGAACATTTATTTTAAAATCCAAAGCTATTATAACATAATTGTATATTCGCTGGATAAAGATATCAACTTTTTTCATACATCAAATAAAATAAAATCATTATTGAATTCTCAATGAAATTTTAAGAGTCAGTTATTATTAGGACTGGATGATACCCTTTTTCCACACAGTCATATCAATACTTGACCCTTATTTCTACATTGTTGAATACTTTGTCTTCACGTACACTGTAAAAAGTGGTTATTTATTTTACGTTAAAAAAAGTGAGTAAACTTGGAACTGTTAAGTTGATTTGACCTTGCATTTATACTTATGCACATAGTTCATTTAATTATGGCAACGGGTTTACTCACATTTTTATGTAAAGCCAATAAAAATAATTTTTAAAGGGCCATGAAACACCAAAACACTTTTTTTGGGCTGTTGACAGTCATATATGTGTCCCACGCTGCTATAAACACTATTAGGACACATATAATTGACTAAAAAATGAAAATTGGTTGTTTTTGCGTTATTTCGAGCAAATTCGTTCTTCCGGTTTGAAACGAATTTTTGAGGCTGCGTCATGCCGTTGAGGTCTATGCATATGGTCCAGCGTGGTGACTGGACGTCTCTCCCGGCGCGAACAAGTTGACGTCACTCAGCGTGCGGCATTAATTCATGACATGGCCTTTGTTCAAACCAATCAGAGCGCTCTATTGTGTATGACGCGGAGCTTCATTAATATGCATGAACTACATATACAGGAAGACGTGTTTACCTGTGACAATTTTCAAACGGCAGAGAGACGCTACGTTTTGTCGCCAGCCGAGAGGATTGGTTCGTCGGTGTTGCGTTGATAAATGTGGCGCAACGAAGTTTTGTTTCCATTTCCCCGAGATGAGAGTAAAGCTCGCGTGTGGACCCAAGCAGTTGGAATACAATGGTGTATTACCACGCGTCATAAATACGTTTGCAGAGAACATGTCACCTGATCGGTAAGAAGGCGTTTAGTGGTGTTTGTTTGTTTATGAAGATGGCAAAGTTAGTTGGTTTCGTCAGCAGTACTCATTCAGTGTTTAAAGACAGACCTTAGTCAAATGATTAGAAGTGTTGCTGAGTTTACAGCACGTTAATATCATTACAGTATTATAGACTGAAAGATCTGTGTAAAGTGTGAACATCTTAATCAAACGATTACTGTCGTGTAGATTTTCGTCGCATTTAGTGACAGATTAGTGTATACACACACAGGGCTTTCTGACGCTACCTACAGAGTGCATCTAGTTACAGAGAAATGCGGAGGATTTATTTTCCTGAAATATGCCGTGCGTTTCAAATATTCCATTAAATCTGCACTCCTTCAGCAGTTACTAACATTTAATATCTCGTTTGTCACGGGGGACACGCAGGAAATGTTCGTGAATAAACGTTAAAGTGCCAAACTGCAGTTAAAGTTCACAAATTAATAATTTGGCAAATAATTAGATGACTGAAGTCCATGTGAACATAGTCCCTGTCTTTCTCACCCTGCGTCTGTGTGTTTGAAAGTCAGTGCGGGCTACTTCCATTTATATGCAAAACCTTCCCTCTTTCTCTCCCCTGACACTCCTACCTAAACCGAGCTGGACACACCCACTTTCCTGAGCTTTTACAGACTGTAGGTGAGAAAACACCACGCTGAGACTTGGGGGTTTCATGGCCCTTTAAAGCAACAAGTTTACTCAGTTATTTCGTGTTAATTCAACGAATCATTTTGAAAGCTTAATCAGATCACCTGAAACAAATCCCAGTCAGATATAAACAGTTCAATGTCATTAGCCAATCAGAAACTGTGAAATTACCATTGACCATCACCTGTTTCTGAACATTTGTGTCTTTTTGCTGATCTCCTTTACTGTGGCTTCTCCACATCAGGCTGATCACGTTTCACACTGTTTTGGTGCGGCTGATGCAAGAAACACAGGTTTGTGTGAATGTATTCGTGACCATCGTCTCCTTCACAGCTACCGTTTCCCTCCGTCTTCACTTCCATCCTGCGCACCTGAAAGCTCCAGATAAGCCTCGCTGATGCTTGTCTGCTCAGGAACAGATTACTTTGTAAACTGCAGGCACAGTGGAGAGGAAACAAGGAAAAGGAGGGGGACTCGGCTGACCTGAGCGGGGTAAACTAGCCCTGGTTTGTGGTAAAGGGTTATGCCGTTTGAACGCTGTGCATGTTTTGTGATGCTCCATGTGGCCCGACAGTGACTAAGTTCACCGACTCTTCTTTAATGCTGTGAAATCAGCTCTTTTACTGCTGCTATCACACCTTTCCACAGCTGTTGGCTCTTTATGTCCCGAAAGGGCTGACTTTTATTGCTTGATCATTAAAAGAGAGAGAAAGAGAGAAGAAAAAAAACAGCTTTAAAATCTAGTGAGATGCCTGCATTCTGCTCGCAAAATATTGCTTCACAACTGAACTTGAGCGCGCACAATTTTTTTTACTGTTTGAATAAACTTTTTGTTAACCTATTTAAATGCGTATGGAACTGACTCCTGATAATATTAACAATTATTTACTGTTTTCAAACAAGTCAGATTCTGTGTCTGTACAGCTTTTGCTTGGGGAACATCTTCCTAACAATATTTTGCTGACAAAATGAAATCAAATTTACAGTAAAAACATGGCAGCTGTGGACTTTTATGGTGGAGTCATTTCCAAAATTACGGCAAACTGCTGGATTTCATTAATTTAAAGAATGTTAATTCCAAAAGGTTTTGAATTATTAACATCAACGTCAGTGGTCACTAATCTCAGTCCTGGAAGGCCGGTGTCCCTGCAGAGTTTAGCTCCAACTTGCCTCTACACACCTGCCTGGAAGTTTCAAGTACACCTAATAAGACCTTTAAGACCATATTAGCTTGTATGTTTGATTAGAGTTGGAGATAAAAGAAACCGGTCTTCAAGGCAGGGGTGAAACTAGCAATTTTGGGCCCCGTGAAAAAGTATGAGGATGGGCCCCCTACTACCAAGCTAGCTATCCAAACTCTTTGTCTGCAATGTAGTTATACTGACCTATGCATTTCATTATTGATTTTGTCCACTACTTATCAGTATTTAGTAAGAGAATAGCCATGACTGTTGCTAGCAGATGATTTATTGTTCAAATGTAAATGTAGTACAAAAAAGGAACAGTAATCAAATATTCACTGAAAATTGTACATTTCTAAACACACAAAACACCAATGTGTCACTATTTAAATAACTGTACTGCAATAGTGTCTTATACAATGTGCAATACACTGGAGCAGTGCAATAGTGTCTTATACAATGTGCAATACACTGGAGCAGTGACAAAAATCAATAAGACACAAAATTATATTGCAATGAGACCCATAAATAAGCCGAGACCCATAAATAATGCTGAGTGCATCGTCTGGGTAATTAAAGTGCACTTATTATTTTTAGAGTTTTCAATTTGAACGCACTACTTACATTATTTATACTACAAAATGGCATAGAATAGTGCATAAGTATGCGATTTGGGACGCAGCTGATGTTAACCTCGAGGACATCGCTGCTTTGACATTTTACCTGACGATCACACTCAACCAAGCATCAACTCTCTTCCCGCTATTGATGGACTGAACCATACAGTGAAAGGAGCGGGGGTGCAATTTGACAGTGACAGACACAAGAGGGAGATATAAGCCGTATTTTTATTTTTTATTTCTAATAAATTGTTTTACTTGTGGGTGCCACGGTGGCCTAGTGGGTAGCACATTCGCATCACAGCAAGAAGGTCGCTGGTTCGATCCCCGGCTGGGCCAGCTGGCATTTCTGTGTGGAGTTTGCATGTTCTCCCCGTGGTTGCGTGGGTTTCCTCCGGGTGCTCCGGTTTCCCTCACAGTCCAAAGACATGCTGTACAGGTGAATTGGGTAAGCTAAATTGTCCGTAGTGTATGTGTGTGAATGACAATGTATGGATGTGTTTCCCAGAGATGGGTTGTGGCTGGAAGGGCATCCGCTGCGTAAAACAAATGCTGGATAAGTTGGCGGTTCATTCCGCTGTGGCGACCCCAGATTAATAAAGGGACTAAGCCGAAAAGAAAATGAATGAATGAATGTTTTACTTGTAATTTAGAGATACATTCATAATTTATATTACACTATAGTACTGTTATTAATTATAAAGCAGATCTCTGTGGGCCCCTAGAGTGCATGGGCCCTTGGAATCGTCCTAACTTCCCCCCCTTAGCGGCGCCCCTGCTTCAAGGAACAAGTCTGATCACCCTGATCTACATTGTATCATTCTCAAGCCTCCAATGTTCAGATTGCTGCTCAATTGGCAAAGTTCGGTTCCTTGCCATTGTCGTCTCTGGCTTGCTTGGCTGGGATTAGTTGAACTGCGTGTTTGTGAAGTTGAATGAATCTTCAATAGTGCTTGTCATACTAAACTGAACTTCAAGCAGTTTCAATTTATTTAGAACTACACCAGCATTCTACACTATTCTCCTGCCTTTCTGAATTGCTGGAATGCTCTACAATTTAAAGTATTATGGTTTTTACTCTGATTTCTTCATCTATTAAACTGCTTTGACATAATCCACAATATAAAAAGCATTATAGAAAGGTGAATTGTACTGAGTTGAATGGTAACACACATGACACATGCAACAAACATGGTCAAGGTTAGATGTAACATTGAACTCTAATGTTCATAACTGATGAGGAAAAAACTAAAAGAACCATGATATTGTCAAGAATGATAAAGTGTGATGCATAGAATGCTAGGAAAGTCAAAATCACCATATACTGTAGTAAAGAACAGTACATAGTTTTAGTGATGTCACATGGGTGGTGATAAGAGTGATAACTTCATCTATATGTCAGATTATTGCTCTAAACATCAAACATGACAACTTTGCACTGGTTTGCTTTTTTTGCTCTTTATTATAATGATTTATTATACTAATTCTATGATTCCGCTGTGCTGCTTTTGCTCTTAAGGCTCTTGCTTTAGTTCTACTAATATATCAAAAGATATACAATAAAATTTGTTTATGCATGAAATGAAAGCTATAGATTGTACTTCATGTTAGCTCAAGTGTCTGATTATTGTATGATTTGTTGGAGCTATGAACTCTGTAATCACCAAATGAATGAACTACGTTGGTAACAATGGAACTCACAAACCATAATGGGCTAACAATGCTTTTAGGAAGCTTACTCATCTCTCTCTGTCTGTATACGTATTTACAGTACTAAAACATGTCATGAAAATGATATATTGGCAAAACAAGATTGACTTGTACAACCAACTGCAACACACAGTATGAGCCTTTATGATACAGCCATCCTGTAGAGACAGCTGGCAACATTGATTGTCCTCAATATTTATGTTTTCCATCTGATGATCATGCAAGTTTTTGTGAAATCTTGTATCTGTAAATCGCTTCTGTTCAAACTTAAGTCAGCAAATTTGTCTGTAGTGTGCATTCAGATGAAAATAATGCAGGCTGTCTATTTACTCAAAGCTCAAATAACCCACCCTGCTGGATTGTCCTTTTTAACTTTGCACTTAAAGGAATAGTTCACTCAAAATAAATAAATAAAATATCCTCACCATTTATTCACACCCAAGTCGTTCTAAACTTTCAAGAATTTCTTTCTTCTGTTGAACACAAAACAAGATACTCTGAAGAATGTTGAAAAAATGCGTCCATTTCCATCCTATTTAAGTCAATGGCTGTTTTCCCCCCAGCATTATTAAAGGGGTGGTTCACAAAAAAATGAACGTTTTGATTTACTCTCTCTCATGTGGTTGTAAACTACCTTTATGAGTTTCTTTCTTCACAAAATAAACTATTTTAAAGGGCACCTATTTTAAAAAATCTACTTTTTAAGCTGTTTGGTCAGACATATGTGTAGGTATAGTGTATAGACCGTCATTTTGGGGTGATATAAACACACCCAGTCCTTTTTTTTAAATTTAACAGCATAAAAACGGTGAACCAATTGGACCGGTTTTGAGACCGACCGCAACTTGATGTAGTAGTGCGGTCCCCCGCCCTCCAAATTGATTGACAGCTGTGTATTAACATTTCTCCGTAGTAACGCATATAATCATATCAACAAGACAGGACGTGTGCAAAGCAACCGGGAATAAAAGGTCTGTTCAGTTCGCGAAGGTCATCAGTCACCATCAGATGTGATCAAGAGTGAGTTTCACAAGTTTAACACGTGTTTAAAACAGTGCATGTTAATGAATTACAACGATTCACTTCAGCTTTACTTCATCACCACAGCCACGTGTCAACAAAAAAGACGCTTTGTTGACGTTAAATCAGGTTTATTTTGTACATTAACATAACAGATATCCATACAGCAGTGTAGATTAACCTGTATCCTTTCACATTTGCTTGCAAAAGCAGTACAAAGCTCAATGCGCGCGCTGTCTGTCTGTCTGTCTGTCTGTGTGTGTGTGTGTGTGTGTGTGTGTGTGTGTGTGTGTGTGTGTGTGT
>CAIGQQ010004837.1:21788126-21799776 GCA_903798035.1 Danio albolineatus | reverse complement strand
TGTGTGTGTGTGTGTGTGTGTGTGTGTGTGTGTGTGTGTGTGTGTGTTTAAAAATTTAAAAACTGAAGAAAAAAAACCGTATTCAGCAGTAAAACAAGAACTGAGTTTGGAGCTTCTAAATCTTTACATTGTGCTTGTGATGCTGTGAAATGACATCAATTAAGCAGGCATTGTTCTTCACCAGCCAACAGGGGACCAAAAGTCCCCACATAGATAGTATGGAACAATACATGTTTGGATGACTTTACCTTTGCTAATATTTCACTTTTTCATTATTTCTTTAAGAACAGTGACGATAATTATAATATACATCAGTTAGGGACATCAAAAATTACCTTTAATTGTATATAAATGTAAACAATTGACTAAAAAATGTAAATGATTAGCAGTATATGGGCAGTACATAACATACATGTATTAGTTTCAATGTCAAGTCTTAATTATTTGCAGGTAAAACTAAATTATTTATCAGAATATATTTACTAATGCATAAAGGTTTAAAACTTGAAAATTTAGCATGTAAATAAAGTTAAGTAAAGTTAAAAGTCTGTGTTCTAGCAGTCGCTAAAGGTCTCCTGTTACATAGGTGGATGTCACCCAGAGCTTTAGGCCCCAACTTGGCATACTTTCCCAGTGAAGGGTTGCAGCTGGAAGGGACTAAGCCAAAAAGCCAGAGCTTTAGGCCCCAACTTGGCATACTTTCCCAGTGAAGGGTTGCAGCTGGAAGGGACTAAGCCAAAAAGAAAATGAATGAATGAATGTTTAAATGCATGTAAATATAGTCAGATTGTGAGTTACACACTCAGTGTCTCTGCAGTCTATGAAGGTCCCCTTTTGGATAGGTAGAAGTCACCCAGAGCTTCAGGTCCCCACTTGGCATATGTTTTATAAGACTTATTTTCAGTTATATTATGAAAAAAGACCTTAAAAGAAAATTTAGTATGTGATTTTTGTTTCAATAAAATGAGCAGAAAACCTGGTCCCCTCTTGGCCAGTATAGAGCGACAGTCCCCTTTTGGTTGGACAGACATGTATGTGTGTGTGTGTGTGTGTGCGGTAGCGAACTTTGTAACTACATTGTGTGTGACTCATCATTGCAACTCCTCAACAAACACATCAAACAGTCATTGGTAAAGTTCTTACTGTCGTATTTCTCAAACGTAGTGAGATCTGCTTCCTTTACATCTGTTCCTGTTGCGTCTGTCTGTCTGACACAGCCGAGGACAGATATTGAGGTGGGCGGCGAGGACTATCCTTAAAGGCCCAGTACAAAAAACAGCAAAAAGCTGTTTAGAGCTATAATACAGAGATTTGAAACAGCTATAATTATTAATCTGATGGGTATTTTGAGCTGAAACTTTACAGACAGATTCTGCTGACACAAAAGACTTTTTTTAAATATAAAAAAGGGGTCAAATATGTGCCATTTTAAAAATGCTGCTAACATGGAATTCCATAGATGAGAAAGCAAATTACTATGGAAGTCAATGGGTCCTAGCAACTAGCATTCTCCAAAATATCTTCTTTTGTATTCAACAGAAGAAAAAACTTAAGCAGGTTTGGAACAAGAGGAGGATGAGTAAATAATAACATGATAATGTTATATATTTTTATTTTGGGTGAACTGTCCCTTTAATCCAATACTTAATAATAGAATACTTTGGCTTTAGTGCAGTTTAATAAGCAAGAAGCCATCATACTGACTACCTCTCCTGTCTTAAATCTTCTTTGCATAGCTTGCGTACTAACATTTTGAGCAAAAGTCGTTGTGCTTGCTTGAAAGTGTGTGTGCATGTGTGACAAATTTATCTTTTCAGGGCTCTGTTAAAGTTTCTCTTGGGCTTTCATCTTAACTAGCGCCGCATTAGTATTCAGCAAGATTTGCTCTTGTTTGAGCAGCACTGTGTGCAAAGTCGTTCCAATATTTGTCTTTTCAGTTTTGAGAATGTCCAGCTGTTTTGTGGTACCGGAGGAATACAAAACTCTAGAAGAGGTCTGAGGGCTGAGGTGTTTCCGTTTCTCACACGTCGCTGGAGAAATTAAATTATTGGGAATGTTGTTTGTGTCTTTGGCAGAGGAAGTGTATAGGCCCGATCAGCCGTGCGTGGCCGTGTGGTTATGTGAGGATAAGGCCTGAAATGTTAGATTCACTTACAGACAGGTCTCTCTAACACATTGTGGATGTGTTTTGAATGCAGGAAGAGCCTTTGCATTAAGCGCAGATCCTCCGCCTCGATGAAACCTTCACCCAAGCCGCTCAGAGGACAAACGCATACATGATGTAGAGCATTTTAGCCATATTCAGATGCTGTTTAAAAATTCAGCACACAGGGATGTTTGAATTCAAGACCATATCTGCCGCTTTTGCTTTCTTTGAAAGAGAGAAAAATTGTGTATTTTGAAAGTGAAAGCTTTGTGCTGTGGCATCCCAAGGCTCAATCTCTGTAAATGCTGGAGCTAAAGACGTTAATCTTATAGTAAAGTAAGAAAGGCAACGACTGCTGCAAAGATACGTTCTTTCTGCTTTTCTAAAGGTCAGGGATTAAACTGAGATTGTAAATATTTTTTAAATGAACGGAACAGATGTCTTATATCTTTAAATATATACTGGAACTTTTTTTTTTACATAAAATTATTACATATAAATACAATTAAACGAATTGACTAATTATATTGACAAATTGTTCATTAAATAAATAAAATAAAATAAAATAAATAAAAATAAATAAAATAAAATAAAATAAAATAAAATTAAATTAAATTAAATTAAATTAAATTAAATTAAATTAAATTAAATTAAATTAAATTAAATCAAATCAAATCAAATCAAATCAAATCAAATTAAATTAAATTAAATTAAATTAAATTAAATTAAATTAAATTAAAATTAAATTAAATTAAATTAAATTAAATTAAATTAAATTAAATTAATAAATACATACATACATACATACATACATACATACATACATAAACAAATAAATAAATAAATTGATTGATTTATTGATTGATTTTGTTCTCTCTTAAACAAGGAAGACATAAGTATGAACGTAAGAGTGCTTCTGTTTTCAGGTACAGATATATAAATTCCTATCAAAAGATAGTAACTAGTCACGTATAGAATTATTATATTTTATTATATTTATTAACTATTATATCGAATATATAGAATACTTAAAAAAATGAATGACAATAAGGAAAGAGAAGATAAGTTAGTTAAATGCTAAATATTTATTTCGCCTTTACTACAAAACATATTAAATTAGTTTATCCATCGCTTTTAAGGATGTAAACTTTTGAGGTGGTTTCCACATCTTGTATGCTGTATATGGCTGTCAAAAATAATAATTGTAAACATAGCTTCTCACGTTTGATAGATTTTATTAGCAAGACTGTCACTTTAATAATATAAAGCGACAGTTCAATTACCTGAACCATATCTACACCACAAATCTCTACTTATGGATGCGAAAG
Source organism: Danio albolineatus (assembly GCA_903798035.1). Lineage (NCBI taxonomy): Eukaryota > Metazoa > Chordata > Actinopteri > Cypriniformes > Danionidae > Danio > Danio albolineatus. The sequence goes on along the minus strand of CAIGQQ010004837.1, from coordinate 21,796,302 downwards.
GGACTTGAATTGATGTGCATTGCGAGCTGTTTTTGGGTTTGGACTGCTAATAAAACGGTTCTTGTCTGCATATTAACAACACATTTTGAAGATGAGCTGGCGATGGGGCCAGCTGTGTTGTTATGACCGGCTCTATAGTGTCAGTCCAGCGGGTCTTGGCTGGCAGTGGCAAACGGCACCACATGGATTCAGTGCTGCCTATGTCATTCATTTCCAATTGGTCAAAGCATTTCTCTAGCTAAAAGTCCTGAGTAGGGTAGCATATGGGAGGTGAGAGGCAGCAGGCTGGAGAGAAAGAGTTGTTTCATCGCTTGTGCATCTAATTGTTTTATGCACAGAAACGCATTAAGCTCCGAACTCTTAATTGAATAATGGATGCCCCTGCTTTCACAGCAATGCGTCTACTTATTTTGTGCTTTACCTGCTCTCTCTTATAATCCAGAGGAGAGTTGTGTTATACAGTATCATGAAAATATGGCTTTTTCTATGTTTAAGTGCTATAATTGGGTCCCTGGTGCATCTGTCAACCCAAAAGGCATGAAAAAGAAAAGCCCAGTAACTTTGTTTTATTAACACATTTTCTGCTTAATATGAGTTCAGATTTAGCTCCCCAACTGACGTATAAAGGGGATCTTATTATGTATTAATAATAAGCATGATCATGTATTAATTATTCTGCATATTTTCGCACATTGTGTTGCTGCAAAAGTCACCTTTTTTAGTTTTATAGCTGGCAGGTGGTGATTTACAATGGCTGCAAAATAAAAAAAATTACATTACAAATGTTCTGTTGTTAGATGCACAGTACCAGCAAACACTAGCGTCTTTGTATACTCCCAGCATCTAAGCCACTGTAGACACATTGGTTGAAATTCCTGCTAAAAGTAAATTATTCTGTGTTCATTTCATTCTGTATTTAAAAATTCTGTATTGTTATATCCAAAATAAAACATTTATAAATTGCTGGATCAGTTTGCTGGGTCAGTTGGCATTTCTGAGTCTGCATGTTCTCCCCGTGTTTGCACGGGTGTCCTCCGAGTTTCCCCCACAAGTCCAAACACATGTTGTATAGGTGAATTGGGTAAGCAAAAATTGTCCATAGTGTATGTGTGTGATTGAGTGTGTATGGATGTTTCCCAGTGATGTGTTGCAGCTGGAAGGGCATCTGCTGCGTAAACCATATGCTGGATAAGTTGGCGGTTCATTCCGCTGTGGCAACCCCAAATTAATAAAGGGACTAGGCCGAAAGGAAAATGAATGAATGAATGAATGAATGTAAATGTAAATGTGTCTCTTTAGATTTTGAGAATGCTTTCGAAATCTTTTACTGTATGTATGTTCTTTTTAGCATGCTGTACATCTAATATGGCTAAAGTTACAACTGTCTCTGGATGTTCTTTTCCTTTTAGCAGCAATAATGACAACTGGAAACCTTGTTTTAAAACGAAAATGAACTGTTTACTGAAGTTGGTTGCTGTATACTGAAACAGGAGCGAACTCCGAACACACACTCTCACACTGAGTCCGTTGCCAATGGATACAGGCGCGCTTTCAGTAGCGCTAAGCATCATAGGAAAACTTTTCTTAAAGTAAAACAGCCTATATAAATGTAAAGGTAAATAAATTCACATTATGACAAATAAATAATAAATGAAGCATTAATTAAACCGCTCTTGCTGTCCTATATCAATTTAATTCAGTTCAATTCACCTTTATTTGTATAGCGCTTTTACAATGTAGATTGTGTCAAAGCAGCTTCACATATAAGGTTATAGTAAATTGAAACAGTGTCAGTCCAGTTATTAGTGTTGGAGTTCAGTTCAGTTCAGTGTTGTTTAATATTCACTACTTAGAGTCCAAACACAGAAGAGTAATCCATCGGTGCGCAGCTCTGGCTGCAGTCTAGGCGCCGGAGGCTGGAGAACTCGAGGCTCGTCTGTCCTTGGAGGGTCACAGGAATCAGTCTCATGCTTGCTACTATGCCAAGCACCAAGGAGCTGCTCAGGATACAGCGTGGTCCAGGATTATGGAACCGTGGAATCGTCTTGTCGCGGGTCTTGGATCGCATCCGTGACAACATCGTGACACATCAAATGCATTTACACATTTATTTATTTAGACATTTTTCATTGTAAAGTCAGGTGACAGACTTTTTTTCTGTAAAGATAAAATAATTGTTCTAGTAGTGCAACATATGCATGCAAAGATCAGCACATCAGAACAGAGCATTAACATAGTAGTCGAGAAGTTGTATCAACTTTACCTCATAACAGCTACATATGTTTATACAAATTTAGAAATGTCCTGGTGCAGTCTCCTCCTCCGTAATTTTCTCATCTTCTGGTCATTTCTGACATTGTAGTTGCAGCAGATTCCTCTGTTTTGTTGTTTCTGGAGAGTCAGAATGGCATGTAAAGACTCCGTCCTCTTCTCTAAAGCAGCTGCTCATTTACATTTGAAGGGACGCACACAGAAACGGCATATTTTTCCTCGTTGGTCAGATTTGACAAACAGTAATAAGTGATGGGTTTTGTATTGTATTAAGCTGAAACTTTCAGACACATTCCACGATAGAAGAAATCTTTTGAAAAGAAGCATAATGTGTCCAGAGCCATGTGAGTGACAGGCGCTTATCAGCGTTCTAGCCGGCTGATGAGAGTTCAGTAAGGGTCAGCGTGAATTAAAGAGCAGCTAATTAAAATGTCCTGGGTACATGGTGCCTCTGCTGCGTTTATCTCCTCATGCAGCCGCCAACGGTGATATGCGCTACAAATAAAAGAGGGCCACGGTATACATTCCAAGTTCAACAGCATCTGATAGTTAAAGCTTTGAACTCCATCCGCTGTTTGTGTGTTTCTGACTTTAATAATGTTGAAGTCTTATTGTCCACTGCTATGACCTTTCCCCCCCACAGTCCTATTCTTAGGATATGGGCGAGAGTCGTGTTTTTCAGCGTTGAATCCCTTTTAGATTAGTTCTTGAAATAATTAGCCTGCTGTTACTCTGATTTTTTTTTTTTGAGATCCAGTTAACAAGTTTTTTTTCCATTACTGACAGCTTATTTTTTGGCAGAAATCATTATTTTTCTTCAGTTCAGTGTCAAAAAGTACAAGTGTAGGGTTTTGACAATTAATCGAATTTGTGATATGATTATTCTGCAGCTGTTCTATAAAATTCTAGCTTCATGATTGGATTAATACTGTATGTGCAATGCTGGTTTCAGAGTGGAGCCATGACACTTTCTCCTTTATCATTTGCATTGTGAAATAAAATCATTATTGATGTAATATGCATTTCTTAAAACCATTTTACACTGAAATTTTAAATGTTTTCTTTTTAAAATGGTCTATTTTTTAATGGTTCTTTTTAAAATGTTTTTTTTTTAACTAACAAAAGTCATCGCCTTGCAAATAAGGTTCTGTCTGTGTTCTAAACGATTTTGACATATTGAGCTTCAAAGTTTTTGTGTTCCATATAGAAAACAATATGTGTGTATCAGTTACATTACATTATACATTACATATACATTAACATGACAAAAGACCCTACATGTACTCTAAATGTAAATTATAAAACTTCTCTTAAATTTGCTAATTTTACCTTCTAATTCTAAAGTCATTTTCTGCGTGGAGTTATATGGTTCTCTCTGGCAAATCATTGATTGAAGTATTACTTTTCAAGAAATATAGACAGCCTGCTTATTAGTTTTTTATTCATTCATTTTTCTTCAGCTTAGTCTCTTTATTCATCAGGGGTCACCACAGCGGAATGAACCGCCAATTTACCCAGCATATGTTTTACACAATGGATGCCCTTTAGCTGCAACCCATCACTGGGAAAGCGTATTAATTTAATAGTAAAAAAAAAAAAAAAAAAAGATGTTGTAAAAATATGTTGATGTTTGAGAAAGTGGTTGCGTGGGTTTCCTCCGGGTGCTCCGGTTTCCCCCACAAGTCCAAAAACATGTGGTATAGGTGAATTGGGTAAGCTAAATTGTCTGTAGAGTCTGAATGTGTGTGTATAGATGTTTCCCAGAGATAGGTTGCGGCTGGAAGGGCATCCGCTGCGTAAAAAATATGCTGGATAAGTTGGCGGTTGATTCCGTTGTGGCGACCCCGGATTAATAAAGGGACTAAGCCGACAAGAAAATAAATGAATGAATGAAAATGGTGATTTACAGTATTCTGGAAATGTAATGTTTTTGTCTTGCAGTAAGTGAATTTAACAAAGTGAATGTAACTACAGTTCCTAGATCACCTAGATTGTCCACTGATAGAAAGATGTGTCATCAGATTAAACAGTCAGTGTTTCTCACAGTCACTTTTAACTCCTGTAAGAAATGAAATCTGTCATGACCCAGACAAAGTTATATGTAAGAATTTACTCTCATAGGGACTGCTTGGCTAATTAGCTTGTTACTGTAACTGTTCTACAGAAATAGTAGTTATTTGACAAGTTCTGCAGATCCTTTCTTCTCAGTCACCATTGAGTTTTTTTCTGCATCATAAGTGAGCTGATGGCTGGTGTCTTGTAAAAGACTAGAGTCCATCAGAATTCTGTCTCGTATCGGGATGTCATTATAACTCCCCAACGGGCAGTTGTTAGTAGTGAGGTGGGAGGAATGAGTCTATCTGGAACGGATGGTCCTTTGTGATGTGAAGACTTCTAGAAAGAGTAATGAAACTCAGCCAAGCAGAGTTACCCTAAAATGAGGGATCTTATGGATGAAGAATTCGGTGGTCAGTAGAGGCATCAGTGAACAGCCTTTTCAATTCAACACATACAGTACAAGTACTTCCATCTCATTCCATTAGATTTTGCTTGCACATTTTTTCTTCTTCTTTCTTTGACTTCCACTTTCTTTTTAGCTCTCACACAGATTTTCTGACTTTTGAAATAAACATTTCTCTGAATTACTACTTCCACAGCACCTACAGTAATAGTGCCATTGAAGTGTGCTTGTGTTATAAAAGGTGTGGTGTTATTTCTAAGCTATCTGACTGTGTTTTGGCCAGATAAAAAGACATGTAGAGAATAGGAGTGAGCTTGTTTGACATTGACTGGTAAACAATAATCTAGCCAACACCTGTCAGTATATTAGCCACATGGCATTATACTGAACCTCCCCACAACTGTCTATAATCATGCAGTGAGGTTTTTCAGGGAATCAAGTGACCGTCTGGTGCTCCAAGGGCACCAATGGATAACTCTAATTTTATAGTGAACAAACTAGCTTGGGCCTCAAATAGATCATTTTACATCCCCTCTTAAATTGTGATTACCTGCCACTCGCTCCGGAAATCCATAAATCTGGATTTGTTCCATTGCATTATGACTTGGCTGGTGTCCGAAGAGGGGTGGATCACAAAGCCGATGGCGACAGGTGCAATAGCTCACAGAAGACAGGTCATGAAGTGAAGAAATGAGTGTGCTGTATCCTGCAGCAGCTGATCAGTCGTCAATAAGTTTACAGCATTGCGAAGCTCCAGCTATTGCCTCCACATTGCAAGCAAATGCAGTCTAGCATAAAGACACATTGAAATCAAAATGCACATTCTGTGTGTTTTTGTGCCAATTTTCCCCACACCTCAGGAGTATAATTTTCATAATCATGGTGATAGGTGTGTTGTGGCATTAAAGCTTCCTGATTCCTGCTGCTGAAAGTATTTTGCTGGATAAATATGAAGGTCTTTGTTTCAACCTTGGTTTATCAGTCAGCATTTGTAGAACATTCTGGTGGCAAGTCAAGTAAGGTGCAGTCAGATTAATTGAAAAAAAACAAAAAAAAAACAGTGACATTTAGGGTGCTTTCACACTAGCACTTTTGGTCCGCACCCGGGTTCATTTGATGTCGTAGTACGGTACGTTTAGCTAGTGTGAACACGTCTTCTGAACTCGGGTGCACACCTGTGAACCTAGCAGAGTCTGCCTGAAAGAGGTGGTGTTGGGTACGGTTAATGTGAACTCTGGTACGGTTCACTTGTAGTATGAATGCAATCGTACCAAAAGTCGGAAGTGAACCATCAACAGTACAGCAAACTATAGTTTTTATAACGTTAATTCGTGTTTGTGTGTGTGTGTGTGTGTGTGTCTGAGTATCATGTGCTGACAAGCACGACCGAGCCAGAGAGCAAACACAGTGATAATGTTTGCTTGTCTCCTCCAAAAACAGCTGGGACATCGCGTGAAGTTCTGAACGTGTATAATATGTTTGCGGCAGACAGACGCGAGCCGCTTTCTGTATGTTCTAAACCAAAAGGTTCAGTAAAAGCGAAGCGACCGTGATGTGCAGAGTGCGGACGTCTTTCCATTTTGGCGCTTTGCTTTTGTATCCGTTGCCTGGCAACAGACGTACGAAACACATCGGCTTGATGACACAAACGTACCGGGGTTCAGAAGGAAAAAAGACCGTGTGAACACAAACCAACCAAGAAGGTGGCAAGGGGAGACAATCGAACTTGGGTACGGTCCAGGCAATTGACCCAAGTGTGAAAGCACCCTTAATGTGCAAAAGACCCGGTGATCATTATCAATGGTGTTATATGTGATATAAAGAACAACTTTTGCAGAAATTGCTTTCAAACCGAACAGCTTTTCTGTTGATCAGTGTTGCATTTTTTAATTAACTTTAACACAAGTCTGCAATAACCCTTACCCCAAAACTCCCAATCTAATGAGTTTATGGTGGCTAAGAAAGCTCAAATGCGATGCAAATGAATACAACACATGCAAATAGACAAATAGCAGCTAGCTCTCTGCAACTCACACATGGTCGCCCACTGAAGCTAAGCAGGGCTGTGCCCATTCAGTACCAGGATTAAAGGCCACATGGGAAAGCTAGGTTGCTGCTGGAAGTGGTGTTGGTGAGACCAGCAGGGGGTGCTCAACCTGCAGTCTGTGTGGGTCCTAACACCCCAGTGTATTGATGGGGATTCTATACTGCTCAGTGAGCGCCAGCTTTCAGACAGAGGTTCTGACTCTGTTGTTGTTAAAAATCCTAGGATGACCTTCTATAAAGAGTAGGGGTTTAACCCCAGCATCCTGGCCAGATTTATCTATTTGGGTTCTGTCCATCATGGCCTCCTAACCATCCCCATATCAATGCTGGATTCATCAATCTGTCTCCTCTCCACCAATCAGCTGGTGTATCATATGCGATCTGGCGCAATAAAGCTGTCGTCACGTCATCTAGGTGGATTCCTTATAAAAGGAATTAATATTAAACATTAAAAATGTAGAAAACATCTTCATCATTCTGACAACACGTGTGCATGCACATTCTCACAACACTTGCAAAAGTGAGTGGATGTAGGAGGGTGGAAGCAGTCCATGGCTGTTCTACACACAAGTGCCAATGTCTTAAACATGATGCAAACTGTAGTAAAATTGCAGAGGGAGAAAGAGGGATGTGAGGCTCATTGAGGACCTGTCTTGCAGCAGCATTTTGAATTATTTTGTAGAAGTTAGATTGCACGTGATTGAAGTCCAGACATGTGTGGGTGAGAGTTGTGCAGCATGGTCCTTTAGGAGGGGCTTGACCTTTCTGATATTGGGCATTGCAAGCATGCATGATCATGCTGTCTTTTTGATGGTCATCAAAAATATCCTGCAATTCCCGACTGACTTTAAAGGACTTTTCTACAACCTGCATAGCAACGAAAGCAGGAAACTTGAGATGTTGGTGGGTGCATTGCAAGTGCGGGGAAAGAGAGACAGAGGGCATAATTTTAACATAATAGACTGCCCGGGAATGTAATATTTACCTAGAGAGCCCAGAGCAGATCCTGTCCACAGGGCCCAGGATTCTTAGCAACACTACTGGCAGCAGGTGAGGATTTTTCATCCGTGCCATTATGCCTGTTGGGTAAAATAACTTTCCCTCCCTCCACATACTCTCCTGTATTTTTTGATCACGTCCACTGGTGGGAGGGTGGAACAACCTGTCACTCAAATGAGGTTGACCAATAGTTATCCACAACGAGTTTAATAAGTCCCCTGAGGCAAAACTCTGTCTCACGCTACATTTTTAGCTCAATCAACTCATTTCTATCTCATTTCAATTAGATATATAGTATGGCCATAATAGGGAAGAAAAGATAGTGACAACCTCTGTGTTGTGTTAACTTTAATACAGTGAGACAAATGATCGTGAGTATTTTTAAAATCATATATATAT
>CAIGQQ010004837.1:21752297-21784329 GCA_903798035.1 Danio albolineatus | reverse complement strand
ATAATAATAATAATAATAATAATAATAATAATAATAATAATAATAATAATAATAATAATTCACTAAATAAAAACTAACTATAGTTATAATTATTATTATTTTAGTAAATGAAAATGAATAATTATTATTGTTAAACAAGAACAACAACAACAACAACAACAACAACAACAATAATAATAATAATAATAATAATAATGTTAAAAATAAAATAATAATAATTATTAATATTATTATGACTAATAATATAATTTATGTAGTTAAAAATAGAATTTACTATTGATTATTAAGGTTTTTTTATTGATAAAGCAAAGGCTGACTGAGATTGACTATCATAATCAGTTATTCCAGAGAGCCAGGCAGCAATTTCAATTATTTGAAATGATTAAGTTATTCATCTTTTCCCCTCTGTAGCGTGCCATCTCTCCTCAATTAGCATGTGTGTGTTTTGAGTTGACAAAGCAACCCAGTGAGCCTGAAATGTCAGGGTGGGTTTGGCTGAGGTGGTACAAACTCTGCCATCACGATTGGCTTAGCTCCTCTTTACCCACACAGTGGCACCCGCATTAGTCACAGCGGGGGCCTGAGACTCAGTTCACATGCCATAGTATTTTAGGGCCGAGAGACAGTAAAAGAGAGAGATAGCTGGCCATCCAACCATTCGGCCGAACAGATTGACAAACCAACAGACTACAGCAGCCAGAGCAAACAGGAGGAGAGATGAAGCTCCGGTGGGAATGTGGGACATTGAGGGGCCGAGCTCAGACCCCGCAGTGCATCTGTTTACTGCGCTGCTCTAGATTAGTTTAGAGGCAGATCACTTGGAGAGAGCTGAATCCTCCCGGTGTGCTGCTGAAATGACCCCGTTGTCAGTAGCAATGCAGTGACCCCGCAGTGAACGTCTCTGTTGTGATGGATGGCACCAAACTGAGCCCTGTCTGAAATTGTAAGAGCACATAAAAGCATGTTTACAATGGACGCTTTGGTGCATAACTGAGGAAACAGATTCATTTTAGTAGGTCATTGATTGATTGTAGTCTCCGTTTCAGATCCCACTGTCTGTTCACTGATCTCTGCTGCATATGCTCGAGCTTTAAACACAACAATAGGCTCTGGAATGAAACGTGCAGTGCTGTACTGTAGCTGTTGTCTGATTTACAATTAAATGACTCTTACAGCAGGCCATAACCAGACATGACACACAATATAAAGAATCTTTTCTGTTAAGCTGGGTCTCTATGATACAATATCATCGCAATGCTAATGCCATGATACAATATTATTGCGGATTTTCATTCATTCATTTTCTTTTCGGCTTAGTCCCTTTATTAATCCGGGGTCGCCGCAGCGGAATGAACCGCCAACTTATCCAGCATTTGTTTTACGCAGCACATGCCCTTCCAGCCGCAACCCATTTCTGGGAACATCCATACATTCTCATTTACACACATACACTACGGACAATTTAGCTTACTCAATTCACATGTACCGCATGTCTTTGGACTGGGGGAAACCGGAGCACCCGGAGGAAACCCATCTGAACACGGGGAGAACATGCAAACTACACAAAGAAATGCCAACTGACCCAGCCGAGGCTCGAACCAGCGACCTTCTTGCTGTGAGGCTACAGCACCACCAACTGCGCCACCGTGTCGTCCTATTGCGGATATTTTTTATTTTATTTTTTTAATATACATTTTGATTTTCTGAGATATTTAGCTATTTTTTTAATTATTTTACAATAAGGTAGTATAATTTTTTAGTATATTGTGAAAATCTAGATTTACTTACTATCCTTACTAGCCACTTTTGTTTATTCCAGGGGTGTCCAAACTCAGTCCTGGAGGGCCGGTGTTCTGGAGAGTTTAGCTCCAACCCTAATCAAACACTCCTGAACCAGCCAATCAAGCTCTTACTAGATATAGTAGAAACTTCCTGGCAGGTGTGTTAAAGCAAGTTGGAGCTAGACTCTCCAGGACACCGGCCCTCCTGGACGGAGTTTGGACACCCCTGGTTTATTCAATTCACCAATATATTTCACTAATTCACTCGCCTTTGGACTCTGGGATAAAACTGGATCCCACACAAACACAGGGAGAATATAAAAACCTTCTTTCCACCCTGTGACAATCTACAATGTAATGCAATGTACTGTATTACCTTTTTTCACAATTTCACAATACCTGTCACAATACATTATTAATATTACATTTTTAACTATATAAGTATGTTATGTGATATGTAACTCGATCTGACAAATGAGTCGGAAGTCACACCGTTCTGTTTTAAAATACATAATGTACAATTTAGTAAATGTACAAAATGTTTTTAACTAATTCCACAGAACAGGCATTCAAAAATAATCTCACAAAGAAAAAAAAAACTTTTAACAGGTTAAAAGGATTGTAGACAATCTTAATTCAAATGGGCATATCTTCAAAACCATTCAAGGTATGTGTTTGAATAGGAGATCATTTTACAGCGTGGACTATTTCCATTTATACCAAAATCTACATTTTGAAATTTGGGTCACTCATTTTGCTGGATTAGGTCATATACAGTTCAAGTCAGAATTATTAGCCCCCTTTGATGTTTTTTTTCTTTTCTTTTTTAAATGTTTCCCTAATGATGTTTAACAGAGCAAGGAAATTTTCACAGTATGTCTGATAATATTTTTTCTTCTGTAGAAAGCCTTAATTGTTTTATTTCTGCTAGAATAAAAGCAGTTTTTAAATTTTTAAAAACCATTTTAATTTCAAAATTATTAGCCCCTTTAAGCTAATTTTTTTTCAATAGTCTACAGAACAAACCATCATTATACTATAACTTGCCTAATTACCCTAACCTGCATAGTTAACCCAATTAAGCTAGTTAAGCTTTTACAAGTCCTTTTAAGCTGTATAGAAGTGTCTTGAAAAATATCAAATATTATTTACTGTCATCATGACAAAGATAAAATAAATCAGTTATTAGAAATGAGTTGTTAAAACTATTATGTTTGGAAATTCTCTCCATTAAACATAAATTGTGGGAAAAAATAAACAGCGGAGCTAATAATTCAGGGGGTTGGGGGGGGGGGGGGGGTGTAATAATTCTGACTTCAACTGTATATTGCAATTTATTACCAATTTCAATTATGTCCCCAAAGGAAAACTTTGCCATCATCTGTTTTAAACTCTTTTTTAAAAAATATTATTTCATTTTTGCTGTGCAAAAAAGATCATCAAGCAAACAAATTGACCAACTCTTAAATGCAAACCTGTCACAAAAGTATTTTTAATGACTTACTGGAAAAACTACGGAAAAAGAAAAATTATGTATTTGTACATTGTGCCAATATGGGTGTCCATGTAATGGCATTGTATTGCTGTGGAAAATATTGCTAAATAAATACTACATATACTAGATACTTGGTATTTTCCCCCACCACTACTTTCTATCAGCTCAAACCAGTCCTCGTATGACCTCTCATCACATCACGTATGATATTTTTGCCCACAGAACTGCTCTCGCTTTTCCTTCTTATTCTTTTGACCATGCTTGGTTAACTCTAGAGACAGGTGTATGTGAACATCCCAGAATCCCATTTCCTCCCCATTTTGAATCTTGTTTGGAACTTCAGCAGATTTAACCACTGATTTAATAACTGATCGATCACAGCTCAGTTACATCATCCATCCGTCCATATAAGAAAGTGGACAAATCCAATAAAGAGTTTAGATTTGCTATGCACAGTTCCTTTTCCAAAAGCTTTTTCCTTGCACAGTTTTTATCAATATAACAGAATGTGCTTTTCTAAACAATAAAGGAAAAGGGAAATATTAGTTTCTTCGAATTGCATTGCTGTGCTTGGTTATGTAATTATTTTTACAGTATATTGAATTTGAAGCTCCTGTACCTTTGTAATGACTTCCGTTTGCTGCCGTGTCTGTTTTGTTTTTATACTCTGAAAGTGATTAATCTTAGAAGAATGAACAGTGTTTGTTGGAGGGAAGTGTGGAGAAGATTATGCCCTTTCATTCAAGTGATGAATGCTTCCTGGCAAAGCATCCCTCTTCTTTTTTTGGAAGGTGTAAGAGTGAAGTGATTGCAAGGTTTGCAGGAAACTTCCTTGGTCTTAATTCGTATTTTAGAGATTGTGTTTGGAGCTTACTACTTTCACCAGGAGCTGCATGAACAATGGCCTGTTCTTGAGTGCATGCCATGTTACACCGTGTGGTTTGTTTTGTGCTCATTTCTGAATTATAGTTGTTGAATCTGAGACTCTTACTGGATGAATGAGTCGTTCACTATTTAAATGCATAAAGTCAATTTTATGCTCAGTAATTCAAATCAGCTGCTTGTTTTAGCACACAGTAGGTCTATTAAGAATAACACAGCACTCACGATATTAGATACATTTCAAAGCACATAAACAAATAATAAATTACACTATGATCAAAATTAGAGAACAATTTATTGTGAAATGAAGGTATTGTTGTTTCTAGCAAAGTTAATAAACACAAGAACATTAGGCTGTCAACTAAATATATAATAAAATAATTTGTATTATAATAAAATATATAATAAAACTATCATTTATTCATTTATTTTTTTAAGACAATTTATTTAACAGGGACATGCACAAACATACATTGACCTTGAAAGGGAAAATTTGTTGTGCAAAGTTTTAGCAAAGTTGCTACTTTCCATCTGCAGTCCCTAGACAGGTAAATCTTAAAACAATAAATAAATAAATGAGAAAAAAAACAACAAAGAACACATACGATCAAACACAACACCTCAGTGCACACAGATTTGTTTAGACGAGAACCACTTCTTGCTTAGACGTGAAAACATCTTGTATTTTGTGCATGTGATTAGTTCTGTTGGAAGAGTATTCCACAGATTTGTGACTCTATAAGAAAAAGATGATTGGTCAAATGAGGTTTTGCAGTACGTCTAGAGACAATATACTCTTACCGTGGATTGCGTCATTTGAGATGTTTTCTTTTATGTAAGAGTTAAACATTTTCTTAACAAAGGAGCAGCAAGATTATGAACAGTCCCTATGAGTCCTTTTAATGCAAGTTATTTTACTCAGCGACCATCTTTAAAACGCCTCTCAGGCTGTATGCTCAGCCATTCTATTTGAATAGATAAACATCAAAATCTCCAAAATTGCTTGCCAAGCTTACGATTACATTTAGATATTAGGAAACAACAGTAAAATTAAACAACAACTGTCTCTTTAGATTAATTTCTAAGTGTTTGTGTCACACAAAATCTGCAGAAATTCACATCTGGTCCTAGTACCCTCTCCGGAGAATCGTCAGTCTATGGCGATCACTGATTGGCTCTTGTACTAGTAGGCGGGGCTTCAATCACCATATTGACTGTTATACTTTTCACCATTCAAAACTATACGAGCGACATGTCTTGCGTATTCTGTAGTCTTTGTTATAAACAAATTTAAAAACAAAACAAATGTTGGAATATTTAATCATACCGACCCTTTTCACATTTCCGGGTTTCTCAGTACCAGAAGTCGTCATAATTGGGAAAACTTAGAGCGCAATGAATGGGACAATAAAACAAATATTTTTTTAACAATCAGCTTTGCTCTATTAATAAAAGAAAAACTCCATGATGATGTTATAAAGACTTTCAGAAAAAGGAAAGAAATTGTGTGAGACTGATGACGGCAGCCAGAGGAGAGAATAACGTCAAATTTTTTGTCCTGTCCCATAGACGCTGCATTAGAAACGCCTCGCACAAGCGGTAATTCATTTTCTGTAATTTGAAGCAGAGATGATATACTACATACATAAATACATATAAATATTTATACTTTTTTAAATTAAAATATTAAAAACTTTCAAGATTTAAGATGCTGATGACAGTTAAACGCATCATAACAGGCTTGTGAAAAGGGTCCATTATTAAATCTCAAAAAGCTATGTTTTTTTAGGATATTAGTAATGGTACAGTTGAGTTTTTGTCATGGATATTAAGTGCTCTCTTGTATAATGATTTCAGTGGTGTTAGAGATGTTTTACATGCCTTGGACTAGCTTATTATGCAATATAAAATTGTGTAAGATAATTAACAATAGGTGTCACTGTGGCATCTGTGTGGAGTTTGCATGTTCTCCTCGTGGTCGCGTGGGTTTCTTTCGGGTGCTCCGGTTTCTCCCACAAGTCCAAAGACATGGCATAGGTGAATTGTGTAGGCTAAATTGTCCGTAGAGTATGCGTGTGTTTGGATGTGGAAGGGCATCGGCTGGTTAAAACATACGCTGGATAAGTTGGCGGTTCATTCTAGTGTGGCGACTTCAGATTAATGAAGGGACTAAGCCGAAAAGAAAATAAATGAATGATTGAATGAATGAATGAATAATTAACAATATTGCCACTGAAAATTATGCATATCACCCCCAGATTTCAAATTATAGAGGTGTAACGTTACACAAGTTGCAATTCAATACCATCTTGATACTGAACTCACAATATAATATTACAGTATGTCAATATTCTATGTTTAAAAAAAGCTTAATATTGATACTATTATTGCTTTTTCTCAAACATATGGTAAAAAACAATAATAATATTATAATGTATAGGCCTACTGTTGGTTAAGATGCAATTTTTTTGTATAGATATTGGATGGTGGGGTGGTAGTCTGTCCAGATGTTGTGTGGCCCATGGCTCTATCTTCCCTGCCTCTCCTGTTTTCAAAATAAGAATTCAGATTTTCATTATATTTGTTACATTTGACAGATCTATGTTGTTTTCAAAATATCTGATGTAAGCTTTTCTTCGAAATATACTGTATCTGTTGTACAGCTGTTTTGCTGCTAGAATAATGTCAAATAGGACTTTCTTTAGCAATGACGTTGAAGTGTAGGAAATTGTAGGCTGTTTTATGATCTTGTTCTTCACTGTATAGTACTTTTTAGTTTTTATATCAGATTTTCTCTGTATTCCTTACAAGTGCACATACAGTAATGAGATCTCTCTTTTGACCCTGGGACATTAGTTTCAAAAATCTGCCACATAAGGGATGTCCGAGGAAATGAATACTGAATTATTTATGCGCTACGGCGCTGAATTTATGATACAGTAACACGGTCACACAGTCATCTTTTGTCTTCCTTAATTCCTGACTGTCACATGGAGCCTGATAATAGATATGTTGAAGCCGAAGCCTCCCTATGGCAATGTATATGCTTTTTTATAGGTGTTGAGATGCTACAAGGATATCACACTGCAAAGATGTGCAATTATTTTATGAGTTTCTTTGTCCTCCTGCCAGGAACCAGCAGCATCTGGCCGTGTCAGCACTTCTGTGTTCTCTTAGACATAAAACGGCCTGAACTTTATGCCTTGAACCGGAAGCTGGTTTGGTAGGTTATACAGTTTTTCCTTTTAAGTTTCGTAATGTTCTCTTTTAACGCTGATTTAAAGTAGTGTTTTCAATTTTTTCCAGATTATTCCGAACTTTCTTTGAAGCTTATCGCCGCAGAAGTGTCTGTGCTAAACTGGGTTAACTGTACAGAAACCCTTTTGCTAAAATTAACTTTTACTACAGCGAACAGTGATTTCTCGAGTAGATAAATCTGGCCGCCTTTATCAGTTCAAGCACATTTAACAGATAAATCTGAAAGAGAGTCACATGGCTCTCTGCCCCGTTCTGGCAGAAGGAAAATAATAGATCAGCATAATGTTGTATCAGGTGCAATATTAAATTCTGGAATGAGCTTCCAGGGCAATAAATCATTTCATTTCATCATCTTTAAAAAGTGATTCTTGGAATGTGAGTCAACTCAGCTCTCTGGAATCCATTGAAGAGGTGCTGCAATAAGACAAACAGCAAATTAAACCACTTTATTAAGAGTTTAGTGATTAAAAAAAAAAAAGAGTCATATAGCAGAGGTGTCTAATCGTTATTACAAATTAAAGCTATAGTTTATTCCAAATCCACCTGTGTATATATATCTAAATGCATTGTAATGTATTTCTGTGATAGCAATACTCATACCTGTCAACCCTCCCGTTTTTCCCGGGACTCTCCCGTATTTTACAGTTCTATCCCGATACCATCCCGTAAATGTATTTTCCTGTATTTCTCACGTATTTCCAGTCTTTCTCTGAAGGATGGCAATAAACATTAAAGAGCCGATCCTCCATATACGCAGCCCATACCGCCGGACCACTAGGGGCCGCCCATTGCTCTTAAGTCTGTTCTGTGCTTTTGGTTTATTTAGGCATGAAACACTTTGAAATAAATATTAAAACGGCGGGATTCCCTTTCCTTTTCATTACAGGTGCCGTCGCTCCTTCTATGCAATCTTCAAAACAGTCATATAGTGATGCATGACTGTCAGCTGACGCGCTCCATAGTGATAAATAGACGCTTTAAATAGACTCCATAGAGATAAATAGACGTTTCCCAAACAGATTCTGTACACGCACTTTGAAGCGGAGCGAAAGTCTGGGTTTTGGGTGCGTGTTTGAACAGACATGTACACATAATTAATATTAACATCTAAAGATGTCGATCTTGGTTTGTTTGTTTTTTCCCTAAACACAACTAAATGAGCTAAATGAGCATAAAAAAGTTAGGAAAGCAATCGAATGCTTTCATTATAATGCTATTATGTATTTTAAAGTGACATCTCTGTTATTTTATGTAATCAAACGAAAAATGATTGAACGATGAATGAACAATCCCTTATTGTCACATCCCAATGTTGACAGGTATGAGCAATACTAGACTTCAGGAAATATATTAACATATGATAATTAACATGGTGCTCCCATAGATTGTATGGGTGCTCTGCATTTGGTGTGAACCCAGCATTACTCCAATTCCAAATGTTCTCATTTGATGCATAAGATGCTCATTTTAAATGTGCTGTATGTATGTTTTTGACTCTTCTAAAGCATAAAAATACCATAATAAGTTTGCAGATATTTAAGAAACATGCCAAATGAACATTCTTCTTTATCTGAAAAACTATGCTGAAGTCATTCTGCTTTCGAAGTTATTCTGCTTTCAAAATGTGTTTTCCGTGCCGGACCGCTGTCTTTGTTTGGGTTCTTTTAACCCTCCCACTGCTACATTAGCCAGTTATATTTTAGCACCCTGAGTTTCCTTCGTGAAAAACAGCATATTTCATTCATTTAGTCAGGAAGGCTTTCAAAGCATGCACATGTAACCGAAATGCAACCTCAGGTGGACAGTAACAGCCCCGACAATGAGACTCAGATTCAGAGTTCCACATGAGGTTATTAATTAGCAAATAATATAAATATTACTAACATAAACAGGTGAGCAGGTTTGTAACCCTGTGTTCTAACAACACACTACGTGACGAGATTTGCAGTGATAAGCAATTTGGCTGTTTGCAACAACAGAAATGTAAAATACAACCATTAAGAAGAGTAACGTTACTGCACTGCACTCCACCAAAGTGGTAAGGTTTACAATCTAATTTATACAGAATTAACATTATTATGTATATGCTGAATGATTGATATATGTTAAATTGGCTTGCACAGTTCTAAAGCTCAATTTCAAATGCCCTATTTTATTTTCAAGATCTGAGGTGAACTATCAGCTGCTGCTTTCATTAGTATGGCAATAAATGTCACGTAAAATAGCATTCAAATAGCATTTAAAGGTTCAGCACACCCTGGAGTATTTTTAACAGATTTTAACAGATTTGTGTGTGTTGAACATCAGTTAAGACAACGTTAGCATCTGTCAGCTTTGAGGGAAAACTGGATAATTTTGAGCTTTCTAATTTCATCTTCTAGGTTTAAAATCATTTTTGGGACAGGATCAAAACTGGGGACGTAGTGCAAATCTACTTGTGGAGTGATGATACATTTTTTTCTAATTATTATTCATTGCTGAGATTTCTTATCCTATGAGAAGACCCTGCATCTTAATTATTCATGAGAGCTCTTGCTTTTCAAAAGCAAGGCATACCTACCAAGCTATGACCAATGATTGGGTGAGATTGTGTCTGCGTGACACTGGTCATGTGTTTGTTTCCATGATTGCATGTTTTTGCCCTCGATTCTGTCTGGCCCGTTACAGCAAAGCTGTTGGTTTGCAGCAAGTATCTCAGGAGAGCTGTACGAGAAATGGCTGCCATTGAGACACATCACTTATATCCGTGCTGCTGTGTTCGCCTATTTTTAGAATTCTCCAGATTACCGGCAGTGCTAATGGTTGAAATGGACCGTGAAAGAGACCTGATGCACTGTTATCCACTGTGTCTGCATTCAGACCTGGTAATTGAGGAGAGAAGTCCTCCTCATTTATAGCGGTTATATGAAGACAATTATCTTTATAATGATATAACACATTGTGGTTATGTGAAATTACGAACAACAAATGTATCAGGACATTAAATTACTTTGCATTTTAAATTTGTAAACTATAAAGTCATGGGTCTCCTCACGGTTGTGTGTCATTTTGTGAGCCAACTGACAGTTGTTTGCTCCCCTCTCTTTTCCCTGCTCTGCCGGCCATGCCCACTACTCCCTCTGATCACAGCACTCCACACCTGCTACAAAGCATTTTTTTTTTTTAATCTGAAGTAGACGTGCCGTTGCATTTAGTTAGAAAATTGTTCAAATCAGCCTTTAGGCTCAGTAGTCAGGCACACGCATGTCAATCTGGCAACCTGCTCTTGTGTTGACTCATCAGAGGAGGAGCTAAGTTAAAATGTGTTTTGAGCTAGAAGTGCAATACCTCGTTCAACCACTGGGTGTCAAACTTACTAACAGGTCCTTTAAGCCAAACATCTCATTGTTTGTATGTGTGCATACTCAGGACCAGTAAGCAATGGACTTTTAAAATAATAATAAAAAAAAATAATAATAAAAAATGAATGAATGATTAATTAATGCCTTAACATGATAATATAATATAATATAATATAATATAATATAATATAATATAATATAATATAATATAATATAATATAATATAATATAATATAGTGTCATGGTGGTGCAGTGGGTAGCACGTTCACCTCACAGCAACAAGGTCGCTGGTTCGAGCCTCGGCTACGTCAGTTGGCATTTCTGTGTGCAGTTTGCACATTCTCCCCGTGAAATGTAATGTATGAACGTGAATAAGTGAGTGTAGATGTTTTCTAATGATGGGTTGCAGCTTGAAGGGCTTTCACTGCATAAAACATATGCTGGATAAGTTGGCGGTTCATTCCACTGTGGCAACCCCAGAATAATATAGGGACTAAGCTGAAAAGAATAGTATCATAGTATAATACAAAAATTGAGATCTGTGCGCAAGCTAAAATACTTTACCCTGTCCATCACATAAAGCCATTGTTTGGCTTCAGAAGACTTTGAATGTAATATGTGAGTCACATGAACCACTTTTATGTTGCTTTTATAGTCTTTTTTGGAGCCTTTTTTTTGCCGTTCAAAGAGCTGCTTCAAAAATCTCCCTTTTGTGTTCTACAAAAAAAAAAGAAAGAAAAAGAAAGAAAAAACCTAACAGCATACGGGTTTGAAGCAACACGAGGCTGAGTAAATAATGACAGATTCTTTTTCCTCTTGCCTGAATTTTTTCGTGACTTATTTTGGCCTTCAATCAATCTATCCTTCATGCACAAGGCTGTGCCTAGTTCAGTTTGCTCCTCAAGTCATTAAGAGGATGAACTTACAAAGGTCAAAAATTAATTAGGTCTCAACAGTGATTTTGAGCTTTTAACCTTGTGATTCATGACTCAACCACACATCTGATCTCTCAAACAACAGAAAACTCATCCGTGCTCAAAATATGTAAAAAAAGGAAACGGTAGGTTGTATTTTCAATGCACACAGCCTGATATTCTTCAAGGTTTAAACGCATTTTTCACTTGTGTTGCAATCCACAACGCAATTTCGAGTCTTTCAGAGCGTCTCTAACCATGAAATGCGTATTTATAAACTGTAAAAAAATATGAATGTGGCCAAACAAACTGTTTACATGGGGGAAAAAATTTGCTGAAGCACTCCCACATAATGTGTAAGCTCACGTATTTGAAGTCGGACTTCAAATAGACGCCCTGCACCGCTTGCAACATGGTTTCCTACACAAACTGTTTGGCTTTTCTTCAGATCAGGAGACAGTTGCATTCCCGAGTGGGATGGCGGCTAAAAAAAACGAAAGGAAGGAAAAAATGCAAATGCCGAGAGAGCAGTGCAAGGGGGCAAGGCTGCCGTTTGCTGCAGTGCAAACCCTTCGCTGCATTTTTGAGGAACGTCGGCAGGATTCGTGAGAGAACTGAGGTGCGAATGTTTACATAATCAAGCGCTTTACCCTTCAGCACTGAAAATAAATCAGCTCCAGCAAATCCCATTTCTTTTTCATTGCAAACTAAGTGGGATTTTTTTTTTTTTTTTGGTTTGTTTTGTTTTGTTTTTTAGAGCAAGTAGGTGAAGCTCTAGTTAATTCGAGTCTCTTTCTTAAGCTCTTTGAAAAGATGAGGGTTTTAATTAACCATTGCTGATGCTTTTGTTGAAGTCTATCTGTGGAATGGATTTGGTGGGTGTTTTTTTGTGTGAGGGTCTGATAAGGGGAAAATTATTTTATTTAGCTTAGACTTCCTTAAGACTCCCCTTTCAAAAATACTTTGGTCATTAGCTTGGGGATAAATCCATTCCTATCTAAAGTGTTTCTTATACACTAAAATACACACCAATGCATGACTAAGATACCACACATGCATCACCATCTGTCTTTTTTTTTCTGACGCTGAACAGTTTATTAAAATGTATATGGAAAAGCAGTTATGGATTTGACTTTTATGTGCATTGGCCTATAAAGCGCCTGAGCCGATGTAAATGTTGATATCTTCTGGAATAGATATCACAATGCGTGTAAAAAAATAATGGGATGTTTTTTATATTCCTCTCGCTACGAGGAAGAGCTTGTGATGTGTGCAAATCGATGATTGAAACCATATTAAACAATATAGCCGTGCAATGTGTCCCTGGAGAATTCAGTAGATACAAGATATCTGAAAAATGATTATGTCTGCTAAAATGACAAAGGGTTATGTCTAGTATAAGATAGCGTGGCTTTTGCCTTGATGGATAGATTGGTTTTGGCCAACTTATTTGAAATAATTTGTTACATTATTCACTCAAAAAATGAAAATTCGGTCATTATTTACTCTCTCTTCACTTAGAAACTAATTTGAGTTTGTTTCTTTTAACACAAAAGAACATGTTTTGAAGAAAGCTGGAAACCTGTAATCATTGGGGTTTTTTTTTTACTATGGAAGTCAATGATTACAGGTTTTCATCCTTTTCAAAATATCTTCAGTTCAACAGAATAAAGAAACCCATACAGGTTTAGAAGCACTTGACGGTGAGCTAATTTTAAATTTTAAATTTTTGGGGTGAGTATATATACTATAAGTATATATTTTACCAGTATTATTAAGTAAAGTACCCAACAATCTACATTTTACATACAGTGAGGTCCAAATCAATTGTTTTTTTTTTGATGAAGTACAACAATTTACATAAAGATTTTTATAACTTGTTTTCATGGTTTATGATTTCATTAACTTTGTACATTCAAAATAATGGTTAAGATCTAACTATTTCTTGGGACACTGACTGAATTTTGAATGAGCCATGAATCATGCTATGTGACTTAAATCTGATTTATTGTAGGGCTACTCGATTAGGTGATTTTCATGTGCATTCCGTTCTGTAGTCGACTGTAAATCACCAGCTTCTGCTTTCAGATAGATCAGCATTTAATCCACAGACCATTTACTACTGTAGTTTACTGATAAGCTAAGCAAAAAATGCAGTTAAAAAGATTTATTTGTCTCAATTCTAAAATCGATGATAATCATTTTGTGATTTTTGCCTTGATGCTTCTCAGTGATCTATGGCTTTGTGTTGCTGCTACATCAGAAAGTACATGAGAAAAAAAAGCATTTCATGAAATGAGTTTACTTAATTTAAACTTCAGTCGAGTGTTAAAATAAATCCTTCTGTTTGATGATTCTGTAGTTGTGCATTTACTAACCATGTTGAATCAATAAATGCACATCACGCAATCCTCCGTTTGGTTTCCTGGGTTTATTCTTTGTGGCAGTATGTGCAGTTTCCCCCATGAAAGAACATTCTGGAGCCCTTGGAGGAGAATTACTACTAATCACAAAGCTGTGCTTCCCTGACAGGATGTGCATAGCAAATGAACAAATCATGATTTTGATTTTGGCCCTATTTTATTGAAGTCTTTTTGTTGTTGAAATCAGTAGTGAAGCTTCAATTTTGAAGCACTGTTGTCAGATTCAGTTGAATTTAACTGTAACCATAAAGAAAAGTTACAGATTTAGTTAGATGCAGTTTAACAACAAAAAACAATTTGAATAAACCTAAATTTAAGTATTTAAAAAAGTGATTAAAGCAAGGTTTCATACTGTATAATGCATCCGCTTGTCAAAATGATGATTAGTCAGGGTCTGCTAGTTCCTCCTACAATATAAGCTTAAAACAAAAGGACATTAAATATGAAAATCAGTTATTTAACAATGTACTTGTGTATAAATTTACTATTCCAGTTAAAACTAATTTCTAGTGGTTAATTTTGACCATCTTCAAATGAAGACAGAACACTTGTGGTGGTGACTGATGGATTTATATTTTGGACATTTTTATTCGTTAGAGAGTGTTAGCTCAGTTATTCCTAGTAATGTGAACAGGTGCAACTTTTCATTTCAATAATGTATTAAGTGTTAAGATCAATATTAATCAGTGCTTTAGAAGCTTTGTGCTTTTCCATTGTAGATTCATGCCAAGTAATATTGTGAACAGGTTTGTACAAACTGAGGCTTTTTTTTTCACTTTTATAGTGAATTTATAGTGCACTCACGTGGACACACAGTATGTGGCCTCATCCCTGATTAAAATGCTGATATTATGAGTGAGATATGAGTTATTACCTGAAGTTATTTTATGCTATAACTTGTAGTAAAGAGGAATGAATGATGGCATTCACTCAGGCTCCTCTGTCGTTTGAACTTTGGTAAAGAGAATGCAAAAACAACATTTATTGAGTTCTCTGATAAATGGACAGAACTTGAAAGATGATTTAGTTTCTTTAAAAAAAGTAACACAACACAAGGTAACACTTTTTTTTGATGGTCCATTTGAGTATTAGTAGACTGTCTACTTAATATCTGTTGAGACATTCAACAAACATTTAACTGACTATAAGAAACTTTGCAAGTACATGTCAACTTACACTAGCCCTACTCCTAACCCCGACCCAATCTAATGAGAATTAGTTGCAATGTAACTTAAATTCAACATTGTAACTTAAAAGCTTCTTATAATTATAATATGAAGAGATGCACTTTACAATCTATATTGAGCAGTGTAGACAAAAAAGAACACTGATCTGAATTAAGAATAAACATTAATAAATTAGTGTGGATGAATGTTTAATCAAACTAAAGGAAACTAAAAATCCCTGTATTTGTTTGTACCCTTATGGACATAATCTAATAAAAATGTTTGGTACAAAACTGTATGTCGCTACCCTGAATATATGTCAATTTAATATTATAAATAATAGTTTAAATATAATTATCTATACAGAAATTGACTCAAAATTAAACTCATCCTGATGAATAGTCACAAAATAATGCTCTGGTCTCGAGGAACTCTCATACATATTCAGATCTTTACAAATTCTCTGCTGAAAAAAAAAAAAAAAGCACAGAAAAAAATCTGAACATCAGGCGTTTTGTAAGTCATTTTGACCTGCTGTTTGTCAAGCAGACTCTAATATGATCAGCACATTGTGACATTACAAATGACTACAGATTTCTGTGCTGGAAACAGAAGTTATGTCTGACATTCCCAACATCAAAGTTCGGGGACTAGATGAAATCGCTGCATCTTAATTTAAATCTTTCAGGATTTATTATATTACTGCATCATAATTTGAATGTTTCAGAATAGATTACATCACTGCATGTTAATTTAAATGTTTTAATACTGGGGAAATGCTGGTCTGTTTGTGTCAATGCATCACCCAGAATATAATTGCACTGTCAAGTCGGTTTCATCCCTCCCCCATTTCACAATACTTACATGATGGAGTTTTATAGAAAATCATGTCTTAATAAAAAACACCAGTCAACAATGCAGGGTATATTAATGTAGGCGGAGAAACTATCATCTTGAAAAGAACCTGCATGACTAAAGAGAGAGAACTCATTCTCTTCTGACAATTCAGAAAGCACAATAAGTATAAGTGTAGCAAAGGCAAGCTAGTGAAGTGCTGTGCCATGCGGAAGGTCGCCGGTTTGATCCTAGCTCAGAGCGGGTTGGGTGGTATAGGACTGGTGGGGTTAAGGCCCGTGCACACCGAGACGTTTTTTGCTCGCGTTTTCGGTAGACGTTTAACGCCTCGTGACTAAATAAAGTGCGCCAATGTGACCGTGCACACCAACGCGCAAAACGCCAGACGTTAAAGAAACGCCTCATGCTTATTTTTTTGTTTTGGCGCCCCGCGTCAAAACCTTCTCCACCAATCAGATCGGCACTTTTGTTCACGTGTACGGAGCCGCTGAAGTTACAGTAAACACCCCTTGGAGGCGCTCAAGCGCAAAACTGTCAATGTGAGCACAGATGCCCAGAGGCGATATGAACGTGGAGCTGCTTATTGCACTTGTGAACAATAATCATTTCTTCATCGCTAGAGCTACTACTTGAACTATCCATGCTTTGCCGATCGGCAACAACAAGCGTGTAAACTTCCTCTTTTCTTCTTCTGTGAAACAAGCGGGTGTCAGAAGCTTGGCGCCATCGTGTGCGCCATCTAACGACAAGGAGTGATTTTGCATGCTCTTCTGCTCAACGCCAGAGAAAATCGCTTGGGCTCGAATGCTGAAAAACGTCCCGAAAAACGCTGACGATAAACGCAAACGAAAAGCGTCCCGGTGTGTACGAGCCTTTACATTGGTGCCTTGATCCAGATGTAAGTGAGATTTAGGGAGTGAGTTTAGTGGTGATAAACTAAAGTGCCGTGCAGGTAAATCTTACTCTGACCTCTAAAGGTGCTCTAGCGACAGATGCTAGAGGCCATGGTCTTTAGCAACCGACTCTCATGCAGAAAGTTGCAAGTTCAATCCCGGGTTGGAGTGTATTGGGCGGTTTAAGACTGGCGTGGTTACGTAAGTATGCATACTATTATTTACACAGCCGTATCGGAGAAAAAAATCTGCTCTACTTATGTTAAAAACATACATTTTAGTATTGGTGTTTTTTTTGTTTGTTTGTTTGTTTTTTCAAACTCAGTAAAGCAATGATCTTTTAGCACCATTTAATTTCAATAAGATAATAGATCAATTAATAAATTTAATTAATAATAATTATACAAACAAATAAATAAAAAAATAAGCAAGCAAATAAAAATAAAATAAATAAATAAATAAATAGAAAATAAATAAATAGAAAATAAATAAATAAATAAATTCAAAACAAGCACACAAGTCATTGAAAAACACTCCAATTAAAAAAAAATAAAAACATCTGCTCATCTAAGCTTCAAAAATACAAATTTAATAACAAGCTTCACCTTTGTACATTCTTGTATTCTCTGGTGTCTTGATTTTTTTATTATTAAATATTTTTTTAGAGAAACATTTTTAAGAGAACTGAACATGCTTCGTTTTGCCATTCACATTCTTGTTTAACATTTTGTTTTATAAACCTGGGTTGGAATAAATTATTTAGTGTAATGTTGTATAAACATTGCATATATAGTTTTATTGACAATACTAAATAGTTTTTCTTTTTCTTTTTTTAGCTCAAAGTGATGATACATATTGACTTGCCTTTCATAAATTACCAAGAAAAAATTATCTTTAATGTTGTACAATAAATAAGTCTTCAAAGATGGTCATCATGGATCATGAATGGCCTGAGGGATAATAAGTTAACATCAAAAGAAAGTGGTTAATGCAGCATCATTTGCTGTCTGGCTGTTTTATCTTCATTCGTTCCCCCAGATGAACCAGAATTGAGAAAATAAACTAAAGCAAGTGGATATTCATTTATATGAACAAAATCCAGCAGACCTGGCAAGTTTGAGAGATCCGTTAGATGAGCGCCTGGCTAACATGTATTTCAGACCGAAGGCTCTATTGTAACTCAATCCTACAAATATAATTGCCATCGTATTTTATCATTTGATGACTGGGTTGTTCACAGCAGATCATAAACCATAACATGCGCGACAATATTTCAGCCTCTGAATTTTCTGACATTCTCCAGGCGATTACACGCTTTTTAGGGAGCTCTGCAATCAGGGCTTACATCAGCTGCCAGAGCGTGATTGAGCTGATGAAATTGGTTTACACGAGCAGAGCTCTAAGTAGTAAGCTGTAATCTATGTGATATATCTGTTAGCATATGATTGATGGTGCCATTGCATACAACATGCTTGAATCCGAGCAAGTGTATCATCCCACAAACAAACTGAAAATGTCAAAACAAAGCAATGCTATTACAGGAACTGTTCAGCCAAAAAATAAATAATTCTGACACCATTTACTCACTCTCATTTCAGTACATTCTGTATAATTTTCTTCTATTAGACAAACACAGAATGAGATGCTTATATAAACAGTTGGAGGTCTTTTTTTTTCTTGGAAGCCTTTTTTTTCTTTTCGTTTTATATTATTTTTCAAATGATGTTTAGCATATTCTTTTTTCACAGTATTTTTGATAATACATTTTCTGGAGAAAGTCTTATTTGTTTTATTTCAGCTAGAATAAAAGCTATTTAAAAGCAAATCATTCCAAGGTCAATATTATTAGCTCCCTAAGCATTTTTGATTGTCTGCATGACAAACCACTGTTATACAAAGCCTAACTTGCCTTATTAACCTAATTAACATAGTTAAGCCCCTTAAATTGCACTTTCAGCTGAATAATAGTGTCTTGAAAAATATCTGCTAAAATATTCTGTACTGTAATCATGCTGAAGATAAACATTATTTAAAAAAAGGTTGTTGAAACTATAATGGTCAGAAATGTGGGGGCTAATACATCTAATACATATACAGTATAGTTATTTCTTTGCCTTTAGACTAATGTGTGCAAGCAAAATAAACATTGTGAATTTTGATTTTGAATGAAGTTGGCAAATAGAGGTCAGGCTTGTGGCTTATGTGCACCCTAAAGCTTTGAAAGTGTGTAATGGGCTTGTTAGAAAAATCTGGCAATGTAATGAGTTGCACTGCACACACTGTGGAGAGGCAGCTCTGATGCCCTTAAATAGAACATTAACAGTCAGCTGTTAAGTGGTGTACCATATACAATAAAATTTCTGTAAATGCAAGTTTCATCAACTCTTTTTTGGGGGAGTTTGATTTCCGTTCAATTGCAGTAGGTAGTTGTTATTCTTAAAAGGATTACTAATATTATGGCAAATAAAATTTTAAATAAATAGGAGTAGCACAGTGGCTCAGTGGTTAGCACTGTGGATTCAGAGCAAGAAGGTTGCTGGTTCGAGTCCTGGCTGGACCAGTTGACATTTCTGTGTGGAGATGTTCTCTGGGTGTTTGTGTGAATTTCCTCCGGGTGCTCCGGTGTCCCCCACAGTCCAAATACATGCCCTATAGGTGAATTGAATAAACTTAATTTCCGTAGAGTGTGTTTGTGTGTATGTGTGAAAATGAGTGTGTATGGGTGTTTCCCAATACTGGGTTGCAGCTGAAAGGGCATTCACTGTGTAAAACATATGCTGGAAAGTTGTTGGTTCATTCCGCCGAGGCAATCTCTGCATTAGAGAGTAAGCTGAAGGAAAATGAATGGATGAATGATTGAAGATAAAGTAACAGCTTGATAAACGATCTGAAATAACACTAAAAATAACACTGTAGGGATTGTGTTCACCACTGCTGGATCGAATCCACCTCCACATTAACACTGATGATTGTTCTCACAGAGGCTTAAAAACAGCACAATGTGCTGCCAAATAGGAATTATGATTTAAACAGGCACTGATTATTAAGCCTAATTTGTAACCCACAACCAAAACAGA
The DNA here is from genome assembly GCA_903798035.1 of Danio albolineatus. Classification (NCBI taxonomy): domain Eukaryota; kingdom Metazoa; phylum Chordata; class Actinopteri; order Cypriniformes; family Danionidae; genus Danio; species Danio albolineatus. Next base: position 21,764,244 of record CAIGQQ010004837.1, on the reverse strand, counting down.
TCTTACTGAAACCATTCCAAGTAATGTTGATATGTAGTGCTAAAGAGTACTGTAATGCTAATTTGGGTATTTTAGGAAAACAGCATTATCAGATATTCATTTTTTCTTCATTTTTTTTCCAGTTTTACGTTTTTTATTTCAGAAATAAATTACACCATAAAAGTGTGCTCAAAGGGATCATACTATAACCTTTTTTCAAGATGTAATAAATGTCTCAGGTTTCCCCAAAATGTCAAGTTTAAGCTTCAAATGCCTCATAGATCATTTATTTTCATATATTACGATTGTAATGAGCGTGTCGGGACACATCGGAGGTGAGGATCCATGTGCGGTTTACTGACAAGAATAGTCAGGCAGGTAACAGTTAAACAAGTACAAACAGGAGCGAAAGAGTGATCCAAAGAGCGAAGTCAAAGACAGGAAAAAAACAAGAACAATAAACAATGCAAAGGGTCAAAAACACTGCAAGATAAACAGGGAAAACCACTTTGTAAAGCTTCACAAGACTCAGCGAAGTGTCTGTGTTTGTGTCTGTGTTTGTGTGTCAGTGTCCAGATCATTGTCAGCTGTAGCAGAAGTTGATGAGTACAAACAGTTGTGGGAGTGGTAGTTTGGCAGTATAAGGAAGTTAACTGAAGCGCAGAGGCAACATCACAGGTGAATTATGCAGAAGAAATACACTTTTTGTGTGTGTTTCTTTTTTTGTAAATAAGCTGATGTAATGTTGGCTCTGCCTGTCAATGTAAATGCTAAAGAAATATATTGCATGTGTATCCTTAAATTAGATCCATAAAATAGCGAGTAGAAAAACACACTACTTACTCAACTTAACCAGGACTTTTCCCCTTGGTCAGGAATAATTTAAACACTGAATACTGTGTGCATTCCTGGAAGCAAACGCAGGCCTACAATCGAGGAGTTTCAGGGAGTTCAGAAACTGAAAGAGCAAATAATTCCCTTTGTAGTGGACTTTGTATCTTTGCAGATTCATTTAATGCCCACACTGTAACATCACAAACTAAAAGAAGTTGAAAATGACCCTAGTGTTAAGCTCGAAACTGAACTTAAAAAAGTTACATATACTGTAAAGCAGTTCACATGAAACTTCAGTTTTTTGCAGCGAATATTAAATTAATGATTAGATTTTCATTGCTTTAAGGCAATCTTCAGAGGATTCTCTGACTTTTAAAAAAGGCAGTGCATGCTCAAATTTAAAAATAAACAATGAAACATCATCTACATTTCTGAGGGTTAAGTCCGAATGTGCATTGCCCACTGGTTTAGTCATTCAGATTGTCTTTGATTCTGATCAAAAGGCTTGAGTTAAAAAGCTGGCCATTGGAAGTCTGAAACAGACGCAATTATAAATGCATCCCGACGGGAGATGACTTTTTGAACTGAAGTAGACCTAAAACATTCAAATAGCATGGCGGACTCAAATTATGCACCATGAATTACTCACAGGCTCAACCGACTGTGAAACTTTTGCTTGATTGCATCATATCGTTCAAAGAGCCCGTAAAGAGTTCAATGCTTATTATCTAATTGGCCTCCTCTGACCACGGCTGTCCTTGTAATACGATCACATCGGCCCTTGTAAAAGCATTTAGATGCTGTGAACAAACAGAGTATACTTTTCAAACACTAAACCAGAGATCCGTTTTTCACAGCACAACGTTTCACCAGATAAAAAGGCTCAACATCAATAGACATGCGCTTCAATGAGAAAAATGAGTGTCATTACTACTAATCCGGCATTATAACTTGATGATTCAGATATTTTGGCGCTTTTATTGAGAGAAAGAGAGGGAAAAGGAGGTATTAGTCATCTTTATCATGCTTTCATTAGCGGTTGTAATCCCACTAGAGGAAGACGGGGCAGGGATGCAGCCAAACCCACCATGTTGCCAGAGGGATTTATCCACTGACTTCATTTTCTCCCTTAAAAGGCATTTAACCAGCTGCTGATTGCTGGTAAATTAATCACAAACTCTTAATTCTTCAAAAGAGCCCCAGTACGCTTGCGACTCGTATTGTCTGATGACTCTTAAATACCAAACTTCTCCAACACCTTCTTGATGACATCTGCTTCAGTGCTTTCGTTCCAGATTAATCTCTGAATACGCATTTATATAGTGATTATTTTTAAACCCTTCGTTATCTGCAAAATGGTATGGAAGCCAATTATCCGAACAAGTACAGACGTGCTTGGATGATATAAAATGTGACAGATCATTAAGGCAATCGAACCCATCTCGCTACTATTACGTTTTTGTTTCCAAAAATATGAGCAGCAGTTGGTTTCTTAGGCAGCCGTTTTTATTTGTCAGGGATGCGTATTGTTTATTTACAATCTTAAAGCTGAGCTCTGATGATGTGTTTGAATCCCACTGCTATTAATTATTCAGGTTTATGTGTAATATTATCTCAAAATTGTATGAAACGCGGTGAAGGCAGCACAGAACACTTTGAAGCATTTTTTAAATGTGCTGATATCATGAGAAAATGCATGATATGAGGAGAAATGCTACTGCTGCAATTTTCGATTTGAACTGAATGTGTGTATATATATATGAGAGAGAGACATATTCACAGGCCAGCCGCTCTCAAACACTTCTCTGATTTTCATACTGACTCAATTTTGGAAGTGAGCAGAGATATGTGTTTTTTTTTTCTTTACGTCGCTTTCCCTCAGACCCTAATAGCAAATCCTGAAAAGATCATTCTGAATGGAGAAGGCTGCTGGTTGCAGCCTACGGCGTGACCCGAAAGGACCCCAAATATTGAGCCTGTCTTCATATCTGCGCCACAGTTCGCCATGTGACTTGAGAACGCTTGATAGGCTTATATTTTAGAATCCTTCAGTTAGAAAACAAACACAAGGAGGAGTTAAGTCATGTTGCAGGTTCCCAGTCAAAAGAAAATGGTGCCAAATGTTCTTCCCAAGTCTACAGAGCGGAGGATTGAATCGGTGCCCTTTGTTAGCACGGTGCGCGAGTCAATCCCCTCACTGCCAGTGCAGTCGGGGCTTTTGCATGACCCTACTTTATGGACTGCTGCATTTCTATCAAAGCTGCTCGTTCTGCTTATCTTCTTACTGGATTTTTAAAGAGATGGAGATCTCGGCAGTGAATGTTTAGTTTAGTTGCAAATCAAGCTGACCTCCTTGCAAAGACTTGTGCAGGAAGAATGGGACATTGACTTCTGGCTGTGTGAAATCCTGCACAGGGTAGGTTGCTCTAGAGAAAAATAGTAATGGAGGTGTATTTCAGGGTCTTGTAAACACTTTTTAAACTTTCCAGTTTGATAGACTAATATATACTATATATAAACCTTTATATAAACTGTGAAACTTTAGTTTGATTGCATCGCGTCATTCAAAGAGCCTTTTAAGAGTTATTGCTTATTATCTAATATTAGATAACAGGTTTTCACATTAATATTTTAAAGGGAAAGTGAAAAGTCACCTAGGTCTAAATGAGTAAACTAGCAGCGTTTTTTGATTAATAGATCTGCATATTAAAGTCAGTTTTAGTTAAGAGTGTGTGTCTTTATGATTCATATGATGCAAGTCAGTGGTTACCATTTCCAAGAAATTTTTCATTTTCATTTTTGCATGAACTATCTCTTTAAAAGTGAGGTAATATGTGGCTAAATATTGCAGGGTCTTATTAATAATGCAGTAGTGAAACGTTTTAAGAAAAGATTGTCAAACCAATCCGTTCATGTGACCAACTGAAACTATTAGAAAACTGCATTATTCCTTATAAAAAGTTGGATATGTGGCAGATTCATTTTGATTTTGTCCAGAAAAAAATAAGCCTAGATATACACTGAACACTGAGAGCCAATCATCCATCTTGCTTAAATGGGTTTGAGCATTTAAAGCTGCTGACAACAATACTGCCGTGCACACTCATAATACAATATACAGAACATTATTGTGCATTCGTGTGGACACAAGTTATAAATATATTTATACAGTAGATGAATTCGTGGTGCAAATGGGCCTTAAATATGTAAATACCTCCATTAGGCTGGGCCCACACTGCTGGAGTTTCAGGCTGATTTATCCCAGATTTATCCCTCCTGGCAATCTTAGGAAAAGATCTTGTTCAGCACCTCAGTCAGTTTTGATTTTTGGCCAGAGATTGTATGATAATGTGGGGTGTTTACAGATAAATCTTACACTCCTGATCTGCTCACAGACACATCAGTGCTGCCCTGATCATATCAAACATGTTTGAAGTTTAGGATTTTAAATTAGTTTACGACTATGATTACATCAGTGCTTCCACAATATACATGTCTGTAAAGAAATTCTACTGGCCTGATGGACAGTGGTGATAGAGATACTGCTAATGGAAGATTGGTAACAACGTGACTTCCTGTTTAACATGTTTTTGAAAACATAAAATGAACTTATGTACGGTAAGATAAAGAATTTAGAGGAATTGCCTTCCCAAGTTGTAAACGCCAGTGATTATTTTCAACATGATGTCTTCGCTGACAGCACAAGTATGTCAAATTTACATATGTGAAAACATACAGCATGTGGGAAAGCATACAGTGTGTAAAATACAGCTGAAAGTAAAATGTTCAGCCCTCCTGTTTTCCTAAATATTTTCCAAGTGATGTTAAACAAAGCAAGACATTTTCACAGTATTTCCTATTGGATTTTTTTCTGGCAAAAGTCAGATTTCATTCAGTTTGGCTGTAAAACTATCCATCCATCCATCCATGAAGAGTTCAGAAGCAAACGCCTGTTATTATTTAATGTTAACGGGAACTGAAAAAGCCTAGTCTTTGCCCCTAAAAGTGAAATTACAAAACCTACACATAGGAGCCTGAGAAAAATACTCATTTTAGAAGAATATTTTTGGCATTTAGAGCAGGGGTGCCCAAAGTTTTTCTCATAAAGGGCCAAAAACCAAAGTTGATTGTGGGCTGTGGGCCAAGGTAAAATATACCAAACAGTTTTACATTAAATTTGTCATAGGCAATTTATTTGCTAATATTTAAAAATAACAAGAAAAGGTTGCTTTAAAACATATTAAGTAATGATGCAGTATCCTTTTTTGACATTTTATAACAACTTATTATAGTAAAAACATACAGTAAACAGTGCCATTTATAACACAATGGCATTCAATGCTGAATACACTAGTCAAGCTGCTCCTGCTTTTGCCCTGATTTGCTCACCAATGTCTTGTGCATTGTCATCTATCTGTCAGTATTTACATTTTAAATGTCTATCATTTCCCACTCCAGTGGTTGAGGCATCTACTTCTACCACGAAAGGTAAGTCTGGATCAGGGTGAGTCAGGAGTGGAGCTTGAGGGAAAGCCTCTTTGAGGTTTTGGAAGGCTGCGGCGGCTTCGGGAGGCCAGGATAATTTTTTGGATTTGTTTTTGAGAAGGTTGGTGAGTGGAGCGGTGACGATACTGTAATCTTGAATAAAGCGTCGATAGAAATTTGCAAATCCTAGGAATCTTTGAAGTTCTTTGATGGTTGTGGGTTCTGGCCAGGAGACAACGGAAATGACCTTTCCCTCGTCCATACGAACCCCTTGATGATCTATGACGTATCCCTATCACTATCATTTTTTGTAGCTCCTCAATTAAACAAAGAAACTAAAGATTATGTTAAATTTGAAATTATGGATCTCTGTCAAAGGCATTTGCCCCAACCAACTCCCCATTATTCTCCCTCTCTTTCCAGATGGGATGGTGGGCCAAACCAAAGGTGTCCATGGGCCAACTTTGGCCCGCGTGCCCTACTTTGGGCACCTCTGATTTAGAGGTTTTTGCGCTTGAACTCTATATGTGTGTCTTTATATCTATCTGTCTACATATCTATATATCCACAATTTATTTTTGTTTAATGCATCAATGCATTTTATTATATTTAAACCAAAGTTGTATCTTGGAGAGTTGCGATTCATCTTGATTTTCAAATCTTTTAGCGTGTTTGAGATTTTGAGGTAGAAAAATCTGTTTCCCTCATGTGCAGGATGCATCCAGATTTCATAATCTAACAAACCTCTGTAGTCTGAGCCCATCTCGGGCCTCTTTGTTGTCATTTTAGATCTTTTTCAAATGTGGGCTGTTGTTGAAATCCTGCTTGTTTGTTACTCATTGGGCTTGATAAGCAGCCCATTGTAATTCATGCCATCATTTTGTGCAACCGATTTTTTTCTCTCTCTCCTTTTCTTTCTCCAGGATGAGCTTCCCTTACTAATTCTGAATATTTAGATTCATCACCATGCTCACTGACATGTACACCAAGGTGCCCCGCAGCAGCTGCTTAAATCTGCTGCAATCAAATTACATTAAACTTTAAATATTCTCTGATTCCAGTCTAATTAATCACTTGTTTGAGGGTCCTAAGATGGTGACTCTAATGAGGGGTGTTATGAATGACTGCGAGCGATGGGAGAGCCCTCACCAAACAGCTCTTCAGTTTAATCACGCGCACACAACATAAACATCTTGACTGGATTAGATTCCTGTGAAAATCAAAAGCAATCGTTCATTTGCGCTGTGCTTTTTCCAAAGATGTCAGTGTGTTGTTGTGTAATTGGTTTAATGTGTTTGAAGTTCTCTCGTATTTCATTGCCATTCATTTGTTTGTTAGTTTTTTTTTTTGCTGCTGTATGTTGAAATAAAGAAAAAATATGTAATGTGGCAGCTATAAGGGAAATATCTCTTTAACACTTCTTATTGCTGGTTATTTCCTTTGCATCCTGCAGAAGCCATATCCTGAAGTGTTATCACTGCTATCTACCATGAAGGACATTAATAAATGAACATTTTTATTGTATACATGATGCCAGATTATACATGTATGCTATATGTATGTAGTATGAATGTACGTATTGATATTCGTTTGTTTGTTCATTATGCAAATTTAATATAACGATATTGTTAATAATGAACACCTAATGTAATCACAACCCAGGCTCGTTATTGATACGTACCCCTTTATACATTTCTGGAGAGCACAAAATACGCTCCAGGAGGTACGTTTTTTTGCTAATTTTGTTTTCGCGAATCTACCAGAGGCCAATGTTGTCACGGGTCATGGATCCATGTTCTCATTCTATTGTTGTGTTCGTTGAGTGGGTGTGTTTGTTTACCTTTTCCCTGACAGCGTGCGGACAATCAGCTGATTCATTACAGCTTCAGCTGCAACTTGTTATGACTGACTATTTAAGGACTTCAATTGCCAGTCTTCATCATTCAGTCCATTCATGTGTTTGTCTTGTTTTCTCAGGTTCCGCCTTGCGGTCTTGTCCTGATTATATGCGAGATTCAGACGCTGCTTTCGCCTGGCTAATTGCTATCATCTGTCCTGTTGAATTGTTCATTGAACTACTCAAATAAACTTTTATTTGCATTTGGATCCTGACTATCGTCTTTGTGACAGAACAAACTGAATGCTGAAGACCTGAAGCAATTGAAGTCCTTAGTCAGTCATAACAAGTTGCAGCTGAAGCTGTAATGAATCAGCTGATTGTCCGCACGCTGTCAGGGAAAAGGTAAACAAACACACCCACTCAACGAACACAACAACAGAATGAAAACACAGATGAACCGTGACAGATGTGTGTGCTTTTCAAATTTTCGGCCACACTTTATTTTGATGGTCCGTTTGTTGAATTTAAGTTACATTGCAACTAATTCTCATTAGATTATAAGTAGACTGTTAGGTTGGGGTTAGGGTTGGCGTTGGGGGTTAGGGTTAGTGTAAGTTGAGTTACTTGCAATGTTTTGTATAGTCAGTTAAATGTCTGTTGAATGTCAGTATCAACAGATATTAAGTAGACAGTCTACTAATACTCAAATGCACCATCGAAATAAAGTGTTACCCAAATCTCTTTCACAAGTGCCCTTCGCACCTGCTGTTCTTGAGAAAATCCACCGATTTTGACTGACACAGTGGTGTTGCGAGGGGTGGTTTGGGAGCTTAAGCCTCTGATGTATTCTCAAAAGTCCCTGATCTTTTGTAATATGTTGCAATTTAAAAAAAATAGGTTGTATAACATTTATTTTGTTATATTTAAGTACTTAAAATGACCAGATAAGCACTTGACGCTGCTTTTGTGTCCGGTATTTAAATAGTCAGCTGTTCAGCAGTATCTGTTTCTACCTGCAGGTGGAAGCTAGACTGTTGTCACACATCAAGTGTTAAAAAAAAAAAAACAGTGACCGTAGCGTTTACTTTAAGGATGAAATGCAGCCATACGTAGCTCTGGCTACATAATTTGCACTCTCCAAAAATGTATACTGGGGTACGTTTTCATAATAAGTCTGTGTTGTGTAATCAACTATAAGTATCTAAACTGATATTGCTAGACCATTGTTTGTTTTTTCACTCATTCTCTAGTAATAATTCTAATTATAACAATAGTCGTAATGTGTAACAAGTGCTGGGATCTACAAGTGCTACAACGAGTTAGCAAAGCTGTCATTAATAGTTTGTGTGTGCAAGAGAGAGAGATATATGTGTGTATTAGAAAAGATGAACACATTTTGTAAATAATGCTGGGCCAAGGTCCAAATTGTTGCTATTAGCTGATTTATGTTTTCTTGTGACCGAGAGAACAAGGGCTGCAGAGGACTTAGAGAGTGAGTTTAAATGTGAGTGTTTCCAGTGCTATAAATTATATCAAAAAGCTTCATCACGTCTATTTGTGCACAGTGTAGAAACTGATCCTGTGTTCTGCAGTCTGTGTGTATGTGTGGACTTGTTTGTGTGGTGTATTAGGATTCAAAATTGTATAATGACATGTACTGTATATATTACTATATATATTAGTGGTTTTTAAGTTTGTGTCCTTGTAATTCATAAAGCTTAAAAAACATACTTAACAGGGTTTTTTGAAATTCTAATTTTGCCACCGGATTCCTGTGAGGTGTTGGGTTTAGGGGTAGCGGAAGTGGAAGGCTATTTGACAGGAATTTTTTTACAGTATAAAATACATAGCTCCTATAGAGAGTCCTCGTAAACCATTTATATGACCCTGGACCACAGAACTACTTTTTGTTGCAATAGCCAACAATACCTTGTATGGCCCAAAATGATTTTTAAATTTTTTTTATGGCAAAAATCAATATAAACTAAAGATCATTTTTCCTGAAGATATTTTGTAAATTTCTAACTGTAGATATATATCGAAACTATTTATTTATTAAACTGTAAAAATGAAACCTGTGTATTTTAAAGTCTTTTGAATGAGACATTAAACCAAGGTCCTGACTCTCTGTGATCATTAAAAATCCCATGGCACTTCTCGTAAAGAGTAGGGGTTTAATCCTGGTGTCCTGCCCAAATTCCCTCCATTTGCCCTTACCCGTCATGGCCTCCCAATCATCCCCATCCACCGAATTGGCTCTATCACTGTCTCTCCACTCCATCTATAGCTGGTGTGTGGTGAGCGCACTGGCACCATTGTCTTGTGGCTGCCGTCGCATTATACAAGTGGATGCTGCACACTGGTGGTGGAGTGGGGAGACTGCCCACACCATAGTTTTTCTATAACTGCACCTTATAATTTATACCTGTATCCTGCACTTGCTGCTATTGCACTTCTGGTTAGACCTAAACTGCATTTCGTTGCTTTGTACTTGTACATGTGTAATGACAATAAAGTTGAATCTAATCTAATTTAATCTAATGATTAAATGCTTTGGGTGTATGGCTATACACGATAAATGCGCTATATAAATACACATTACTTACTTATTTAAAGTGATTAGTTGACTTTAATTAAAAAGTGAGTAAAATCATTGCCTTAGATTTTTGAAGTAAATTAGCTATGTGCATAATTATAAGTTAAATCAACCTAACAGTTATGAGTTAGAATGGGCTTACTCACTTGTTTAAAGTCAACATGTGGATTTTAAGTGAACAGGTTTACTCACTTGTTTAAGTAAAGTCAACTTGTCGCTTTTTAAGTGGACGGGTATACTTACTTTTTTTGTAAAGTCAACTTGTCGATTTTAAGGCATCAGTTTTACTCACTTTTTTAAGTCAAGTAAATAATCACTTTTTCTGGTGTAGTAATATGCATGGCTGAGAGCCTCATTTAAACATCATTTTCTCAACATTCAGCATCTTTTTAAATCCTCGGATTCCATATTTTTTTAATCGTTGTATCTCTGCTAAATATTGTATAATAATAAGATCTATGGAAAAAGTATAGATCAATGGAAAGCTTATTTATTGTATTTACACAGACTGCATAAATGCCAGTTTTCACAAATTGATACTTATGACTGGTGACTGGTTTTGTGGTCCAGAGTCACATATATGTGTGTAGTCAAAATAGTAGAAGTATAAGTAGTGTAGTATAGTAGTAGTAGTGCAGTACAGATCAAAAAAAAGTTCTGTATTCAATTTGTGTAGTCCCACTTTCCAAAAAAATATATACTTATAAGCGGTTTGGTGGTCCAGGGTCACATATATAAGTGTGTGTGTGTGTGTGTGGAGGTGAAATATAAGGGACATTGCTGACGTCCTTATTTCTCAAAAAGCTTATCAATCACACAGAATGAGTTTTTTTTCAGAGAGTAAAGCTGCACACAGTCTCCTGTGATGGTTGGGTTTAGGGGTTGTAACGCGAAAAAATTACTAGAAGGATCCAAGTGCAAGTACAATAACTTTACTGATGTGGTCAATACGTCAAGATACAAGTTCAGAAATAACACAGAAAATATCCTGTTTAACAGGTCTGGTGGAACAGGCAGGAGCAAATAGCCAAACACGGTCTCTGATGAATCTCCCCACCAGTCCTGAACACAGACAGAGAACACGTCAAGACCAACATCGACACGAGACAAGAGACGCGCTGTCCAGATATAGTCGTAATAACGAGTTGCAGCTGGCAGACTATTCAGGACAGCAGGGCTCTACATAGCACGTGACATCGCACTGACGTAACAGACACACGTGGAACACCAAAACAAAACCATGTGACAACACAGACACTCCCGTGCGCACACACCTACAACCGTGACAGGGGTAGGGTGGGCTTAGGGCTATACAATATACAGTTTGGACAGTATAAAATAAATGGAAACCTAAGTAATGTCCCCACTTTTCACAAAAACAAACGTGTGTGTGTGTAGTCCTATTCTTCTATACTGTGTAGAGGAGATCAAAAACAGCGCTGCATGTGTTCGTTTCAGTTTCTGCCTTCAATCTTCTCGTATTCTGTGCTAATATTGATTGTTGGCCATTTCTTTGTTATATAGACCAATTACCCCAAACGGAACATAGATTACCCATAGATTGCCTTTTTTAATGCAGTAAGTCTATCTCATAATGTATTTATGAAAACCGTTAACATCATATCCAGTCATGTGTTCTCTGTCTGGTTTCATTATTTGATTGCCAGCAGATAAAGATGTTTGACAAATTCAGAATGTCAAAACAAATTACGCTGGCGTTCATGGATCTAAAGCACTAATTGACTTAATGGCCGCGTAAGATCTCTAGTGCTTTACAGTGTCGTTATTTCAGCTTGACTTTCAACAAGAGCACTGACTTATAAGAAGTTATATAATATAAAAAAATGGGATGTTATTGGATTTTCAAAAGGCCTTTTTCTTCATGTGTGTGGGTTTTCTAGAGGGATTCACTTAGGCATTGCTGAATCTGACATGCATTCACTGGCATTGAACATGTTTCCCCTATGATTTACTCCACACATTAGAGAGACAGATGGTTACAAATTTGCAAGATGAAAGTGACAGATCCTCTCTCTTTTTTATCTCTGCATGTTCCTCTATCTGATCAGTCTGTCCTCAGTTTTAGGGGTCGGACAGCAAGGTGACCAGGGGAGTGACACAGTTTTTAATTTAATTTAATTTAATTTAATTTTATTTTATTTTATTTTATTTTATTTTATTTTATTTTATTTTATTTTATTTTATTTTATTTT
>CAIGQQ010004837.1:21727615-21752287 GCA_903798035.1 Danio albolineatus | reverse complement strand
TTATTTTATTTTATTTTATTTTATTTTATTTTATTTTATTTTATTTTTAAATTTAATTTATTTTATTTTATTTTATTTTATTTTATTTTATTAGTTAATTAAATATTTTTTATTTATATTATTTTATTTTATTATTTTATTATTTATTCATTTATTCATTTAAATAATAACATTTAAATGTACAATTTAAAAAATAAAATAAAATAAAAAAATTAAATAAAATAAAATAAAAGACTGAAATTAGAATACTGTAATGATTGGGATGGCAACAAGGGTTAGATCAAAACATAATTTTTATTAGTAATGGTTCAAAGACAGGTAACGTTCAGAACATGGACAGATAGTTGCATGCAGATAATTCAAAGTGTAAAAGGCAAAAGGTTGTGGCAGGCAGCAAAACAAACTTTTAGATTAGATTAGATTCAACTTTATTGTCATTACACATGTACAAGTACAAAGCAACGAAATGCAGTTTAGGTCTAACCAGAAGTGCAATAGCAGCAAGTGCAGAATACAGGTATAAATTATAAGGTGCAGTTATAGAAAAACTATGGTGATATTTACAGATGGATGTACTATGAACATTATATACAGGTTGACTTGGTTATGAGCCCAGATTTACAATAAATGATTGTACGTACAGGTTGATATTAATAATAAGAGTGCAGATAGATAAACAATTACAAATGTATGTGTACAGTGGGTGTGTACATAATTACAAATGTACATGTACAGTGGGTATGTACAGTTCAAATAAATGAATCAGTGCAATGCAGGTTGCTTATTAATAATCAAAAATGTGCAGATAAACATAATTACAAATGTATATGTACAGTGAGTATGTACAGTTCACATAAATGAATCAGTGCAGTGTAGGTTGCTTATTAATAATCAAAAGTGTGCAGATAAACATAATTACAGATGTCTATGTACAGTGGGTGCGTACAGTTCAGATAAGTGAATCAGTGCAATGATAAGTGAATCAGTGCAATGAATATGTGCAATTTTAAATGTGCAAATGTTTAGTAGTGCAGTAACTGTGAGGAGTATAAGTTATGAGGAGAGTGGGGGGTGAGTGTGGGGGTCAGAAGAGTCAGTGGGTGGCAGAGTTCAAAAGGGAGACAGCTCTGGGGAAAAAGCTGTTCCTCAGTCTGCTGGTTTTAGTCCGAGGAAGCCTGAAGCGCCTGCCGGAAGGCAGGAGAGAAAACAGTCTGTGAGCAGGGTGAGAGGAGTCCTTAAGAATACTGCGAGCTCGGCGCAGACTGTGTTTTTCCTGGATGTCTTTTATAGCAGGAAGTGGAGTCCCTGTGATGCGTTGGGCAGTTTTCACCACCCGCTGCAGGGCCTTACGCTCAGCAACAGAGCAGTTTCCATACCAGACTGTAACACAGTTGGTCAGGATGCTCTCTATTGTGCAGCGGTAGAAGTTCACCAGGACGGCTGATGACAGCTGGTTCTTCTTAAGTTGCCTTAAGAAAAATAGGCACTGGTGAGCCTTCTTGACCAGACTGGAGGTGTTGGTGGTCCAGGAGAGGTCCCTTGAGATGTGGGTCCCCAGGAACTTGAAGGATGAGACAGACTCGACGGCCATCCCATTGATGTTGATGGGATCATGTGAGCCTGTTCGTCCCTTCCTGAAGTCCACAATGAGCTCCTTGGTCTTGGTGGTGTTAAGGAGCAGATTATTGTTGGTGCACCAAGTGGCCAGATGCTGTATCTCCTCCCTGTAGGCAGTCTCATCATTGTTGCTGATTAAACCAATCACTGTGGTGTCATCTGCAAATTTGATGATGGTGTTGGAGCTGTTCATGGGCCTACAGTCGATGGTAAAAAGGGAGTAGAGGAAGGGGCTCAGCACACAGCCCTGAGGTACCCCAGTGTTGAGTGTGATGGTGGTGGAGCAGATGTGGCCTGATCTAACATTCTGAGGTCTGTTAGTCAGAAAGTCCATAACCCAGTTGCAGAGAGACGTGTTGATATCCAGCTCTCTAAGTTTGATCAGCAGCTTAGAGGGTATGACAGTGTTGAATGCTGAGCTGAAGTCAACAAACAGCATTCGTGCATAAGTGTTTTTATTGTCCAGGTGTGTGAGTACAGAGTGCAGTGCTATGGAGACTGCATCTTCTGTGCTCCTGTTGCCACGGTAGGCAAACTGATGTGGGTCCAGTGTGGATGGTAGAGAGTCTTTCAGATGTGTCAGGACCAGCCGCTCAAAGCACTTCATGATGATGGGTGTGAGTGCTACAGGGCGGTAGTCATTCAGGCATGTTGGGCTAGAGTGTTTCGGCACTGGTATGATGGAGGTGGTTTTAAAGCATGTAGGTACAGCTGCTAGGTTAAGGGACAGGTTGAAAATGTCTGTGAATACCCCAGCGAGCTGTTCTGCACATGCTTTGAGGACGCGCCCAGGAATACCGTCTGGTCCAGCAGCCTTACGCACATTGATCCGACTCAGTGCGGTGCAAACTTCTGAGGAGGTGAGTGTGATGGGTGAGTGGTCGATTGAGGAAGTGATCTTGGTGTTGGGTTCTTTATTGTCTCTTTCAAAGCGGGCATAAAAGTCATTTAGCTCGTTCAGGAAGGAGACATCTGTGGCTGTGGGTGTGGAATGGCTGGGTTTGTAGTTGCTGATGGCCTGGATGCCCTGCCACATGCGCCGAGGATCAGAGTTGGAAAAGTGCTCCTCTAGCTTCAGCTTGTAGCAGTGCTTGGCCTTTTTGATGCCCCTCTTCAGATTAGCCCTGGAAGTGCTGTAGGCCTGTGCATCACCTGATCTGAAGGCAGTGTTGCGTGCCTTCAGCAGGAGGCGCACCTCCTTGTTCATCAATGGCTTTTGATTTGGGTATGTGGTGATCTGTTTCTGGGTAGTAACACTGTCTATGGTAGAGTTGATGTGTTCCAGAACAGAGGAAGTGTAACTGTCAATGTCTGTGTGAGAGCCGCGGGTGGCCTGGGATGCAAACATACTCCAGTCTGTGTGTTGAAACCTGTCCTGGAGCGTTGAGTCTACCCCCGCTGGCCACACTTTGATGGTCCTCACTGATGGCTTCACACGGTTGATGAGGGGTGAGTACTTGGGGGTGAGGAACAAAGAAAGGTGATCTGATTGACCCAAGTGGGGGAGGGGGGTCGCCGTGTAGGCGTCAGCCATGTTTGTGTACACCTGGTCCAAAGTTTTGTTTCCCCTGGTGTGACACAAAATGTTTTTATGGAATTTGGGGAGCACTGTCTTTAAGTTTGAGTGATTAAAATCCCCCGCAACAATAAAGGCAGCCTCCGGGTGAGCAGTCTGTTGTTTGCTGATGGCCGCATGGAGTTCGTTCATTGCAAACGTAGCATTAGCATCGGGAGGAATATAAGCAGCAGTTATAATGGTGGAGGTGAACTCCCGCGGCAGATAAAACGGTCTGCATTTAACCATTAGAAATTCCAGGTTAACAGAGCAATGTCTCCCAACGATGACAGAGTTTGTGCACCAAGATTTGTTAACATAAATGCATAATCCTCCGCCTCTGGTCTTACCGGAGTCATCCGCTGTTCTGTCTGCTCGGAATGTGTGGTGCTCAGTTAGCGATACAGCGTTGTCTGGTATCCCGCCGTTTAGCCATGTTTCTGTGAAAATCATGATATTACAGTTCCATAATCTTTTGCTGTGGGTGATGCGTAGTCGAATCTCATCCATTTTGTTCACCAGAGACCGTACATTGGCGAGGAAAATGCTGGGTAAAGAGAGCCGGTGTGGCGTTAGCTTTAGCTCTTAGCCCTCCACGCTTTCCCCTTCTTTGTTTACGCTCGCAACGCCGTCTTCGAGCACTTCCGCCCGGCCGGGGAGAGCGCTGAGACTCGGTTGATCTAGCGATCGCTGGAATGAGTCGAAGATTGCTGATAAAACTGTCCGGAATGCACAAACCAATATCCAAAATCTCCTGTCGGGTGTACGATGTAAAGGCACAACTGTTCTGCACGAACAGACCCGAAATTAGCAGGAAAAATACTGCAAAATTGCAAAAACTGGAGAGACGCTGGGCCTCGCGTTGTTCACGCGCCGCCATCTTGGTCATGATACCAAGATGAAACTAACAAGGGTCAAACTTATTATGAAACTAACAAGGGTCAAAGCACTACAGGCAAACAAGCCTCAGCCAAGATGTGTGTGATTGGTGTGTATATAGTCCTTGTAATCAGTCATGATGAGCTTCAGCTGTGTGTATGTAAGCAATAGGATTTCTTAACCAGCAACAGCAAGGCATGATGGGATGTGTAGTTTACGTGATTGAGAGGGAGGGCTCTCCAGCAATCTGCAAGAGCTAGATCGCTGGTGATCATAACAAATACATGACCTTGAGAATAATTTTTATTTATTTATTTTTTAAATACTATAAACTGTAAGTTATTAAGTTATGTGTATTATGCTGATGTATGGCACTTCTTAATGGCATTTAACTAAGTGTTACAATAGTTAGTTTTTTTTTTACAAAAAAAAACACCAAACCATGATACAAACTATACAGAGAATTTTGTGAACCACCCCTAATATGTATTTATAATTGTACATAGTTATATGTAATCACATTTTATCATTTTATTTTCAATCTAAGACAATAACTAAAAAAATCATTTAAAAAAATCTAATACTATTTTTACTGTAATACAATGAGAATGGAAATTGGAGATCCATTACATATGGGCAAAATATGCGTTTAATTTACCTGAAGTTAAAATGTCACTACATGTTTTATGTATTATTAAATGTCCTATATAACATAAGTAATATTTATTGTTTTGTTTTCTTCTCATTGGTTGATTGAGTGATTGATCTTCTAGTTTGAGTTGAAATTTCTTCTATCTTTTCATCAGAATCCAGATTCCAACGTTTTATAGTCTGACAAGTAAATGCAGCATTTGCTGAAAAACCTCTTCAGAACATCATAATAGAGAGAAACATTTATTTTTCTCATTTCATATTTGACATTTTAGTCATGTCCTACACAGTATGTGACATTTTGGAGGTGTTTCTTTTATACACAACCCTTGTCAATCTCCCACATCATTTGGATTGAGATCTGAACTTTGATTTTGGCTGTTCCCAAATCCTCCATTTCTGTGTTGTGGGTATTTTGGGTCAGTATCATCTTTATTTAGATTTGAACTCCTTATAGCTAGTCCTGCATTCTCCTCCATCGCTCTTTGGTTCAATGTGAAATTCTTACTGTAGTTGATGTTGTCAAGCTTGTGGGACCCTGAAGCAGCAAAACACCCCCTAACAGCAATACTCCCACCACTTTGCGTCTTTAGTCTTTCATTTTCACTGAGCATCTCCACCTTTGACTCATCTGTCCAGAGAACACTGCTCCAGAGGTCTGCTTTCTCATGTAGGTGTTTCTTTTTTAAGTTTTCTTTGCTGACCTCCCAGATTCTGTGCACTGTTGTCTTTTCTATCCACATCAGATGTTTCCAAAGCTTCACTTGGTGCCATCCATAAATTTCAAATAATATATATTCCTGTCACTTGTGACTTATGAATCACCATGACACTCTGTGTCTAACAGATCATGTCAAAATTGTTGAAATTCCATGGTAAACAGGCTGAAAGTTATGGAAGCTTGTTGTTATTTCTCTCTCTCAGTTGTAGTTTTTCAAAATTTCTGATAAAGTGTTGATATAAACTCAGAATTGTAGGATACAGTATAAACTATATAACCGATTTGCCATGTAGACAAAATGACTGAAATCTCAGCAAGGAAAAAATCTAGATTTATTTAGCCCATTACCTATCCCCAAAATATAATGATTTTATACATTGTTTTAAACATTATCTCACAATTCTGAGTTTATATCTTGATATTCTGGAAAAAACTAAGTTTGCAAAATGTTTATGTTTAGATGCTTTTCAAAATTCTAAGATGATATATTATTATTTTGACCCTTTTAAAATTGCAGAATTTGATTCAATGTATTAATTCAGTCTTACTTTACTTAAAGGTACAGTTCTTGCTATTATCAAAGCATTGACTAATACTTTTAGTTATACATAGTTATTGTTAAGCTAGTAATTTGATTAGTTTGGTTAGAAACAGATCTTTCCAAGTACTAATAAACCAAAGCCAAAAATTCAGTCAGTAGTTAATAGCAGGTCAGTGGTTTGTAGCAGGAGTTCTAGCTTTTATTTACAATATTGGCAACATACCAGTTGCAAGTGTTATAGTCAATTTAAGCTGAATAAAAGAAAATTGTGACTTAAAATACTTAAGTACTTTACTAATGTAGTCTTTTTCATATATTTCTCAAGTGATATTTAAGGACATTTAAGGGCACCAAATCATCTTTTTTAAGCTGTTTAGCAGAACTGTGTGCATGTATAGTGTGTGCACAGTCATATTGGGGTGATAGAAACACAATAAGTCTCTTTTTTAAAAATTTCCTGATGTTAAAATACCATCCAAATCCCTCCCATTTTGAGACTTGCCACAACTTGACCTATAAGTGCGGTTTCCCCACCCACCAAAAACAGTGCAAAGCTAAACATTTGTGTGTGTCCGCTGTGTGTGTGCGTGAACTTTGTAATGACATTGTTTCTGACTTATCGTTGCAACTCCACAACAAATGCATCAAACAATCATTGGTTAAGTTCTTACTGTAGTATTTCTCACAAACGTTGCGTGAGATATGCTTCCTTCATGCCTGTCTGTAGTCTGATGCAGCCGAGGGGGGTGATTGAGGCACAATGATATGCATGGGAATGGTGGGTGGGGAGGACTAACATTAAAGGCATAGTCCACAAAAACAGCAACAAGCTTCTGAAATGTAGGATGATTAATCTGATGAGTGTTTTGAGCTGAAACTTTATAGACACATTCTGGAGACACAAAAGACTTATATTAAATCTGGATAAAGTGGTAAACTAGGTGCCCTTTAACATTTTGTTCAATTACCATCTCTTGCAGACTTAATGCACATTTATTCTGAATGCACATTCATTCCAGATGTGTCTGAAGATCTTTTTTGGGGGGCTAAGTATTCTGTAGTTGTGCAATTAAACAATATCACACATAGAGTGTGTGTATCATGACAAGCAACACCCACACACTTGGGCTAATATTTATTCCAGTGACAAACCATACCAAAGACAATTTTCAGTTTGAAGTTTTCACAGCTAGACCACTGACACTGCAAAGCATTATAAATCAGTGAAATCCATTGTGTTTATTACATTCACAGCATATGACAATTCCTCATACAGGAGACAATATGAAAGTTGGCTTTAAGTGTTGCCAGGCAACAGCTGTTACATTTAGCTGTTTGTTCTTTGTCATATAACATCTACCCTCCAATTACTGTAATGACCGGACTTTTCCCCGTCTCCTGCTTTCGCTGATGCCTTACAAATTTATCTCCAGCAGGGAAAATTGTAAATGGTGCTTTTACAAAACGCTCAAGGAAGAGCGCGGTATATTCCATTAGCTGAGGCACACCTGTGTGACAGAACATGAGCAAATGCCTTTGAGAACTCATTCACCATCAGCAGATGCTGAGATTTCATCAAGTTTTGATACTTTCCAACAAAGACTGTCTTTGAGCATGTTCACGTTCACATCAATAAGCTGGTGAATCAACTCTGTTTACTGAAATAATCTGTTCAGATTTACAAGCAAACCAATAACGCAGCGATGCAGATAAATCACATTTGCATGAAGTCAACAAGTCACAGTACTGAAAAATAAACTTAGTATACCTACAAAAAAGTGTAAACTGTAAATTCAGGATTACAAGGAAAAATGTTAAAGTTGTGCAATATAAAGACATATTTCTGACCTTTACCCCATTCTAAATTTATATTTTTGGAATTTATTTCCTTTTATAACTGTATGTTTATTCAGTATCTTTCAGTTTTAAGTTTATATTTTAAAAATCCAAAAAAAAAAAAAAAAAGTAATTGCATGATGTTAACATACCCCCCTACACATTTCTGAGTCTATACCCTGTTATTCTGTTATTCAAATTGCAAGATATGAAGTCAGACTTTTGAGTACATTTCTCAATTTAATTTTCATCATTCAAAACTCCAAGGCATAATCTAAGAATATCAAAATACAGTATGTGCTCAAATGAAAGAATGAATCTTGTAATTGCTTGCAAAAATGTATTATTAATATAATTTGTTTCTCACAATTTTGTTCATAATTTCAAAATATAGACACATAATTACAAGTTTGTGTGTGGATGGTGAACCAAAAACATCATTGTGTTTTTCAACAACATTGAGATGGTTTCGCAGTGTTAATTGTGAAAAGATCAGTTTTTGAGTATTGTTGTTATGGGAAAGTGGATGTATTATGTGAGAATTGTTATCTAGCATGGGTGACATGGTGGCTCAGTGATTAGCACCTCACAGCATGAAGGTCACTGATTTGAGTTCCGGCTGGGTCAGTTGACATTTCTGTGAGGAGTTTGCATATTCTCCCAGTGTTGGCGTAGGTTTCCTCCGGGTGCTTCGGTTTCCCCCGCAGTCCAAAGACATGCGCTATTAAGTTGAATAAACTAAATTGGCTGTAGTGTATGTGCATGAATGAGAGTGTATAGGTGCTTCCCAGCAGCTGGAAGGGCAGCCGCTGTTTAAAACACATGCTGGATAGGTTGGCGGTTCATTCCCCTGTGGCGAACACTGATGAATAAAAGGGACTAAGCCGAAAATAAAATGAGATTAAATTTCTTTAATTTAATAAAGAAGATTAAGATTCTGTCTGACACTAGTCATAGGCAAAGAGCCCATCTAAAGAACACTAATAACCATAATGGTAACTTAAAATATACTTTTATGTATGTGCCCTGGTTGCACAGTGGCTTAGTGGTTAGCACTGTCACCTCACAGAATGAAGGTCGCTGGTCGAGCCACCACTGGGCCAGTTGGCATTTCTGTGTGGAGTTTGCATGTTCTCCCCGTTTTCATGCAGGTTTCCTCTGGGTCCTCCGGTTTCCCCCACAGTCCAACGACTGTGAATAAACTAAATGAATAAATAAACTAATTAGCCGTAGTGTGCGTGTGTGTGAATGCGAGGGTGAGTGAATGTTTCCCAGTGCTGTGTTGTGGCTGGAAGAGCATCCGCTGTGTAAAACATATGCCGGATAAGTTGGCGGTTCTTTTTGCTCTGGCGACCCCTGATAAATAAAGAGACTAAGCCGATGGGAAATGAATGTACTGTATGTACTCAGTGAAAGAAATAAATCATAAACGGCTTATAAAAAGTGAATGTTGTGATGATCATTTTGGAGTTAGTCATGCATCTTCTGCATGTAGTATTTAATTCATGGTGGTTGTCATAATAAATAAATCATTCCAATCTGAAGGTCTCATATATTGCTCTTTCAAGAAACAACATTTTGTATGTAGAACTTTTACTGCTGAATTGCAATATGGGACCTTGATCTTTTCTCCAAGAAAGTTTCATGTTGAAATGTTTGAACATTTCATTTTATAGTGTGAAGTGATACTGTAGTTGCTGAGGGATGATTTTGTGTATTACAGTACAAAAATCTGGTAATAAATGGCCAGTACTTTTTCTCTTATTTAATACACTTAATATGTTATTATACAATATATTGTTTCAAACTACTAAAATAAAAATCTTTAAACTACTTTTTACCATCAAAAGTTAACAGAGGTTCCGTAATGCAATTTATAACTGTAACTAAACAAACAAAAAAACAAACAAACAAACAAACAAAACCTGTGAATCACGAAATACAAAAACTGTTAATTATTATTATTATTTTTTTATTGCTTCATGAGATAACGGCACATTTTTGTAATTCTTTGGGTCAAGAAAGAGAGTTTGTAGTATATTTCCTCCTATGTTAATAAAAAACCTTTGCTCTCTCTGATTACACTTGAATTCATGTTTAAATCGCACATTCACACTTCAGTAAACCAACAGAAAGCAGGTTAAAGCATTTACAGGCAGAACGAAATGGGTATAAGTGGCAAAAATCTAGCTGTGATGATCGGTTTATGCTTGAGTAGTTCACAAGCTTACTTCGATAAATAAGTAAACAGTAAATGTGTTTACATGGCTCTTTATTATCGGCTTATTAAGCATAATCAGGTTAGGATCATGCATGTAAGCACACTCATTAACAGTACTGGAAAAGACTTGCTTAACTGAAGAGATGGGTTGTGATCATGTGACAGTTGCCGTGTAAATGCCATCGCTCATCCCTTCCAGTGTTACATTCCCTCTCGTCTTTTATTCTCTTTACCACTCTTCCCTTGTTCACTATGATCTCTGCTAATGGAGATATCCGTCTTGCAGAGGGCAGTAATGTTCATTATTGGGCTATTATTGTGCTGCACTGCATTCACAGAAATACTGTAAGGGCCAAATGCATGAGACCGCATAAGGGAAGAAATTTAAAGAGTGTTTTAAACAGGAAAAAGACTTTGTTGTGGGGTGGATGCGACAAGCAAAAACACAATATTGATAATTTTGATAGTTTAATAATGATTTTAGTATGAAAAAAAAGCATGTTCAGTAAGCTCAGTCCACAGTATTTATGGCATAATATTTACAGCTAGCTAACTAAACTAACTTACTAACTAACTAACTAACTGACTGTCACGATCAGAGGAAGGAGAGGGAAACAGATGTGGAACACAGTATATATTTATTACTGTAACATCTCAGAACAATATCAGGTTCAGGCAAAGGCAGTCTTTGGAAAGGGGAATCCAAACAGAGGCTAGCAAGTATAGTCACTTCCCTGAATGGAGGATGACGATGAAGACGAGTGGCAGAGCAGATGCGGAGCAGATGCAGAGCACAGGAGGGTATCGAGGAGAGGATTCAGGCAGGTAATGGTGATCATGTCCATGTGTGTGCAATACTCGACCGTGAGTGTCAGAATGAAGGGAGCTTATGAAGGGATGTCCGGAGTGGTATCAGGTGACGAGCTAATAGATTGGTGATGGTGCACGGCTGGAGGATGGTCTGGGTGATTGTGAGTGTTCGGAGAGTGGGTGATGAGCTGGGGACGTGACACTAACTAACATAAATATAAAAATAAACAAATACATGCATGAATAACTAAATAAATAAATACATAAATAAATGAAGGAATAAAAAAATAAAAAAATAAATAGAGGAATAAACAAACAAACATAAATAAATAAATAAATAAATAAATAAATAAATAAATAAATAAATAAATAAATAAATAAATAAATAAATAAATAAATAAATAGAAGTATTTTTAGTAAAATTAAAAGTAATGGAAATTTGTGGTTAAGGTGAAACAGTTGAGAAAGATCCTTTTTTTATTTCTTTTTTTTTCTTTGTTTGTTTTTTATTTTGTTTCGTTGTTTTACAGGACACATTAATTACATTAATTCTTATGGTAAATGAACATTTCATTTAAAGTTTACTAGGAACTTACTTATAAGCATTCTTATTTATATATTAAATGTTAATATTAAATATTTGTTAAAAACATATGTTTCAAAATAATTATTTATAAAATATAATATTTTCTTATTTAAGAATTATATTTTATTTATTTATGTTATTATTAGTTCATGTGTTTTGTTTTGTAATCAAGCATTGCAGTGAAACAAATTGGACTGAAAATAATTGTTTTCCGTTTATTTATGGATGTGTATTGCATTATGGCATGTTGATCTCTGCTCTGTCGACTTTTGATGTTGAAAATTCAACTCTACAGGTTAACAAAGTGGATTTATCGACATTTTAGTAGCTTGAAATAATATAATGTATAAGAAAAAATATAGAGAGAAGTAAATCTGTAAAATAACAGAAAATGTACTGACAGTTTATTACAATTTTTTTGTACCATAATATACAACAACAACCCAGACAATACATTACTTTAAACTATTAAAAATGTCAATAAAAGTCACTTTTCCCCCATTTTTTTAAAGTTAAAAGTTGTCAGAAGAATGATTAAGGTCCCATAATGTGATTCAAAAGCATAAATAAATGGGGGAAAAATTAAATAAAAGCATGAAACACAAAATAAGGAAAACTGCTAATTTACGGGTATTTTTAGTGTAAATCAGTATTTTAGTTTCATACTTACTGAAAAGTTTTAATTTGAAATTAAAAGTTTAATTTTGTTTCACCTCATAATTTGTATTAAAACGTCTGAGTTAAATATGAGAAATGTCAAACAGTGTCAGACTTTCAGACTTTTGAATCACGTTGTATATAAGAGTCATGTTGTGAGGCCTGCAGCACTGCAGAAATGGCAGTGATGTGACATTTGAATATTTGAATCTCTGATAATGCATGCTTGTGTGTTGGTATCTTTTGGGAGGCAATCTTACAAATCCAATTCTGTCCATATAGGCTACAAAACCCACAGCACAATAAATCAACGAGAATGGCGTTGATTTGAGTGCCTCAAGGCGAAGCATAACAGAAGGTCAAGTACTGTAAAAAGCAACATGATCAGACGGATGTCTGTAGCGCTCTTCTTATGAATTACATTTACTAAATGAGATTTGAGACATTCTTGTTTCTTTCAATGCGTTTGCTGTAATGTGACCTGTCACTGTAACACAGAAATCTTATAAATGCGTTGTTGAGACACTGCAGGCAAAAAGCATAGTCTAACATGAAGAGAACATCCAAAATACAGCTTTAAGTGTTTCTTTTTGTCAAACATTATGGATTGTGTTTGATTTTTAGCTACACAATAAATTATTTTAAAGACATTTACATTATCATAGTTTAATTCGTATCTGCATTCTTAAGATTTGTACTGTAGTATATGTTTGTACATAATCTGTCTAATTATGTACATTTTATTCTCAATAAAATTGTGTTTATTCAGCAGGAAAAATAAGTATTGAACATGTCATGTTTTTTTAATAATATTTCTAAAGGACATGTAATTGATCCAGATTTTGGTAAAAGTCCAAACAATACAAACATAAAAAAATATAATAATAATAGTAATACTACTACTACTACTACTACTACTAATAATAATAATAATAATAATAATAATAATAATAATATAGTTATGTATAATAACAATGGATTAACACAAGGAGAACGTACTGTATTAAATACATTTCAGTAGTACATTCTCCTTGTATTAGATGAAAGTCTTTTTTGGTGATGGCAGCTTGAAGACATTCTCAAATGGAGAATGAAGTTACATGAGTTGCTCAGGTGTGAGTTTTTTCACAGACTTCAACAGAGTGTAAAAATCTTGATGGTTTTGTAGGTCTCATCTATCAAATCTGATATTTAATTTGTATCTTATATTGGATTAAAGTCAGATAATTGGCTGAGCCATTCTACAGCTTTATTGTCTTTATCTGAAACCATTTTAGAGGTTTTTTGGCTGTATTTTGAATCATTGTCTTGTTGAAATGTCCACCTTGGTTTATCTTCATCATCCTGCTAATGGACTCAAGCAGCTAATAGGAATTTACAGTAATGAAGGGCAAAGGGTTGCTGAATAACTACTCAGAGATTTCAGCTGCTGTCTGGGCTTTCACTGCCTTTCTGCACCTTTCTTCATATGTTCAATTGTTCACTTTTTCCATTTCATTTTATTTTATTACACATGACTTCATTTGTAATCTATTTAGTTTAGTTTTCTTTGCATACATAGATTTCTTTCATCCGATGAAAATTTCAAGTTAACAACACCTTTTTAGTATGTTTTCTGAGAAAATGGTCACGCTGTATATACAGTGTATCCGGAAATTATTTATAGCGCTTCTTTTTCCACATTTTTGTATGTTATAGCCTTATTCCAGCCTTATTTCCTCAAACTTCTACACACAATACCCCATAATGACAATGTGATAAATTATATATATTTTTAATTAATTATTAAAAAAAAAAAAAAAAAACTGAAGAATCACATGTACATAAGTATTCACAGCCTTTGCTGTAAACTCTAAATTGAGCTCAGGTACTTTCTCTTTTCCCTCATTCTTGAAATGTTTCAGCAGCTTAATTGGAGTTCACCTGTGGTAAATTCAGTTGATTGGACATGATTTGAAAAGGCATTCACCTGCCTATATAAGGTCCCAGGGTTGACAGTGAATGTCAAAGCACAAACTTTGAACAAAATTTCTGCTGCTTTGAAAGTTCCAATGAGCACAGTGACCTCCATCATCCGTAAGTAAAAGATGTTTGGAACCACCAGGACTCTTTCTAGAGCTGGCCAGCCATCTAAGCTGAGTGATCGGGGGAGAAGGGCCTTAGTCAGGGTGGTTATCAATAACCCGATGGTCACTTTGTTTGAGCTCCAGCGTTCTTCTGTGGAGAGAGGAGAACCTTACAGAAGGACAACTATCTGTGCAGCAATCCACCAATCAGGCCTGTATGGTAGAGTGGCCAGAAAGAAGCCACTTCTTAACCTGGAAATTGCCAAAAGCCATCTGAAGGACTCTCAGAACATAATAAACTATATTCTCTGGTCTGATAAGACAAAATTTTGACTCTTTTTGGAGTGAATGCCAGGCATCACGTTTGGAGAAAACCAGGCACCGCTCATCACCAGGCTAATACCATCCTTACAATAAAGCATGGGGGTGGCAGCGTCATGCTGTGGGGAAGTTTTTCAGCAGCAGGAACTGGAAGAGTAGTCAGGATAGAGGGAAAGATGAATGCAGCAATGTACAGAAACATCCTGAATGAAAACCTGCTTCAGAGTGCTCTTGACCTCAGACTGGGGTGACGGTTCATCTTCCAACAAGACAGTGGCCCAAAGCACACCGCCAAAATATCAATGGAGTGGCTTCATGACAACTCAGTGAATGTCCTTGAGGGGCCCAGCCAGAGCCCAGAGCTAAATAATTTTAACACCGTCGCTTCCCATCCAACCTGATAGAGCTTCAGAGTTAATGCAAAGAGGAATAGGCAAAAATTCCCAAAGACAGGTGTGCCAAGCTTGTGGCATCATATTCAAAAAGACTTAAGGCTGTAATTGCTACCAAAGGTGCATCAACAAAGTATTGAGCAAAGGCTGTGAATTCTTATGTACATGTGATTTTTCTGGTTTCTTATTTTTAATACATTTTCAATACATTGTGTGTAGAATTTTGAGGAATAAATGAATTTAATGCATTTTGGAGTAAGGACTAAATCTAAGAATAAATAATAAAATGTGGAAAAAGTGAAGTGCTATGAATACTTTCTGGACGCAATTCTGGACGCAAAAATACAATTCTTAATGTAATCAATAAACTGAGGAATTATGGTGATAACTATGATTTTTCCACGCTCACCTGCAGTGTCTTGCTAAAAAAAAAAAAAAAGTAAGAAGGGATTTGTATCAGTGTGCGGCAGGCAGTCCTGCTGCTGCCGGCTGTGCTGCAGAGCTGTTTTGTGGATGTTGGCACATCAGTGAGGTTGTTGTTTGCTTTGCTGTACGTCTGGACTGACAGCAGCAGCAGCACAGTCTAAGAGAGGAAACAGGACTTTGGTCTCTCCTGGGTTTCCTGTGACACTCCAGCCTGCCTTTAATAAATGATTTGATAAAACTCAAGTCGCAGTTAATAGAATTTAATCAGAAGGATTTCCATTCAGCAGAGACGGGAAAGTTTTCATTGCATTCATTAAGGCTGTTTGTATGTGCACGTGTCTGCCTTGTCCTCATGTTTATGTGCACTTGCTGGGGAGTAGTGGTGCCTGTTTAAATATAGATTTATGGAAGTAGTTAAATAATTTAATGAGCTTATAAAGGATCAGGTTTATTACACTGATGCCATCCTTTATCCTGTATTGACTCTTAATGCTTAGTGACAGCAGTAAATAAACCCTTTCTTGGTTGATTTGTTCCAAAAGTTTAAATGATGTCTTTTAGTGGTGCTTTGTTTGAGGCTTTAAGATGTCTTTTTACCAACTAGTCATGAGATCAATCATTAAAACTTTAATTTTATCATGACATGAGTGGCATACATTGCCTTTTTGAGATTAACTTTAAAGGGAGTCACACTGAAAAAAATAGGTATCCACTGTTAATCAATAGGTGCATCATTAAATCGTGTTGTGACATTATTGTTTTTGAAGTTGTTAATTCTGATGTTCATTTGCAGTGCTCACCAGTACTACTTCTCTACATCTTTTCCAGCTCAATTTGTATTTGAAAAACTAAATAAATGCTAGTTCTGATTATTTAATGACTTTATTCTGGTAGTACAAACATTATCAAGTGATATTTCAATGGTTGGGTTAAGATACATATTAAGGCTGGCCGATTGCGCAAAGTAAAATCACAAACATGACTGCTATGACTTCGGTTATCATGCACATCTTGTCAGGGAAACACTGTTGTGTGTTTATTAGTAAATCTCCACTGAAGGCCAGAGGGCGCTCTTATGCGTCAACTCCAAACATGAATCATCTCATAGAAAGAGTTTGTTTTAGAGATCCGATGAAGGGCTTTGAAATAATATGCATTTTTTTCGATTCTTGACACAATCTCAACTGAAACATGAAGAGTGGGTGGAACACATTGTATTTTTATTTTTATTATTTTTTATAATGTATTTCATATTTAAAAAAGAAAAAAAAAACAGGCAATACCATTTTGATTGATCACCACTCTGGGACATGTTGATACTAGAGAGCTTTTGATTGGTCATGATTTGATGAGAAACTGAAGTATAAGTTAGGGCTGTGCAATTAATCGCAATCGCAAAAAAATCGAGATTTAGGCACATGCAATTTCTAAATCACGTAAGGCTGCAATTTTATCTATTAATTTTTGTTCACGTTCTTGTGAGCATGATTTTAATATGTTAACCAATCAGAGCTGACTCAGCACACTGGGCAATTACAGCAAAGCTGAGCGAGAGAAAGATGTTAACCAATCAGAGCTCACTCGCGCAAGACGAATTTGAGCGGGAGAACCTAATAGGTGGTTTTGATTTACGTTAGCTTTTATTTATTGTTCTGACTGGAATTGAGGTTAGTTTTCTTTATTTTTTCATGTTGTCTGTTTTTAAGACAATTTATTACAGTTTTGTTCATCAAGCAGTTAGTACTACTGTGTAAAGTGTCTTTGACTAGAGTTGAGGTTAGTTAATCTTCATCTATTTTATGTTGTCTGTTTTAAACTCGTGTTTTCTTGTTTATTAGGCTTAATACTATGTTATTTCATAGTGAAATGTTTTGTTATGCACTTCTTGTTCACTGAATACATTTAGAATGTGTTTATGTAGCTTGTTTGAAAAAGCAAAAACAGTTGCCAAAATCGCAATCGCAAGATTTGTTCAAAAAATCGCAATATGATTATTTTGTGCATATTGCACAGCCCTAGTATGAGGTGACATGAATAAAACTACAAGCTTTGCACGTTCATGTCAGTTTTATGTCTTCTAAACGCTAATTTTGTCGATGTTTTGGAGCAGTTTGTTGGTAACTTGTCGGTTTACTATGACTGTAGTTATACTGTTTTAGACCAGCTTTACTGACAAAATGCACATCATCCATCACTGATCGATATGGTCAATTTGAGGATAGGAAACAAAAGATTTCATGTCAGATTTTGTTGCTGATTTAAAGTACGGTATTTGATTTTGTCAAACAGTTATTGGGATTTACGATTTCTCCCTTCAGATAGATAAGAATAGGTATTGAGCTGTCCATAGGCATTCCAAATAGGGCAGACAGGTGAAATGAGTTTTAAGAAGGAAAAAAAAGTTGTAAAAAATGCGGGCTGTTGGATTCAACAAAAGCAAATGCCATCCATTAACAATGTAGCTCACAGTAGGGTTGCCTTTAAAACTACACAAGTTATTGTTCAAAATCAATTTGCCTATGGAGATAATGAATGGAGTTTTACCTTTTAGAATCTGACATTGGTGCACTTATGTGAGAATAGGGCTCAGGAAGTCTTGTACAAAAAACATTTCACAGTTGTAGAATGTCAGTCAATTCCTTCTGTAGCATGTTCCACATTAATATGACAAGGACTCAACACTCATCCAATGGCACTGAATGACTGCGAATGAGTTCCTCGTGAAAATACAGTGTCGCACAATGTGATGTAAGTCGCACGTCCTTCACCACTAGCATTCACCAGCTGTTGATGGCGTCTCAATTATACACATCTCTTATTGCTTTTTAATACAGCCTGTCCTTGGTTATCATACTTATTCTAGGCACATTGCAGTACTGCAGAGCAATTCATCTAAAGAGGAGGAGGTGGGTCAAGTGCCTTCCGCTGTCAGGTATGATTTATGTAAAATCCTGTTTAATATGAACGCAGCACTCTGCAGGAGTCAGTCACATACTGTCCTTAGACCCTCACTGTGGAGGGACATCCTCTGAGTGGGCCTTGATATAGGGACTAATGTGAACTCTGCTGCTTTGGCCATGTGTTATGTTATTGAGGGTTCGTGGCTCACTAGCTGGCTTTTAACATTGAAAAAAAGGCCACGACCACTTTAACTGAATGATGCAGAACTATGCAGTGGCTTTGACTTGTGTAATGGTTACTGTACAATGGGGTAATGAAAGACAAGAGGAATAAACACACACATAATGACCATACCTCTTAATACAAATTCCCTCAGACAAGACAAATGTGGACCGTCACCAGATTAGTTTTATTTTTCAGATATACTTTGACCAAGAAGCAATGGTTCAGCGTGTTCAGTTGGCAAAAACAAGCTTTAGAAGATGGCAACAAACACCTATAAGGGTAATACACTGATATGATAAAGAACAATGTAGTGTCTGTTCCAGAATTGGGCTTTAATTTGACAACACAATGGCATGGCAATTTAGAGTTAACAATGCAATCCAGAATATTTTTCATGTTGCAAAATTGGTGATCTGAATTTTTAAGGTCTCATTTGTATGCTTTGGTAAGATGTGCTTAGACTTAGATTTGTACTCATCTAAAGGTAGGGTATGGGAACATGGATGTAACATTTAAGACGAGAGAAGTAACTATGGCAAGAAACACTGGGGCTTAAATAGACAGACTGGTTAACTACATGCAGTACAAACAGGTGGTGGGAATAATGTCCATGACTAAGGATGAGTGGCAGGAAACAACAAAAAGGGGTCAAAAAGAGTGTTTTTTTCTGAGGAAAGCGAATTTTCTTGGTCACTTTTAAAGAGACATTTGCATTTTTTGAATATCAGCAATGTGACGAGGCACTGAGCATCTGTTTCACATGAAGCAATTTGTGCTTTGCATTTATTAAATCTATCGACAGTTGGTGTACGTTCAACTCTATGTAAAGTCCCTTTAAAGAAAGTCATTTCACTCGGTGACCTTCTTTGAAACGTTTCTTAGGCAGGACGCTCGGGTATTCTGTCTAAATGGAAAAAACAAAAAATTCTTCAAAAATGTTTGCCAAGCTTACGATTGCATTTCATATTTGGAATCACAATAACATTAAACAATAACTGTCCCATAAGTTTAGTTTCTAAATGTACGAATCAAACAAAATCAGCATTTTTTTCAGGTTGCCCGTGCTAATGTGCACTCAAAAGGAACGAGATCAACATTTATGTCTGTTCTAAACATTATCATCTTCTGGATAATGCTTTGTCAGATTGCGCTGGTCTTCTGTAATTTACAACTAGGTCTTGATGGTGAATCTTCTCCAGAAATGACAGTTACTCTTTGTTTACAAGTTTGTGAGCGTTTGACTAGTTGCTGTAATGTGATGTGCGTATGACAGAACGGACTGTACCTTGTGTTCGTTTCATACAGATTACAAAACCAAAAACTTTTATTTTACAATATAGCAAGTATTTGCCGAGATTCCAGTGCGTTTGTTCACTACAAAAACTGTCGTAAAAGCACAAGTCTGTTCTGAGCTTCTCCCCCGGAGAAACATCAGTCTATATCGATCGATGGTTAGCTCCTGTTTTTGTAGGAGGGGCTTCATTCGCCATATTGACCACTTTTCCCCATTTAAAACTATACGAGTGATGTCTTGTGTATTCTATAGGATTTGATTAAATGCAGAGCTCTCAAGTGCTCAAAGCTGTGCAGTTTTGGAAGAGCACTGGTGTTTTCAGCTGCGTACAAACGATTCGATGGGCACGTGCTCTTACTACTGTTTTTCCCCATCAGTTACTAATTAGTTAGTCTTTAGCAGTTTGTTGTCATTTTAGAATGATAAAATTATAACAATGTCATGGCCTCAGTGTAAAAACTCTTGGTTTTCCATGTCTCCTCATCTGGTCAGGGTAGTTTGTTGATTTTACCAGAAGCTTTGGAACATACAGACTTAGAGAGCAGCTGGCTGATCAGCAGCTTAGCTCAGCTGGGAGACCAGCATGAACCGGCTAAAACCATAATTCCACCCAAGTCTGGTTTAAACTGTCTTTTTCAACACAGCTTTTCATGCTAGGCATGTTTCAGGGCTCTATTATGCCTTCAGTCTCTGTCATATGTTGATCTGAAGCAGTCATATAGTGAGACAGATGTTCTCCTGTGGCTCTCTGGTGAGTTAACAATTACCACTAAAATGAGGGATTGATTTACATGGCAAGTTTAACACATGGAGCTGTGCTTAGTGAAGATGAGGTCAATTCATTCTCACTCTCACCAGACTATTCCACATGGAGGAGATTGACTCTTTCGGATGAGACTTATTGTGTTTTTGGATCATTTGCATGTTGGAGGACGAGTATGCGATGTAATTTACAGTGAGGAATGAGTGCGCGATCATCACTTTCTGGCTTACAAACGAGACTGTTCCTGTGTGCACCAGCAGCACTTAAACCCTGTCAGCATTTGATTTCCCTCTGGCTAGCATGCTTATGCTATAGCCATTGTTGTTCTTACACCCATAAACTCCCTCTTTAGCCCCTCAGCGCTCATCTGTTTGCACCACAAGCCAACAATATGTCCGGCCGAATGGGGAAACTGTGCATCTCGAAAGCTTGGGTGGAAATTTATGGGGCAATTTGCCGGTTAGTTGCTAAGGCACAAAGGACTGGGGTTGATGGAGTTGTGTCGGTGGGGAGTTGATGGTGCCAGCTGTTTTTCTCAAGCCCTGTCTGTGCATGTGGAGTAAACTGTGGTTTAATCTGGCACGCCTGAAGCTGAGGATCATGTGCTGATACAATATCAATGGCTTGTGGCATTGGAATCTATGGTTCCTTCAAGGTTTGAGTGATAGGTCGGCCCACACGCAATATGCACATGTAGAAATCTGCAGATTTCAGCATATTTTTTTAGTCCATTATTGAGTCTATTTATTTACTTGTGTAAATGTGTGTATTATATGTATGTAAATGTGTGTAAATTATCATTTGTATCCATTTAGTTTTTAAATTAATTTCAGTAATATTAGTGACTAATATGAAAATGTTCAGATGATTTTTTTTTACAATATAGTTTGTAAAGTAATATTTTCTGTCCTTTAGTAGATATAATAAATGAGAGACTTGCTTAGTTTACCAAATAAGAGGATCTAATTGGATTTGCATTGTAAACATTAAAGTTAAAAAGGTATTATTTTTATTTCAGGTACAATACTTCCAAAATGATTGCACATAAATCCGCAGATTTACAAAACGGTGCAGAAATAGCAAAAAATGTCCGCAGATTCTGTCTGGCCCTAGTCAAAGGCTGTATTATACTGTATGTACTGTATGGATGAGTGTATGGGTGGATGGATGGTTGGATGGATTGATTGATTAATTAATTGTAGCAAGGAACCAATAAGTAAATGATGTCAAAAAAAAAAAAGCAAAGGAAAGGAAATCCTGAAAAGATATGACAATATCTACTCTGTAAAAAGCAGCATCTCTGTATTGAACAATGATATATGGATATTAATAAGATATGTATCTTATGCAGCAAATTATGATATTATAATTATGATTGTGTGACTACAAATTCAGCTTTACCAGCACAAAACTATTTCCTTTTGTAATGGATTGAAATAGAAATATAAAAGGCATTTTACATAATAGTGAAATGTCATAATACTGCCTTTTTACTGAAATGATAAGTGTTCTTTTACTGTTTTTAGGAAGCTTGACTTGAATTAAATTACTTGATGATCATAAGAAACTTAAATTTTCATAATCCTGGACTTCTGAACGTCATATGAATCTGTATACTAATGCATATGTGCTTAATGCAGTAAATATATACATTTTAGCAATCTAAAAATAATATGCATCATAAAGACATCAATAATAACGCTACATTGGGTGTTATATTGCTCTGTATAATTCACATTCATGCCATATAGTGTAATATTTGTGTAGTAAAGGTTCGTTTGTTTGGGAAGAAGAAGACAGGGTCGGCGGTAAGGTAAGCGTGACGTTTATTTATTTTGTTTTTTTAAATATGAGTAGAGCTTGTTCAACGGGTGTGCAGTCGTCCAGCTCTCTCCTCTCTCTCCCGCTTGCTCCCTCTCTCCTCCTTAAAAAGGTGTCTCTCAGGCCCAATCACGAAAAAAACAGGTGTTATTTATTATTTCTGATTGGCCCGCTGATTAGCCGCTGGGCTCCGAGCATGCTCTCCCCCCTCATTGGGTGTTTGATCATGCTTACCTCTCCACAGTTTTTTGCACAATTATTATTATTAATATATATATATATATATTTTTTTTTTTTAAATTTATATATTGAGTTTTCCTAAGGTCATTGTGTAGCTTACATGTACACGCCTTTCAGCCAACGTATCTTGCTGTAAAAGCGTTTACACATCCTTCCCAAGAAGCCCTAGTCTTCTTTGCTTCCATCTGATGTCCTCAAACCAGCTATCTTTGTGAAACCGCAGTTCCAGCCTGAAGGCATCTGAACCCTAACCTCAACACCAGCACCTCTGACTACCGTGAGACTCACTCCACGCTGGCATCTTCAGTCTGATCCAACCCTGATCCAAACAACCCTCTGAAGAGCAGCGAAGTTCAGCAGCACTGGACCCTCATTCTTTCCTGCAGCTAGAGGAGAACTATAACCCTGCATAATCGCCATGCACTCGCCATGAACTCTGTAGCTGAGCTCCAAACGTAAGCCGGCATTCAACAAAGCGGAGACACAACAGCGCAGTTAGTCGGGATCAGTTCTGCTCTGCTTTCTGTCTCTTTCATGCATTCAGGCAGACCAGCCGTGTAGAAATCTGTCCAAACACACTGAAATAGCATCTCTGGAATTTACATTTAAAAGTCTTAGGGGCGAATTCGCAGTTGTGACAGTTTTGAGTGAGGCCTTTTGGCATATAAGACGTGAATCAGTTCGTAGTTTTCAGACATGTGAGTGGTGTGTGGAGGTCTGGAGGGCAAAAAAAAATAAAAAATCCAGCAGAGACCTGTCAAGTTTCAGTTTTTTTATGCCATCAAGATTTAGATCATTTTTAGAAGATATTTGGAGAGACATTGTATACTGAAGTATGCTGCTGCTTGCGAATTACATGACAAAATTTGTCATTTGTAACATTACCCATTTAGGTAATGTAATCAAACTAATTTTTGATTACATTTTGGTTACTTTATATAACATTGATTCAAATCTGGGTTGTTATTTTTATTTTCATTTATTCATTCATTTTCTTTTCGGCTTATTCCACAGTGGAATGAACCGCCAACTTATCCAGCATTTGTTTTATGCAGCGGATTCCCTTCCAGCTGCAACCCATCTCTTTGAAACATCCATACACACTCATTCACACACATACACTGCGGACAATATAGCTTACCCAATTCACCTGTACCGCATATCTTTGGACTGTGAAGGAAACCCACGCGAACACGGAAGAACATGCAAACTCCACACAGAAATGCCAACTGACCCAGCCAAGGCTCGAACCAGTGACCTTCTAGCTGTGAGGCGACAGCACTACCTACTGCGCCACTGTGTCGCCGTGTCGCACTGTGTTTTAGTTAACCAAAACAAAAACTAAAGAAATAAAATGCTAACTATAGATCTAGAGATTATTTTTTCATTCACTTTTTTCGCCAGGGAAATAATTATCATTTTGAATTACTTTGGCTTAATGACCTAAAATGACTAAAACTGAAACTATTATTTAAAATCTAACCAACACTTTATGTATTTCTGTCATAAAAAGTTATCAAACACATTAGCATTATTAAAAATTTTAACTAAAATGATGTAAACAAAACCAATAAAACCAATTCAAATAATAGCATAACATGCATGATGAAGTGGTAGCGATATCAATAGCATATTCTCGTAGCATGCTGATATTAAAACACAAAGAAAAAAGAAAATATATTCCATATATTCCAAAATATATTCCACGTTTTCAACATCATAAAGTGCATTAAAAATTACAGTACAGTATGCACCAAGGTTTTACATTCTGGTTTCAAGAAAATAATTCATACATATTTTATTTGTTTACCTACATGCCATAAACTGACATAAAAACCTTGAATATGTGACTGTGCTGGTAAATTATTCTCTTATTTATTAACCTAAAATTTCATGCAGTAAATATATGCTACTAAAATCGTATCAGCCACAGGCATTTTTAAAAATTAAAGCATTATAAAAGGGGAAACAAATAATTATCACAAATTTACTTCTATTTTGTAGATAATATGTCATAAAAAATGTAACAGTAGTCTGAGCAGTAGTATGTTGAAACTTAATATGAACTATGATATTCAATTTTGAAATCTGATTATGAATGGATGCAATACAATTATATGAATGAATATATATATATATATATATATAT
>CAIGQQ010004837.1:21687300-21706449 GCA_903798035.1 Danio albolineatus | reverse complement strand
TTATTATTATTATTATTATTATTATTATTATTATTATTATTATTATTGGTATAATTTAAAAAAAGGTGTTGTGATTTTAGGCATTTTATTTATTTATTTATTTATTTATTTATTGTTATTATTTTATTTTATTTCATTTTTGTAAATATCATTGCAATGTTTTTAAATTTTAAGAGTTTTGACCAATTTTCATTTTCTGGAAAAAAATAAAACAAAGTGTAGCCATTCTACAGGAAATCTGACAGATATTTCAGGTAAAAAATAGACTAAATAACTATAACTTTTTCTTCCACAAAATGATCATATTTCTCCTAGAAGCGTATTATGCACAATAATGGGAACATTGCTCACAGCAGGTGATCTGAAGGCCGACAGTAATTGTCTTGAAATGTATTGTTGAAGCTGGTTAGTTATAAAAGTACTGCTGTGCTTTAAAGAATTGTAAATTGATTTCAGAGACATAGTCTTTGTGATCTTGCAAATGTTGCGTCCCATGAGGTCTCTGCAAATTCAGCCATGCACCAATTGTTTTTCGTGACATCTTTGGAGAGAATTTGAATGTGCTATCAATTTATCACCTCTTACGAAGGGTGCCTTTTAAATAACACCAAAATTAATTCCTTTTCTTTTGGCTTAGGCCCTGATTTTTCAGGGTTTGCCACAGTGGAATTAACCACCAACTATTCCGTCATATGTTTTTATGCAGTGGATGCCCTTCCAGCTGCAATCCAGTACTGGGAATTATTATTATTATTATTAGCAGTAGTAGTAGTAGTAGTAGTAGTATTAGTTTTATTTATTCATTCATTCATTCACTTTCTTTTCGGCTTAGTCGCTTTATTAATCCGGGGTCGCCACAGCGGAATGATCCACCAACTTATCCAGCATTTGTTTTAAACAGCGGATGCCCTTCCAGCCGCAACCCATCTCTGGGAAACATCCATACATTCTCATTCACACTCATACACTACGGACAACTTAGCTTACCCAATTCACCTGTACTGCATATCTTTGGACTGTGGGGGACACCAGAGCACCCGGAGGAAACCCACGCAACCACTGGGAGAACATGCAAACTCCACACAGAAATGCCAATTGACCCAGGCTAGGCTCGAACCAGCGTCCTTTTTGCTGTGAGACGAATGTGCTACTCACTACGCCACCGTGGCGCCCATTATTATTTGTTGTCATTATTATTATTATTATTATTATTATTATTATTATTATTATTATACTTATTGTTATACTTATTGTTATACTTATTATTATTATTATACTTATTTTCTAAACTACTAAAGTTGTATATATACTAAAGGGAAAATGGTAGATAATAAACTACAGTAAATAAGTTGAGTTGTTTAACATGACAATCAGACAAATTTGCCAGGGTAAAATAAGGTTCTCTGTGTTAGTTCAGTTCACTTCTAACTTTAAGACAGGAGTTTAATGCAGTGCACCTTTCACATTTAAACAGTTTTCTTTTCTATTAAAGTCAGATATCTGCAAGACCGCCTTGGCCTTTATTGGCTGGCTGACTTTTTAAAGCGACCTGAAAAGGCAGAGTATCAGATCCCACCTTTAATGAAAAGCTTTGAGAAGGCATTTCATTTGCTTACCAAAAAAAGATCACATCTGCAATAACTGGAGTGCGCATTTCTAAAGTCATTGCTGTGGTTATGCATATGAGAAAGTATTCATTTTTGAGAACTCAGATAAAGGATTCTTTACTCTTATTCACTGTCATTGGCCTTCTCGGTCATTGCACATTCATCGTCTCCTCATAAACAAGATCCTGCAGAGGACCAACACACTGTATAGATCTATTTTTATTTGTATTGAGTTCTGAGGAGCTGTGTCTTTTGTCGCTACTGTTAATGTAGTTGTCGATTTCTCCCTATAGTCATTTGAATAGGATGCTATTGTTTTTTGCCATGTCAGCACAAGCTAAGCACCATCCATCCATCTGGAGGTTTCTGTAAAGTACTAGTAAGTACCTGTTCTTAACCGAAGAGTCGATTTGATTCACTTCAAATTGGCTTGAAATTGAAAAGCTCATTTTATGAGATTGATGTGAAGGATTATACTGGAGATTGGACTGCTTACAAACAATTCACCATACACTCAAAAATGATTACTGCTGTTTGTTCAAACTACCTGTTTAAAATGAGCTGAAACAACACAATTATTTTAATTTATTTGGCTATTTATTTATTTTTTATTTTATTTTATGTCCAGTACACTTAAATGTGGAAACCATTAAGGTAACTTATTTGTGTTGGGACAACATGAAGGACTTGTGTTGGTGGAAGATTTTCATGTAATGCTTTGAGTTTTGAGATTACCTCCTCGCAGAAGCACCCATGCTTTGGGTGTTGGCAGCTTAATTAGCAAAAATGCAGATACATAAAATAACTCTCCTAAAATGAGTCCTGAGATCAGTCTCAATCAACTGTTTATCTAACTCATAAAATATGCTTAAACATGTCTCTTTTAGTTCATTTAAAACTTCAAATAAAACTAAGAGACTTTGAAGTGTACAACACAAACATACATGATATCATCAGAACTTTGAGTTTAAGTTAAATAAAAATACAAATTTATTAAAACTTTTAGTTGATAAAGTCAGCTCAATTGTGTAAATATATATTTCAAATATATATAAAATATATTTAATAATAATAATAATAATAATAATAATAATAATATTATGTTGGTGCTAAACTAATTTATTTTGAGTGTAGCAGGATCCAATTTCCTCAAATGACTTAATTTTGTACATACTGTATACATATATAAGGAAATTGAATACTTGTTATATGTCCAATAGAGCAGAATTTATGCGATGCACCACAAAATGATGCAAGTCATTGACTGGGAATAAAACTCAAGTGGGTCAACTTGAAAAACTATTTTTTATTTTTGCTTTTAAGATTAAGTAGCAATTATGGCACTGCCCATTGTTCTAAAAAATACTATTTTAGTATAATGTGCTTTTTTTGACAACCATTTGCAAGGTGAGGTTCTGTATTAGCACTTAATCACCAGAAAAACTGATCTAAAAACATGATTCCCATGATTCAACTACTGTATTTGTTCACAGCAGTTTGCAATGGATTACTTCCTACAATCTTATCCAAACGTTTATTCATTTATTAACAATTGGTTCAATTTGCCCAATAATATGTTAGTAATTGCATTTATGGACAGAAAATCTTAAAACATCCAGTTCAACCTTGATCTGACTTGAACTTCAATCAGATTGAAATGCGTTGTATAGAACTTTCTTTGGATTGGATAGCGCTGGTTTGAAATTAGAAACTGGAAAGTACTGCACGTGCATGTTCAGTAATGTGCAAATAATGTAATGGCTATGTTATTCTCATTGAAAACAGAAATATCAATATATGTATAGACAGTGAAAGACATTCACTGGCCTTATTTCTGAAAATTGTACGCTTTCATATAAATTAGCCATTTTTTTAATGGTATGGCATTGTTTTATTCATAATCCTGCATTCAGTTAATGGCCAGTAACTGAGTGACAGACAAATTCTAACCCTAACAAATTAACAAACCATGCAAAACTGCATCTGTGGGTGTTTAAATAATGACAGAAAATGACACATTTTGTGGTAATAATAGCTTATATGTCATTCTGTTTACATAAAGTACTTTAACATTACAATTTGAATGCAAATGTATTTTATTAGCTAAAAAATAAAATATTGCATAAAATATTTGCAAATAAAGCACCGTTCCTATCCCATGTTTTAGAGAATAACTGTCTCTTCCTAAGAAACTGATGTAACATATGAACAACATAAATTAAGTTTATGCAAGCGTAAGTTAATAATAAGTATTAAATGAGTTGCAAGGTTATTTTTATGGACAGTTATTTTACTGATGGACTGTTGATCAGCTGTTTGCAGAATTATTATACTGTAAATACATTTGTTTGAGATGAGATTAGTCTACATCTTCTGTTGAGGAAAAAAACAGAGTTTTTGTTAAACGTCAAGGATAATGTTTCCGTCATTAGTTTATGTGCATGTTTTTATTTTTAATGGATGCATTTCTTTCGAATGTATGCACATCTTAATGATTATTTTCAGTGTTTCTTATGCAAAATCTTTAAATGTGCATACAATATGTGTTTGTGAGCATAGCTAGTGCCATAAACACAAAAGTTGACTATTGTGCTTTACAATAGAATCAGTTGTAAAGACTAAACTAATAGCAGTGGAACAGCATAATCATATACTTTAGTCAAACAATTACACTACAATGTAACTAAACTATACATTGGAGTGCTACACCAGTTATATGCCAGATCAAAAAGCTGGACTTTAAAACAGAAAATGGAAGGGCAGATGTGATATAAATCTACAGCTTAGAGTGTGGGCAAGCTACAGTCCATTTCAGCTTTGACTTACTGATAAACAGAAGTCGCTGGTTGGGCAACAAGGGAGATCTGACTGAATATTGTTCAGTCAGTAGATCAGAGTGGTAAAATGGGAGTCAGGCCATTTCAGTGCTTAAAAACAAAGTAATATCTTAAATCTACTCTGAAATGCACTTGCAGACAGTGTAGTGAACATAAAACATGAGAAATATGGTCCCAGTTTTGGCCAGCAGACAGAAGCCTAGCTGCCATATTTTGGGCTTTCTGTAATCAGAAGGGAACTGACTGTCTAATCTCAATGTGAAATGAATTATAACAATTCAGTTTTAGGAAATAAAGACATAAAATACTTAAAATAAAGTAAAAATTGGTTTGATTTTGTTTAATGTCAATGTTGAAAAAGCCCCTGCATATTTTGACACCAAAAGGAATATGGAGTTGTTGCTAATACTGTAAGTAAATGGAGTATTTAAACATGCCAAACATGATTAAACATGTTCCTGGATTAACATCTATGTTGATCCTGTAACAACATTCCAATCAGCCAATCAGAAATAAGGGATACATTTACGGTTAATGTTAAGTTAAGGCTTATGGTTAGGTTTATGCACTGTTATTGTTATGCAACTGTTATTTCCCTCTTATTTTGAGAATAATGTACAGTTATGGTTGGGTTCAGGGGTAGGGAATAAGCATAGATTACATCTTCCAACAAAAATTATGTTCCAGGATCAATATACTGTAGATGTTAATCCAGGATTGCACCATACTTGGCAAAAACCATGACATGCTGCTTCACACACACAGCAACCATAATGTTGGAATCACTTTTTTTTCAGCTGACTACTGAAAAAAGTGTGTTTACATGAATTATTGTTTTCTAACTGACCCTTAAAGCCGGTTGCAGTCAGAAAACAATAATTCATGTAAACAAATCAAAATACAAACAAACAAACAAACAAACACAAAAGACAGAAGAAAAAAATGTCCCAAATCATTTCAAATTTTAAGACACTTTTTTTTTAGATTTTTTTTTTCTTTTAATATGGGTCATGCTAGTCTAATTAGGATCCACAATACAGTTGACACAAATTAGGCTACTTCTGGAAACAACTGAATGAAAGATTGTTAGTATGCAAAAGCAGTGGGAAACCCAGTATAATCAAATAGTGTGTGCATGTCAAAAGATTAAATGCAATTAAATGCAATTAGTCAGATTTTTAAAACCGATTGTAATTGGAAAACAGTGCTCCATATAAACAAACCTGCTGTTTTTAATAATTTACCAGCTGAAAATAATCATTTAGAAAGTGGTTCTAGTGATATTGTATGTTTAAATACTCCATCTGGTGTCGAAAATAGCTTATCTATTCAGCTTTGACTAATTAACCAATTCTCTCTTGAAACATTTAAAAAAAGAATGTCTTTGTTTCTCCTTTAGATTTTAATAAAAATAATAATATTGTGTAGAAATTAATATAGTTATCTACATACAGTATTTTTATTAATCTCATTTAAAATTCTAACATAATATTATGGTTTTGGCAAAAATATGTTAGAAATGTAATTTGTCAGTCAATGCATTCTTCGTTTATTCATTTATTCGTTCATTCATTCATTCATTCATTCATTCATTCATTCATTCATTCATTCGTTTTCCTTTCAGCTTAGTCCCTTTATTAATCTGGGGTCGCCACAATGAAATGAACCGCCAACTTATCCAGCATTTGTTTTACGCAGCGGATGCCCTTCCAGCTGCAACCCATCTCTGGGAAATCATTTATTTATTTATTTATTTATTCGTTCATTCATTCATTCATTCATTTATTCATTCATTCATTTATTTATTCATTTTTTTATTTATTCGATCATTTATTCATTCATTCATTCATTCATTCGTTCATTTATTTATTTACTCATTCATTTTTTATTCATTTATTCATTTATTCATACATTATATAACATCATTAACTATCTGTGGCGACACAGTGGCGCAGTAGGTAGTGCAGTCACCTCAGAGCAAGAAGGACGCTGGTTCGAGCCTCGGCTTGGTCAGTTGGCATTTCTGTGTGGAGTTTGCATGTTCTCCCTGTGTTCGCGTGGGTTTCCTCCGGGTGCTCCGGTTTCCCCCACAAGTCCAAAGACATGCGCTATAGGTGAATTGGGTAAGCTAAATTGTCCGTAGTGTATGTGTGTGAATGAGAATGTGTGGATGTTGCAGCTGGAAGGGCATCTGCTGCGTAAAACAAATGCTGGATAAGTTGGCGGTTCATTCCGCTGTGGTAACCCCGGATTAATAAAGGGACTAAGCCGACAAGAAAATGAATGAATGAATGAATGAATGAACTCTATCTGCGCAACATACGATTGGTAATGCAGAAGTTGCTGGTTTGTTTAAAGGATTTGGATCTGAGTGTCGTTCAAGAAGGTTATTGAATCTTCAGTTCATCACAATGCTTGTAATCAAAAGGTTATAAGTTGCCCACGCAGGTGCATTATTCTGTGTTTGCTTCTTCTCCTTTCAATAAGACTCTGAAGTGCTGTTGTGAAGATGTTTACTCTCACTATATATCAAAATAAGCAAACTACATTTGTATGCATCCCTTTGTTCTGTGTTTTCCCCCTCTCTCTCGTTTTCTTTTAGCCACTTCATGGAATTGAACTGAAAACTGAAGCTTTGTGATTTATCATGGAGGCTAAATAAATCCAGCAATGGGTTTTGTAGTTCAGAATGTCAGACATTGTTAAGACCAGGCAGATTTATCCATCGAGGATATCACAGATTTCTCTGCAGTGAAGTTTTAACCTGCGAGTGACCTTCGAGTATTGTGGTGATTCAGTATGCATCATGAAACACCAATCATTCTCTTTTATTGTCGTGGTTTAGAATGTTGTGAACCTACTGACTTTAACAAGCTTTTTGTTTATGCACTGCTAAAGCCGGAGTAGAGATATGAGTGTATTGGTTTTCAATTGATCTTCATTGTTCTTAGCATTTCAAAACACATTTAACAAAAAGTATTACTTTATACATAGTATTGAAATGCATACAAAATGAATGGGCCAAACATATATAGCTAATAAATCTAACTAAATATGAAGAAGATCTATTGAAAGAAACATTACAACTTCCTGAAATGTATTGCATACTAAAATAAAATTCAAAGGTCACAGAACAGTTAAAAGTATTTTAAACTAGAGCTGCACGATTTTGGAAATATCTAACATTGCATCATTTTTTATTCTGCCATACATATTGCAATATGAATACAATTTTACCTGATCACTAGATTTTAGCTTGATTGGGATGATCCTGTAAAAGAGTGTATCCACGTAAAAGATAATAAACAATTTACAAGCATAGATAAACTTCATAAAAAAACAGATACAAATGAAATAAACTTGTAAATCAAATGTAAAATAAAACTGCACAGTCTTTGTTGTGTAAACAATTTAATAAAATGTATCTTTAAAAATTTCAAAGTTACAAACAGTATAGTTTCTTTTGCCTAAATGCTTTTAAAATCCTCATACAGTCTCAGGCCTCAAAATGATCACTTATAATCCAGACTTAACATTGCATATCCTGCGATGTGACTATTGTGAATGATCACATTGCGATATCAGTGCTAAAACAATATATTGTGCAGCCCTGTTTTAAACTACGTTTCATATAAGGTGACATTTACCTCAGGAAAGTCATTCAGCATCCAAAGCTTGTTAGATAGCAGAGAATAAAAACTACAGAAATGATATTTTTGCTGAGTTTATGCATTATCAGGGCCGGATTAACCAATGGGCATTATGGGCAAAGGCCCAGGGGCCTGTGCACACCTGGGGCCCCTGCAAGGGGGGGAAAAATGCAGATTTTGGAGTGTTTATTTTGGCTAAGTGCAAATAGCGCACCTCGTTGGAATAAGCTAAAAATCAAAGTGTGCTTTAAATGCTT
The DNA here is from genome assembly GCA_903798035.1 of Danio albolineatus. Lineage (NCBI taxonomy): Eukaryota > Metazoa > Chordata > Actinopteri > Cypriniformes > Danionidae > Danio > Danio albolineatus. The sequence goes on along the minus strand of CAIGQQ010004837.1, from coordinate 21,698,098 downwards.
TAAAAATAAGTAAAATCTTTGTAGACTAGAAATATATGTACTGTATATCATTTATTTTAGAAATGTGAACAAAACAGTATAGATTAATTTTATTCTAAAAATGTTTATATTAATCTTATTTTTTAAATCAACTATAGGGGTGCGGCCAGGTAGGGGGCCCTACAAGACATTGTGCCCGGGGGCCTCTGAGTTCTTAATCCGGGCCTGTGCATTATGTAGTATATAGCACAGTTTTTGGTTTGTTTTAGACATGTAGGCGCTTTATTTGTTGAATGTCATTGCTAAACCCTTACAATTTAATCTGTCTGATTTGGTAAATAAAAGCTATCGAACCATACATCATTTTCTTCTGCTGTTCATTTACTGTAGATCCAGATTTAGCCTCAGTGGTGGCCTTGTTTTATAACATTTCAATCTATATTTGCTTTCTGATATTGATTTATAATTATTTAGATGTAGGCTAACGCTGGCAAATATCCCAGAGCTGCTCGTCCAAACTAAAGTTTTAAAATTTCATGGAAATAGGATGAATTCTGGTAGACATTTTTTTCCATTCGTCTTTATGATAAAACTGTTGACCTGAACTCACCCTGCTTTACCTAATTTAATCACATTGTGCTGTTGTGTCCAAGACAGGGCCTATTTTGTGATTTAGGTAACGGTTGAGACTGAATGCAGCCGTAGTTATGATGATGGAGCTTTTTTGGCTTTAAGTAAAGTAAAACAAGTACTGTAGCATAGTGTTTACAACAAAAATGAGTCATTGCTAAAGCAAGGTATTTTTTTCACAAATGGATTTGTAAAATGCTGCGTATGTGTGTTTACAGACTTTTAATGAGCTAATGTGCTACTTGCTAATGGTTGGCTGTGGACAATTCTTTGCCACTTCTTTAAACAATACATAATTACCAACTCTGCTACTAAAATATATCCCAAAAAATCATCCAAGCGTATCCTCCTCCTTTGGAACAGAAAAGAAGTATTTTGAGTTCAGCATTAGTCGTGATAGCAGGCTATTTAATTTCTGACAGGAAAGAAAACGATGCTATAAGTAATATTAGTGCAATTAAAATGCGTTTTACTGTTGTTTAACGCCTTCAGCCAAAACATTTGTCTTATATTTCCATAAACTTCAAATGTTTGAAGTTTCAAATGGAATTTTATGTGATCTAGGAACTCCACACTATGAAAAATGCTTTTAAATTGATGGAACATAAAACGGGTGTCACGGTGGCGCAGTGGGTAGCACAATTACCTCACAGCAAGAAGTTTGCTGGTTCGAGGCTCGACTGGGTCAGTTGGTATTTCTGTGTAGAGTTTGCATGTTCTCCTTGTTTTTGCGTGGGTTTCCTCTGGGTGCTTCGGTTTCCCCCACAAGTCCAAAGGCATGTGGTGTAGGTGAATTGGGTAAGCTAAATCTTCCGTAGAGTCTGAGTGTGGCCCCATTGACTTTCATGAAATGACCAAAAATAAAAGAATTGAAGAAGGTCAATCACATAAATTTGGAATGAAATGCCAATGAGTATTTTTTTTTTTTTTTTTTTTTTTTTTTTTTTAGGTAGCATGCTTTTATTGTTACATTCATACTCTTCATATGTGGCCCGTCACTGGCTGAAGAGCAGAAGGAAGGTATAAAGAGCATAAGGTAGTTAAATATGGCAGTTAAAATAACAATATTTAATGAATAAAGGGAGTTAGAGTAAGTGATGTAGTGGTTAAAGACTTGGGCTGGCCGCCAAAATGTTTACGTTTGAACCCTGAAGGGGATGAATGAGGAGTTACTGTCATTTTTCCATTTGAATACAACACTTAACCCCAGGTTACTCTTTGTGAGCAGCCACTGTAATAGATTTATTGAAAGCTGCTTTGGGTAAAAGCATGCTTTATTGCTGCTTTTTTATTTACAGTAATAAATTCCAAAGTATTGATTTTCACATTTTAAAAATAACCCGTATTTATATGAAGTAGTATAAAAAATGCATAACAAATTGTAAGCACAGTTGTTCATAAAAGTTTTGCTTAGTACACCTATAAAATACAAATGTCACCTTTCAGTGTTTCAAAAAAGAACACATTTAATCCTTAAAGTATTGCCTGGCACTCAGCAATTGAAAATCAAAATGCTTTTTTGAATAGTGATGAAAATTCTGCTGGCACTCAAATGCTGTTGTCATTCGACAGGAAAAGTTCAGCTCCAAAAAACAAAACAAAAAAAAAAAAACAGTTGCACAGTAGCTCGGCAGGGTAGCCGAGTAGAGAGCACCTAATGTGTCTTTTGAATCAATTATTTTAGAAAATCTTCTGAAAACAACTGAGGCTGCATCCCAGAATTGCAAAGAGCTCCTGTTAATGCGGCACAGTGTTTGTTTTGGCAGCGTGACACAATGAAAGCACAGGCCCAGAGCATGTGTCTCATGGCAATCCTGTTAAAAAAATTCCACACTTGCATTGTTTACGTTTGATTCCTCTGAATAAATAAGAAATGAGATTTAATGGTGAAATATCACATGCTGATTTAATTAAATTCCTGATGTGTACGTATTTGCTTTCATCCACTTCCAGTCATTTACAACTTCATAAAATCGTCATCCAGAAATTGCAAAAAAAATAATAAATTGTTTTCCACCCCAGTGGTGGTTATGAATTCTGCATGCATTCGCAAAGTATTTACCCTGCGGTTCAGTCTTCTCATTGACATCTAGAAGAGAAATCCTCCTCTCTTTTGCTTTTGATTGGCAGCGGATGTCAGCTGTTGAGTGCAGCACAAAAACGCCGTAACAATTCTGTCCGCCCGTTGTTTTGAGCTGAGAACTTTGATGGACACTTAGAGGTGTTTGGAGAGAATATGTGATGAAGCCACGCTTATGAATGGCAGCTTTGACTTGTTTGTGGTGCTCGTGGTCTAGGAGCCTTTATCTGGCTTTAATTTAAAAAAAAAAAAGCTTCTGGATTGCTAGACCTTAATTTGAAGGCTTTTACAAAGAGTTGCATCCTGGGGACTGAGCCAGGGCTAATTAATGTTTGGATTGAATTACACCATATTGTATGGACTCAGTCACTCTGCTTACAATAGTAAGCCTCGTGGCAGAGTTCTTCATCGGTTGGATGTTATTTTTGCATTGGCTGGTCAGAATCAAGCTCTATTTTGCCACACGAAAGCAACGGGTGCGTTCAGAATAACACATGGTGATTTCGCCTTTGTTTTACTCCCCGCAGCGAGCACTTGTGTTACAAAAACAACCTATGTGCTATTTCTGCAGTATCCCATTACCGATTCAACCCTCCCCTAAAATGACACACACACACACACACGCACATTAATCCATGGGGGAAAGGTTTCATGCAGATGCTGGAATGAGATTTAATGGAAATTGTTTATTGGCTTCTTTTGAATGTTGTTTGTACCATACATTTGTCAGATAGCACAGATACTTAATACTTAATGGCTCTCCGGCATTCAAAACACTTTTTTCAGTTTAGGAGGGCATGGGAGTTGTGTGTTTGTGTGGGTTTTAAGCAATAATATGTGCGCAGTATATACTGTAGGAAGCATATTATCTCATCATTATGTAATGTAATGAGAATATGGAATCTAGTTCAACCATTTTATTTGCATAATTATGGCTTGATACAGATATTTAAATGGGATATTTAACCCAAAATATGTACTTAAAATATGTCCTTATGCACTTCTTTTAGTGGTTGTTATTTTCTTCTCCTTGATTCCATTTAGTTTCCTGTGTTGTGTTCCCATTTGGTTGATTTCCTTTGTTACTATGGCTACTCATTGGTTATTGAATTATGTTCACCTGGGCCTTGTTTGGTTCTCATTTAGGCTGTTTATTTTAGCGCTCAGCTGGTTTTAGTTTATTCTCCTGTATAAGTTTTTCTCTCTTTTCTTTCCATGTTGTGAAAGTTGAGTTTTTTTTGTTTTGTTTTTTTTGTTTGTTTTTGACTATTTAATAAGACTTTGATCCATCTCCCTCATGCCTAATCATTTGATTAAAAAAATTAAAATGTATAATCTCCTTCAGAACTGTATAAAATGTGCCAAAAGTAACTCTAAATAACAAAACAAGTTTTTAAGAATTTTAAAATATACAATTAACAGATTCTTCACATTAAACAGTATTCAGAACAGAAAAGGCTTTAAAAGTTTTTTATATAAAAATTATAAATATACATCATGCCTAGAAATTTATTTCATTTAGAACTAATCCAAAGGTTAATGCAATTTGTGTATATTTTCTTTTTTGTCGTTAATTGTATTATATAAGACACGTTGGAAAATAAGTCTCAGTATGATTTAGATAATAAAAATATGACTTTCATCCAGACAAAAAAAAGAGTTCAGATGCAATTCATTTCATTTGGAATTTCATTTTTCAAATTAAAAAATCGTTTTTGATGGAAATTTTAGACGGCATTTAGAGGTTCTTGCATCTGAACTTTTCAAAAACTAAAGTATTATATTATATATTTCTACAAACCCCCAATGTATATATTCATTCTTTTTTTTTTTTTTGCTTAGTCCCTTTATTAATTTGGGGTCGCCACAGCGGAATGAACCGCCAACTTATCCAGCATATGTTTTACGCAGTGATGCCCTTCCAGCTGCAACATATCTCTTTTTTTTTTTTTTTTTTTTTTTTTTTTTTTTTTTTTTTTTTTTTTTTATTAGAGTATGCAAAAAAATACACTAAATGGGAATACATTCAAACAAAACAAAAAATGGAAAGTAAAGTAAGTAAATAATAATAGATAAAGAAAACACAAAAACACAAAAAAACAACCACAATACAGTCAGATACTGGTAAATGCATATGTGTGTGTGTGTGTGTGTGTGTGTTTGTACATGGAAAAAGTAATTAGGTGGAAGGTCAAATTACATACGTAAGGAAGAATATATACATATGTACATAAACAACATGTATAACAGTATAACATAAATTATGCAAATAACAGATAAATATATCAGATAAAGAGGGAATAAAAAGAATTAAGTCAATCAGTGGTAAAGAGTAATAACAATGCTAGTAATAATGACAGTAAAAAAAAAAAAAAAAAAAAAAAAAAAAGGACTACAGTAATAACTGACAATAGCTACCATAATAATAAAATAATCATTATAATAATTACCTGTACTACACCAACTACTACTACTGCCGCGTCACACTACCACATCAACAACTACTACAACTATGATGTCTACCACTACTGTTACCACTACAATGACTACTACTACAATAAGATCTACAACTACTAATACCACTACAACAATGACTACCACTACTGATACCACTACAATGACTACTACTACTACAATAATGTCTACTACTACTGATACCACTACAAAAAATACCACTACAATGACTATTACTATTGATACCACTACAACGACTACTACCATTTTGTCTACTACTACTGATACCACTACAACAATAACTATTACTACTACTGATACCACTACTACAATGACTACTACTACGACTACTACTGATACTACTACATCCGCTACCTACAACTGGAACTACTACATCCACATCTATCACTACCGCCACTGAAACTACAACATTAACGACTGCTACTTCAACATCTACTCCTTACGATGCAACTATTACTTCTACTACCACAACATACTACTACTACACCAATGAAGTCTACTACTACAGTTACTACTACAACTACTACTTCAACAACCACAACTACTACCACATCCACTACTACTACTACTACAATGACTGCTACTCTAACTACTATGAAAACAATGACAGCAACCTGAATAATGACAATTGTAGAAATACTTATATTAATGATAATGAGGGGACAGCTGAAGAACAAGTCAAAACAGTAATAATAGTAATAATAAAAATAAAAGTAGAAGTAATGATATTAATGATAATAGTGAGGAGGTGAGGGGGGGTTGGGAAATCAGGAAGAGGACAAACAATGATGGTAATATTATTAATAATATTAATAATAATAAATCACAATAATTTGTAGAAGAAGGAAAAAAAGGGAAGAAATGAAAAAAATGAAAGAAGATGAAATAGAAAAAGGAAAGGGAGAAAAAAATAAAAGTAGAAGAAAGGAAAAAGAAATTATAATAATAATAGCAATTATAATAATAAAATTAAAAATTACTACAATAAAGATAGTAAACAAATAATAGGAACAAAGTAAAGAATAATATTATTTAGAAGAATAACAATATGCAGAAGAATTTTTTTTTTAATATAAAATGTAATAGCAATAACAATAATAACAATAATAATAATAGTAATGATAATAATAATAACAACAACAAAACAATAGCATTAATAACAATTTGTGGAGGTGGAAGTAATATGTTCAGCCTTTAAGTGTGTAGTGTGTGTCAGTTGCTTTGTGGTGCATTAAAAAAGTATGACATGCAGCATGGATTAGTCCAGTGCAATGCCCAGGCTACCATGCCCATGTCACACTTACCCTGTGAATGTAGTATATGCAAGGAGGAGATATAAATGCAAGTGCGTGTGCATTTTTTTTTTTTTTTAATATATAGATATATATATTTATTATTATTACTATTATTATTATTATTATTATCATTACTACCACCATCATCATCATCATCTTTTTTTTTTTTTTTTTTTTCATCTAATCCCCATTATTATTATTATCATTATTTTTTATTATTCAAATAATTGTTACTGATTTAAACTGTTGTTGGATTGGTACTGATGGAAAAAAATAATAATAAATAACAGAAAAATAAAATGAGAGAGTGAGAGAGAGAGAGAGAGAGAGAGAGAGAAGAAAAAAATGAATATAGAACAAGAGGGGAAAATGAAGAAGTACGTAAAGACCAAATTATATTGTTGGAAGATACTACTAATTTATTTTTTAATTTAATTCATATTACATTTATAATATTTATAAAATATATTTATAATATTATATTTTATATTATATTTGATATTAGGAACCGTTTCTACCTCTACCTGACCCCCTCTCCCCCCTCCCCTCTTGTTTGTGTACTGATGAAGGTGTTATTGGCAAATGGCTTCAGGCAAAGAGGATCTTCAATGGAGATATATTCTGTTAATAAGTTTTTCCAAATAGAGATGTGAATGGTGTTTCTTGATTTCCAGTTCATGAGGATAGTTTTCTTGGCGATAGTTAGAGCCACCAGCAGTAACTGACGACTGGAATTATTTATATCTATTGTGGATATGTCACCTAATATGCAGAGGGAGGGAGAAAGTGGGATGTGACATCCCATCAAGTTTGAGAGTGAGTCAGTAACCTCTTCCCAAAATGTTTTAATAGAAGTGCAATGCCATAGGGCGTGAAGATAAGTGTCTGGGGTATTTTGTGTGCAATGTGAACATATCTCTGACGTGAAACCCATTTTAAATAATTTCTGCCCAGTTAGATGAGATCTGTGAAGTACTTTATACTGTATCAGTTGTAGGTTAGCATTTTTAGTCATGAAGTATGTGTTTTTGCAAATTTGAGTCCAGAATGCAGCATTGGGAGTAATAGATAAGTCTGATTCCCATTTAGCGGTTGGTAGAACTAATGCGTTGTCTGATTTTGAAAGCATTTTGTATATCTGGGAGAGTAATTTTTTGGAGGAAGATATATTAATAAACTCTGAGATTTGAGGAGAAAGGTCTAGACTGATTGATTGGTTTAGTAATTTTGAATTAATTGATGATTTGATTTGTAAATATTCCAAGAAGCAATTACTCCCAATGCTGTATGTCTGGACTATATGGGAAAATGGTGCCAAGTTATTATTATTAAAGATATGCTGAAGTTGTGTGATTCCCTTAACTGCCCATGTGCGAAAGTTGAGTGGCTTCTTGTTAGCTAAAAAATCAGGGTTGTTCCAAATTGGGGTGTATTTAGATGGTGTGAGTGGGGACTTTGTGATCTGATGGAATTTCCACCAGGCTGTCAGAGTTGCTTCTATTGTTGGTACTTTAAAGCAGTGATGTTTTTTAATTGTTTGACTGTGAAAAGGTAATTCTGAAATGTTAATGTCTTTGCAGATTGATTGTTCAATATCTTGCCATGTGTATTCTGATAAGTTAGGTTTAATCCATTTGTGTATATTTTGGAGCTGATTTGCGAGAAAATAGTTATAAAAATGTGGTGCTTCTAGTCCTCCTTGTGATTTTGGTTTCTGTAGGGTTGTCAATTTAATTCTTGGGGTCTTGTTTTTCCAGTAGAATTTTGTGATAAATGAATCTAGAGATTTGAACCAGGTATGAGTGGGTTGTGTTGGGATCATTGAAAATAAATAGTTTATTTTTGGGAGTATGGTCATTTTAATTACTGATATTCTGCCCATGATGGATAATGGTAGATTCATCCAGCGTTGAAGGTCGTCATCTATTTTTGTAAGTAGTGGAGTATAGTTGAGGGCAAACAACTCTGACAGCCTGGGGGGAAACCTTGATACCCAAATATGTGATGTAGTTGGTGCACAGAGGAATTTGTGATGATTGGGATGTCACATCCACACTGGTGTGATTTAATGGTAGTATAGCAGATTTATTCCAGTTGATTGAGTATTCAGAAATATTTGAGAAAGTGTCGATAAGTTTTATTGTCTCTTGTAATGATGTTTGGGGATTTTGTAAATATAATAAAATATCATCAGCGTAAAGACTTATTTTATGATGTGTGTTTAATGTTTGAATTCCTTTGATGTAGGTGTTTTGACGGATAGCTGCTGCAAGTGGTTCAATGAATATGGTAAATAGAGAGGGAGAGAGTGGGCATCCTTGTCTAGTTCCCCGGTGCAGAGTGAAGCTGCGTGATGTTAGTCCGTTAGTAATGACAGTAGCTGATGGTGATGTGTAAAGAATTTTAATCCAATTAATAAATGACTCCCCGAAACCAAATCTTTCTAATGTGGAAAACAGGAATTTCCAGTTTACTCTGTCAAAGGCTTTTTCTGCATCAAGGGTGACTATGATAGATTTATTTTTGTTTATTGATGAATGGTGTATTAGGTTGATGAGTCTGCGTGTGTTGTTGGATGATTGTCTACCTTTAATAAAGCCGGTTTGGTCTGAATGGATTATAGATGGCATGATTTTTTCTATTCTGCGGGAAAGTGTTTTAGCAATTATTTTAGTGTCTACATTGATTAGTGAGATTGGACGATAGCTTGATGGTAGTGTTGGGTCTTTATTAGGTTTGAGGAGAAGAGCAATTGTGGCTGTGTTCATGGTGTCTGGAAGTTTGGATTTTTGTTTTGATTCGTTTAATAAACGGATGAAAAGTGGTGATAAAATAGACCAAAAGTGTTTGTAGAACTCAGCAGGGAAACCATCAGGACCTGGAGATTTATTATTGGGCATGAGTTTAAGTGCATTAGAAATTTCTTGTTCTGACAAAGGAGATTCAAGAGTATTTATTTGCTGTTCGTTTAGTTGGGGTAAGTTGATATTGTTGAGAAATAAATTTATGTTATCCTGAGATGGATTTTTTTCAGAGGAATATAATTTACTGTAAAAATTTTGAAAGATCTGATTTATTTCTTCTGGTGAATTGGTGGGTTTCCCAGCTGAGTCTTTAATGACTGATATTGTTGTTTTTTCTTTATTGTGTTTGATTTGATTAGCCAGATATTTGCCAGATTTATTACTGTGATGAAAGTGTTCCTGTCGTAGTCTGTGAATAAGAAATTGAGTGTGTGCATTAATTCGTTTATTTAATTCTGATTTATATTTTCTTAGCATATCTTGTGTTTCTTCTGTTGGATTATTTATGTTAATGTCTTCTAGATCTTTAATTTTCTGTTCTAGTTTAACTTGATGTTCTTTCTCTTTCTTTTTTTTGTAAACAGAGTATGAAATAATTTTACCTCTTAATACTGCCTTTCCTGTTTCCCACAGAAGAGATGGAGATATTTCAGGGGAGTCATTTATCTCTAGAAAGCAAGCCCACTCTCTTTTAAAATAACTGTCGAAAACATGGTCTTGAAGAAGAGAAGTATTAAATCGCCATCTAGAACTGGTTTTATGCGCAGTGGATATATTCAGTTTTAATGTTACAGGAGCGTGATCACTTATGATTATTGGGTGGATCTTTGATTCAGAAATATTGCACATAATAGAATTACTGGTGAGAAAGAAGTCAATGCGAGAGTATGAATGATGAACTGATGAAAAAAATGAAAATGCTTTAATGTCCGGATGCTGGAGGCGCCAACTATCGCCAAGTCCAAGATCACTCATGAACCGTTTTATAGTATCTGCAGATTTCCAGATGCGTTTATTGCTGATGTTGTTGGATCTGTCTGTAGTTGGGTCTAAAACTGTGTTGAAATCACCTGCTATTATGACGGGGCAATTAGAAAGATTGGAAATGGAGGAAAAAAAATTCTGGAAAAAGGATGGGTCGTCTGTGTTTGGGCCATACAAGTTGCCTATTGTGAGTGGGCTATTATTAACTGAGATGTTGATTATAATGAAACGTCCCTCTGGGTCTGTAATAGTAGTGTTTGAAATAGTAGTGTATCTCTTTGAAACATCCATACACATTCATTCACTACGGACAATTTGGCCTACCCAATTCACCTATACCACGTCTTTGGACTTGTGGGGGAAACCGGAGCACCCAGAGGAAACCCACGCAACCACAGGAGAACATGCAAACTCCACACAGAAATGCCAATTGACCCAGTCTAGGCTCAAACCAGCGACCTTGTTGCTGTGAGGCAAATGTGCTACCCACTATGCCACCATGGCACCCCCAATGTATATATTATGTATATATATTATGTATATATATATAT